>VXAZ01010149.1:103394-120317 GCA_013399875.1 Gymnorhina tibicen
GTGGCGGCTCGGGGAGGCGGGGGGGCGGCAGCCCAGGCCCGTGGTGGTGGGGCCGTGCCGGGCCGGGCCGGGCCGTGCCAGGACTGTTGGTGAGGGGAGGCCGCTAGCAACTCGGTTGGGTGGGCTATTTGGACTCGCTCGGCTTCCTACCCTACTGCGTGTTAAGATAATAACAACAATAACATGTTTGCATTTCAGGGGTCTAAAACTTTGTTTCTTCTGTCTACCTCTATTTTTCCCCCATAAAATGAAAACAATAGAAGATGCATTGCAAAATATTGTAAGCAGTTACATTATAGTGGGGGGGATGATTCTGGCTCTATTTATTGAACACATACAATGTATACAGGTTGCCCAGGGAAGCTCTGGCTGCCGTGTCCCTGGAAGTGTTCAAGGGCAGATTAGATGGGCTTGGAGCAATCTGGAAGGTGTCCCCATGGCAGAGGGTGGAATGAAGTGAGCTTTAAGATCTTTTCCAACCCAAACCATCTGTGATTCTATGATTCTAAATGTTCTTCTCCAGGTTAAGTAAAGGTGGCTCATCCACCTAAGTCAGGACTCATTTTTTTTTCTTAATTGATAATTCTGATGAAGTGTTACGGTACCAAGCTCATTGGTGCCCCTACATGCTACCAGCCCCTGACAGAGAACTGTGGTGTTGTATCCATAGCATTAGAATTTGGAAATCAGTACTCATTTTCAACCTCAGTAGTTACTGGGGCCTTGGTACATCTTTCAGCTCTGTTTATGCTCCATGTAATTAATGACATTTGTGTTAGCTCAGTGAGCAGAGCATCTGTCCTTCAGTCTGGGCCCTGATTCCTTGGGAAGTGTTTCTAATTTAAGATTGGTGTGAGCAGGAACTGAGAACTGACCATATTTGCAGCCCAGTGTGAGCAGTGACACTCCTCTGAGGGAGTAACTTTCTCTTACTTGTCACAAAATTTGTATTCCAGTGTTACTGTCAGTGCCTGTTAGTGGTATTTTGAGGCTGACATATGAGCATTTGCCATCAGCCTGTAAAACTGGTTCTGCCTATGGCCTGACAGTGATGGAGTTTGCTGACTTTTTCCTAAGGCTCTAAAACTCTGGAGGGTGAAGTTTCTGTTTTGCAAAGTGCAGTCTCATATCTGAGTTTTTATGTAGGTGGTAAGTGCTTTAATCTTGTTTTGCACATTGTTTTTATTAATAGCTGTAGTGGTTCCCAGTGGTTTTAGGATAAGTGTTATGTAAGGGTAAAATTGGAAGTGTTCTGCAGCTTTCATGTGCCTGGCTGAGTTAATATCAACAGTGGATTAACTGCCTTCATTGGAGGTAAAGTAGATAATTAAATAACACCACATTATATGGCATATGAGGGTGAGAGTTGGTTTTTTTTTGGTATTTAGACTGTTCCTGTAATACTCAAACTCACTCAGTTACTCTTGTCTTTAGATTTCATTTTCTGCAGTGCTCATCAGAATCCAGCATGAGACAGTGAAATACTGTAGCACTGTTGGTCATAACAACCTGTCATGCAGCACCCTGGATATGTTTTGGTTTCTTACCAAATTAAACAGTAGTTCTGCTCTCAGGAAGTAACAGCTTCTAGATAAGATATCATTTTCCTGGGTAGCATTAATTCTACCGCTCTATGTGTAGGATTGCTGCTGATAAGCACTCAAAAGAAATAAGAAAGGCTAATGATAACAATCATTGCAGAGAGCCTGATGACAGATTTTGTGATATATTTCTGCTAACAGTTGAAATAAATGCAGTTTTGATCATGGTCTCCTAAAGTGATGCAGCCCCAGCATAGGCAGGAGCTTATCACAGTGGTTTATCAAACGTAGAACAAGTATTTATTGAAGGCACAACAATACTGGTAGGGATATGTAGCAGGTGGACAGGCAAATGTGAGCTGAAAGTTTTAAAAACCATCATGTCCCAAAATCCAAACTGTTCTTACTGTAGTCTGACAGTTGAGATCACAGGATACATCCAGGGTTAAATGAATTCCAAATTCAGTGCTGAAATAGCAGAACTTTTGATGTGTCATCAGCAATGCCTAAATACACGTGTATGCAGATGTACTGTGTTATCCTCAAAGGAGAATAATCCTGAATTTAAGATTATTCTTTCAGATCATTCTCCTTCATACCTCAAAAGATGTATAGAAAAGCTTACTAAGTACTTGTAATCAGTATAGAGTACAGACAAAGGCTTGTTGCTAATGGTTTATTCAGCAATTGGAGTGTTCCTCTTCAGTGTATTCAAACAGCATCTATTACTAGTAGTGGGGATCCCCATCAGAGAAGTAAATCGTGATCTTGTGATCAGCCCAGCAGCAAGGAAGTTCCAGCTGTAGATTCTTGAGGTGTAGAGAACAGGTCTTCTAAAGATCATATGGAAGCTCTTATCAGACTAGCTCTAGTCAAGGGCTCAAGCTCTAGTCCCCACAGGGAAACTAAAGCCCAGCACAACATGTTTCGTCAGAGAACTGGGTAAATGCAGAAGTCGTGGCAGAAGAATTGCTGTTTTGCATGCTATGGTTGGTGAAAGTGAAGGTGGCTTGTTTGGAGTTCGAACAACAAATTGAAATTAGTGAAGACACTAAAAGTGACGCAGTAGTTGAAGACAGTGAAAAGCAAGAGCGAGGGTGATGTAAAAGCCAGAAAGCAATAGAAATAAAGCATGAGAGGAAACTATTTCTAGGCAGTTTTTAGCAAAAAGTATGGATCTGTATATTCAGTAATAAAAATTTCTTATATGTGGTGGTTTGGGGAGGGAGGGGAAAACGGTTTACTATTCAAGGTTGTTTTGCTTTTGGGTTAAATCTGTGAGTTCAGCTTACTGTTACTGTTAGGGCTAACACTCATGCATGTTATCCTATAGGTCTAGAAGGCCAGGGGCTGAGATCTTAAATTGCAGTATTAAGAGAAGCGCAGAGTTCCTTGGGCTGTCCATTGCTGGCCCCACCACCACAGTTAAAGCTTCAGCTCCGACTGCAGCCCGCTGCTGTTTCACAGCCACAAGCAGGTCATGAAGCGCAGATGGCCTCGCTGCCAGGCATGTGGAGTCTGCAGTCCCCTTGCAGGCTATTCCCTCTCTGCGCTCTCTCCCTTTCACACAGCTAGGCTGGAGACAGTGGAATGAATTCTCATGCTACCAACCATTTTACCTTGTGCTCACTGAGGCTGAAGGCAGAGAGCAGAGATAGAACAAATAGTGGGAATGAAAGTAATGATGGGGCTGTTAGAAGGGAGGCTGGGCTGATGCTTCATGAAATAGGGCATCACCATATTAGGAGGTTTCCTGGGCCTGACATGTCTGCACCCAGACTGACAGGAGCCCTGATTCCTGCAGAGCTGCTGTGCTTGAGCTCTAGAGCAAAATGGAATGATGCTGTCAGTATGCCGGTATTAACTTGTCCTCGTTCTTGTAGCATCACAAGCCCTGTCCATTCTTCATGTGTTTATCCATAGAGTGGCCCTGGGGGTACAGCTGTGCTGAGCTAATTTTATGGGTACACTTTAAAATTTCTTGTTAAGTGTAATGGCTGAGGTCCCACATTTCCTCTTCACCAGCACGCGGCCATCTCCCTGTTTATTTCTCCATCCACTGCCTCATCCTTACTCTTGTGAGCATCTCCAAGAGCTGCATAGCAACAGCAGCTCACCAGAACACTCTGGGTAAATGCAGCATGACACCTGCCCACACTGTTACCTGAGCACTTTTATTTGAAGCATCTCATTGCTTTTTACATTTTCATTAAGTACCTTAAAATCTTTTTTTTAATGCTGCCACACAAAATTTTAAGCAGCCTGCCGCCAACATCTGCAGTTAGGAAATTCATCGTGCTGGAAGTGAGGCAAGGCACACATTGTGGTGACAGAGCAGCTGGAAAGATCAAGTTCAGCTGATTGCTACTGGGAGACTCTAAAGTTGCATGTATTTACAATTCTTTTCTATAAGCATCTGAAAATACTTAAAAGAATGAGTTTTAAGTGCCATTTTAAGCCAGAGAAGCTTTATCATGATTTTTCTGCATGTGTTGAGGCATTTGTCCAGAGCTTTACACTAGGTTACAAGAAAAGGATGCAGCAGCAGTGAATAGCCAGTCCTACTCTCCTGTCCTTTGGATGCTTAAGACTGAAAATGTGACTGAAATTTCCTTTCTTTTTCTTCTTTAAGCACATAATAGAGAGCAACGAGTGTCCAGCCCAAGTCCAGCCGCGTGGTTACAGCTTTAGTCAGTAGAGGGAGTATGGACGCCTGCGTTAAAGCCACACAGGTCACCCGTGACATCCAAGAGAATTGACTGTCTCCCAGAATTTCTCTTTTGTCTGCAAAACCAGGTAAATTCTCTACACGTACATTTTTCCTAGATGCCAAAATGCAGCTGTTGGCTCCTAACACAGTTGATGAAGCTGAAAGGGTAGGAGAGGGGAATGCTCTCCTCTTTCCATGCTTTTCTTCTTGTGCAGCCTCCCTGGGTGCACTTGTCTGTTTGCACCTGCAGCTGGGGCTGGTATGGAGCATTACCTTTTCTCCTCCGTGTCAGGGTCTTATGTCACCATTAGTGACTGTAGCAGGGTTGTGTTTGCCTCCAGGGAGGACACAGCCTCTAGCTTTTCACTGAGGAATCTGATAAAGTGATTCTGTGCATGACTTACTGCCAAACATAGATGTTTCAAAGAGCATCCTGCAGAGCAAGTGCTTGCTGGGGCTCCCTTGTGTAGGGGGAAGGATCTTGATGAAGAAGAAAGAATCTAATGGCTCTGTGAGCTTTCTTCTTGAAGACTCAGCCCCAAGCTGGTGCAGAACCAGAGGAGTGATTTGGGGGCTCTGATGAATGGTACAATCCAAGAGTTTGAAATGGAGGTAGACAATCTGGGTTCATCCATTCTTTTACCAATGTGCCACTCTCTTTGTGTTTTCAGATGTACCACTTTGTCTGTGTTTTGCATAAAAATGGGAATGTGGACTGGCTTGATTTATGTATATCAGAAACTTCAAAAGAAATTTGCAACAAATTTGATATAAAGTGGATCATACTTTTTAATGTTACAGTATTGCTTGACTTTTGGTCAGACACCATGCAGACACGATACAGAACAATACTGCCAGAGTGCATCCAGCATTTGTACTTTCTTGTCTTCATTCCTTGTATCAGCAGTCTGGGAACATTCTTCGCTGACTGCCCCTAACTGGTACTGCATGACATTATGTAACCCATTTTAGCTGTATCTAGTCTCTTAAATGCCGGGCAAAACTTGATCAGAGATCTTGTTTGGCTGAGTGCAACAGAATAAATCTTAACATTCATCTGCATTCATTTTGTACGTGTCACAGATGGAAATACAATAACGTTGTTGTTTATCGACAGTCCAGGACTTACCAGGCTGTGGAACTCTGGATTCATTCAAGTCTGCAGAGCATGGATTTAGAAATATCAGAAGGAAGAGCTGCTGTATTCCAAGCCATCGAGTTCCTAAAGTATAAAGGAGGAATTTAGCAAAAGGTTAAGGTAAGGGTCAAGTCTGGTTTGGTTTACAGTGCTCATGATAGATGACGTGAGAAAAATCTGACAAAAATAAAAAAGGAGTTATTATCTTCAGATCTCTGTGTGCATAGGTGATTTTTTACTCCAAATATTTGCTGTGGTTTCGCCTAGATGAGGAATGAAAAACAGGACTTGTACTCTTCAGGTTTGTTTTAGTGGCTGCATATCAATTTGCGATTGAAATGATGACTTGGTCTAGTAAGTCTAGAGCCAAATATCAAAACAAGCAGTTGATTGTCTGAGGAGAAAATGGCTTGTGAACTCTTCCTTAGTCTGACATGAAAGGACACAGTCCTATGTTACTGGGTGAAGGTATATTCTGGTTTATAGGATTAAAGTCCAGCAAAACCCAGGTGCTGCATGAGCTGGCACTGCACAGGTAGAGGTGGCCCCAGGGCTCCAGGCAGTCTCTTTCAAAGGAGCTGTGACAGGACATTGCTGCAAATAAACATTTGTTATTAGCCCTGCAATCCAGTCTCTCCTCCACCTGGGTTAACTCACTAAATTTAAGGCTGCTTCCCTAAATTAAAGCTTAATTAGGTTCACAATATCCTTCAATTTAAGACATTTGTTGTTTATTGTTCCCAGTTATCACAGAAGTCAGAAATAGGGGAGAGGAGAAAAAGTTTCTCTTTCTTGCATTAATCACCTGGGCTGTGCCACTTCCAAGTGAACAAATCCTGTCAGAGCGTGCCTTATAGAGTAAGTGGAACTCATCTGCGGGTTTGAACACAGGTTGGATAACCTCCTGGTGTTTAGTCACTTCCCTGAAAATGCCTGATTTCCCTGCAGCCTGGTTGCTCTTTCTGCTGACCTACTGTAAGGTGGTGGTTTCCTCTAAAACATAAACACAGCAGGAAAGAGCACTAAATTCTAATATTGGGAGAGCTCCATTGAAGCAGCAGAGTAATTTTTCACTTCACTGTTGCATTTAACCACTATGTAAGAACCCAATGAGACACGTTGCCTGTCTAGTATCAGTAAATCTTACTTTAATGGTAATAGAGTTAACCTGATCAATTAAACATTAGCTTGTATATCTTTCTTTTGTATTTTTTAACCTGTACTTCCTCAAAGTAGCTTTAACTGTAGCAGGAGGGGAAATCCTTCTATCAGTCTCCTTTGTTCCATGCACCCAGAGCACCTCAGAGTGCTCAGGTTGCATAGAAGAGGCACTGATTCAGCGTCCTTGGTTGTTTGCAGAGCTTTGATGCTGCAAGTCACAGGGTAAAAAGACTGTTGGAATTGGCTTGGAGAAGTCTGAAACCATTTTGTACATATGGATTGTTGATTTAATTTAAGGGTGGTTTTTTAGGGTTTTTTGTTGTTTTTAAAATTTCTATCTGCAACAGTAAGCTTAGGTGATGCTTGCACTGACAGAGAATTATTTCTTCCTCCTCTTACCCCCATACCATAACGAGCACTTTAAATATACATTTACTTTTTATCTAATCACACCACATGTCATTATTAATCCATATATTTTACTGCTACCCAGGAAAGCCTTGCATATAAAATGTTGACATTATTAAATGAATGTTGTCTGCTGCATCCCAGGGTGCATTTTTCTTTTTTCATGTGTGTGGGTTTTTATTGTGTTGGTTTTTCCCCTTCCTTTCATTCTGACTGATCTGCTATGACTTGTTTCTCATTTGCTCAGCCCTATAAGGGTGGTATTCTGAGGGCTAATATTCATTAGGCAGTAATTAAAGCAATGAAGGAGGGATGTTAATGTAAAATACTACATTGCTTCTGTAATTTTCAAGAGATAACTTTTCTGCATGTGTCCTCTTTTAGGAAGTCTGTCAGAAAGTAACAGGTAGCATCTTTCTTTCCCTGAAGATTCCAGAGTTCACGAGGAGGAGTTCAGGCTTCTCGGAAAGTTCTTATTACAGTGTCCTCTGCAAAATAATTAAAGTTCAGAGCCAGTCAGTGCTGATGGAAGGGCTCCTGAGGGGAGGCACAGCCCGTGCTGGGTGTTGGATTTGAGCTGTGAGGGACTGATGGTTGTTACTCTGTACGCAACTAGAGATGACCAATGACATCTGCACCTTCACGTTTGTCTTCTCAGGAAAGCAAAGCATTGCAGAGGATTGTTTTCTCTCCTGATATTAAGGGTGGTCTGTTATTGGGGGCACAATGGAAGAGGGCTGTCTGGCTATCTAGGAAGAGATCTCTTTTCCCGTGAAAGTGCTTATTCTGGGCTCAGGTGTGGTCCTGTTCTGAAGGCACTTGCAAAACAGTCTTCAGAGTGATGTAATTTTGGGACATGAGAGGAGTGCGGCAAAGTGGGGAGAGGAATTACACAGAGAACTCAAAGCAATAGCTTATGCAAGTGGCTGGGGTAAATATTAAGCTCTCCCAACTAAACCTTGGAGGGATCCCATCCTGTAATGCATCTGTGCTGACTGCACATCTTGGATTCCCCCTCTAAGGCAGTGACTCTCTGCAGGATCCCCACTGCAGGACACCAACTGAGTTTGTTCCCTCCTGCTCTGGGTCACCATGCGGACGTTCTGGGTGCAGTTTGCCCTTTGTGATCCTCCTTCCTACCATGGCAGGAAGGCTGGAAGGAAAGCAGCTTTCATGCTTCCCTCCTGCACCCCTGCCCCTCCTTCTTGATGTCCTGGACACTTGCCAGCCTGTGACCAACTGTCCCCAAGAAATATTTACTTCCTGTTTTTTTTTGCTTAGACCTCCAGAGGCCTTGTTTTTCATGAAGAAAATATGAGCTGTTCTCCTGGAGCCATGAAGGGAGGAAACCACTGCCAGTGCTTTTTATTGCTGTGGTTGCTGATGCCTCTGCCCTCACTGGCAAGGAGAACAGAGGAGAGAGGAAAAGGCTTGGGGGTTTAGTCCAGTGACTGTTTGCAGTGTGAGCTGCGCTGTCTGGAGCCAATACTAAGGAACAGCTGACTTTCTAATACTTTATTTCAAGCAGTTTGTAACTTAGGAATTAAAACGTTTCAGTTTGAACGAAATTTTGTATTATCTTTTTCTCAGAGCATGGCTAATGCTTGGTTTTCAGTCTCTTCTCCACCTTTTTTTTTTCTTCTTATTTTATTTGTCCAGATGAATGTAGAGTTGTTATAATCCCTTGTCATAGCTGAATCACACTTTGATTTTTCTATCCATTTCAAGAGTTTATTGAGATTCTTTTGCATTAGCTTAATTTTTCTTGCAGCTCCTCTTGTCTTGGGACTTTATTCAGATTTAATAGACAGGATATGCAAACAATAATATTAAATAATAGCATTTACCCTGTTGGTTACTGTGCTCCTGCTGTGAAGACTTAATGGATGAAGTGCAAGGATGTCAAATACTACTTTCTTACCCATATGAGTAAATACCAAAAGTATTTACTATGGGGTTTTTTTTCTTGGCTTTAGGAACTCTTATCCCCTAAACATAATTTTTCCTGGAGATTTCCAGGCTGTTTTCATGAAAGTTTTTCATGCAGGTATTTCTTTTCACTGTTATACTGGTACCACAGCTGAGACCAGAGACTGATTCCCACACCATTTCTGGATCCTCCTCAATAATTCTCCTAAGACAGTCCCTGAATTCAGTACTCATATCAGCTAAGAACAGGTCAGTGTGGTAGATATATTTTCCTAATTGTTTCCAAGTCTATTCCGAGATTTATCTTTCCAGTTCTGCATGTATGCTTGTCAGTGACATTTTGATAGAATCTTTACCTGAATGGCTGAAAACCTCTTTCATCCAGGCAGCACATTTGCTGGAAGAAAGATGCTGCCAATATACATGTGGCAAAACTAAACCAGGAAAGTTTGAAATGCCTTGCCCAAGAAGAGAGAGGTTTGGCCTTAGAATGTGGCCTTTATTCCCTATATTGAGCACATTTGACTTCCTCCTTTAATGACTTACACAATTACATTTGTGCAGGGTTTATGCATATTAATAAGCATGTCTATATGCATGTATTTACATGTTTGTACATGCAGGCTATTTGTGTATGACATTGTATGGGTTTGCTTAAATACAAGTTGACCAATAGCTCAGAAAAAGGTCTTAGATGTTGAAAAATATTACTTTTAATCCCTAAACATGAAATGCAGATCCCCCCACCTCTAGAATGATTATTTGGTGATTGTTTGGTTATTTCATCCACTTATCTGTTAAATGAAACAAAGTTGTTCAAGACATTTGCTCAGTATTTCAGTTGTTATTAATGTAAAATATGATTTATTGCTGCACTAGAGGAGGATTCTTAATCAGGCAAGGTGCTTCCCAAGCAGTAGGGCTGTATAAACTGTGTGCTCCAAGTCCTCTGTGACTATACTGTTTTTTAGAGACATCCCTTTTTGTCTGATCAGTGAATTCCTATTTTAAAACCTCCTAAAATGCCATGACATAAAGTGATAAAGGTGCTGAAAACTCACAAAAAATACATATTGTCATTAGGATGAATGTGAGCTGGGCTTGAGCTGTTGCTTTCTCTGCCTTCCAGGGATTCATCTCCTGTCAACGGGTGATACAGCAACACAGATGCCACCTGCACTGAGTTCCTTCACTATAGGAGACTTTTTGGAGTGGAATAGAGAAATGCAGAGCTGCACACACAATCTTTGTTGTAAAATGGATCTATAGCAGCTTTAAAAATGGGGTTGACTGTACAGATTATCAGCCAGAAGCCTCACTGGGTTTCACTGTGAGTGGATGGTTTGACCTAATACAACCAGAATACAGCAAAATGCCCCTTATGAATTTCCCTTGTTTCAGTGCATTGTAATAATCACAACTGTGCTTAGTAAACCTCATTTCAGAATGGAAATATTATTACTTACAGAAAATAACCTCAGGATACAGTGCTACAGCATGTTGTATGCCCACACATGCATGTCAAGTGAAAGTTGTACAGAGGAACCTGATACACCTCACCTGGTCCAGACTGTAGGTTATAAATAGGTTTATTAGAACTGGAATTTTATGGAAATGAATGATTGGAAAGATAGCTGCCAGAAGTAGACTTTATTTCCCCAATACATCAGTCAGTGTAAGCGAGGCATTTGACTTCTTTATGCATCTGGAAAACCGAGTAGAAGGGAGGAGTATAATTAGAAAATCCTATGCTGCAGGAAAGTGGATCTTTCTTGAAGAGATGAAGGATTTAGGATCTAAAAGCTTATGTTGTGTCTTAATGACATCCCACTGCACCTCAAAAAAATAGAGCACAGGGAAAGGCTTGATCCTGATTAGGGAACTGTGCACCTGCAAGCCACAGCACAGCAGTGCACACTTGCTGTGGAGCTGACTTTCATGGTGTGATTAATCTAATTAATTTCCCAGCAATTGTTCCTGTATGTGGAGTTAAACCTGCACTTATGACTTTTGCTAAATTTGGGCTGTGATTCCCTATTGAAATCAGCAGGCTGGGAGCACAATGTGCTTCCTAGCACCAGGTGCTTGGATGAAGTTTCATGGTAATGGGTGACAAAATCATTTCTCTCACTGAGACAAGCCCACAGCCAGACGTGGGTTGTAGGTTGTGGAGCTGGGAAGTGATTGCAAACTGCCGCTGCAGAGATCAGGGACTTCCAGGAGAGCTGGGTGGCAGCAGATCCTTGCTGAGGCCTTGGCTTTGGCAATCTCCAGGCACAGTTCCTGTGAAAACAAATGGCAGAACTATTGTGGGACAGTTGTTTTGTGTTGGGAATGACACCCACCTCCTGGTACAGGAGAAGTATTTCACCCTTCTGTCTGCTTCTGGGATATAGGCTTACAAGGTTTTTCATACATTTGACACCTGTCAAAACAGCACAGTCCCAGGGCAGCAATGATGGGGTGAATCCACCAAGGTTCTACTTTCTTTTCATCTGCTGCCCAGACTGACCTGCTTATGTACTTCTAGATCTACCAGGGACACAAACTGGTCTTTAAATATAGCAATATGGGGTTTTTTTACAATGTGGGGATAGGGAGAGTGAAACTGCCCTGCAAGTTTGAAGTGCTGTTTACAGGGGTTAATTCTAATATCCTCTTTATGTTCCATGGAAACAACTTCAGGGCTTCAGTCACATCAGCACTCTGAAGAAGGATCTGCATGAGCTGGGGATTCTAAGTGGGGAAATTGTTAGACTTCAACTCCTTGACTATTGGGACCTGAAAGTCACTGCAGTATGTCATTTGCAAGGCAATTTTCTCTGGAAATGCAATATGGCTTTGTTTTACGACCTTGATGTCACTACCCCAACTGCAAACAAAAAAAATCCCAACAAGGTACAATAATTTGTTTGGATTTTGGATCGGTATTTATAGTCCACTTAAAAATCACAGCTTTTGGTGTGATACATAGGTGTGAATGCAGTGGGTTTCTCTGCCAAACTTGCCTGGATACAACAAATAAATGAATTTCAGTCTGTTGGGAGGACAGCTGTTTCCATGACATTTTAAGCCCAGTTTGTGAGTATCTTCATCTCTTTTCTTAGCATGCTAAATGGGCATGACATGGCTTTATTCTTATTTGTGTTTTGCATACAAAAAAAAGGGCTCTATTAATTTCTTATTTCCTTTCTTCAATAAACATCTCAGATAGTAACCTGCTATTTCTGTTCTGTTACCACAAACATTCTTAGAAGTATTGCAATGGATGGGAAATGAAAGGTACAGGTGAATTACTGACTGGAACAGACCAGATGCCTGTTCAGGCAAACACCCCCTTTGAGAAGCTCACTGTTACCACAGGCTCAAAGAAAAGAGAAACAAACCTTAAGTGTGATAGCAAACAATCATAGAATCTGTTCAGAGAAGCTTACTTTTCTTCAAGAGTTGAGTTGTCTCATACTTTTATATTCTAATTAGAATTAATACAGCTACTGCTGCAATATAACTGTCTTAATTACCTTTAATCTATTCTGGCATTGAATTCCACAGGGTAATTTACCTTAATTGTATTTTCCCACTTGTTAACTTTATATTTTGGGTTTTTTCACTTATTAACTTTATATTTCTTGCATATTATATTGAGTTTGTCTGTCAATACTTAGGACTGGAACAGAGAAGGCAGCATTAGCTATTTTAATGTGTGCCTTCCACATTCATGCTGATGAGTTCAAAGCACTTTACAGATCAGGTCAGTATCATTGTTTCCCTTTTGCTGTTGTGAAAGGAGTTGTTGAGATGGAGGGAGTTTCCATTTTACACCAGCAATAAAACCAAAAACTGGATTAGAAGCCAGTTCTCATTGTACAGTCCCTGTACAATGCTGTATAGAAAGCTACACTGGCAGCATTCTCACAGTGATTCTTTCTTACTGGAACATCTAACACAATTTATGTAGTGCAATTAATACAACTAAATTGATAGGAAACTGAAGAAGTGTGTGCAAGTTCCTGGATCTGGGTTATATAACGGCATTTGACAGCCAAAATCCATGTTATAAAGGATTTTCTGTAATAAACATTCTAAAATGAAAATGAACACCTGGCAAAGGATCAAGCTTTCTCAACCTTTCTACATCTGTTATAGTAAGGCTGGGATTTTTGGGAGTTGAGGCTGCCCTTTGCTCCTGGCAATCACTGCAGCAATAGCCAGTTGGTGAGTGAGGTCATTTGGGGCATCTTGCTACTCTCCTGTCACAGGACATAATATTTCTGCATAAAGAAATAACCTCCTTTTCATAAACTTTTTCTTTAAACCTTTTACCATCTTACTGAGAATTGACAGCAGGGATCAGTGGATGGTTCTCCAGTGCTCTCCTGGTGACAGGCTAACAGCCTATTCCATCAGTACTGAAACATGATGTGCTGAGGGTTTGAGCTGCGTATTTATGCTCTGCACATTACTGTGGTATTTAAATTAGGTCAGACATGGTCTTTGGTTGAAATCTCTCCTTAATTAAAAGCATACATTTTTTGGCAGGAAGCAGAGGGCAGTTAGTTGTACTGTTAATAGCCTCCTACCTTTTCCAGACTCCTTCTGCCTTACACAGGAAAATTGCTACTATTCCATACCTCACATACAGCTCTGGCGGAGCTCATTAATGTGGGACTTACATCACACCCACTACACCAACCTATTTGAGACCAACTAGCTCATCGGCTGCTTTAGTGACTGGAAATCAGTGGACTGTAGGTGATCCTGTGTGGGACTGTGGGCCTTTATGCTCCAATTTTCTCATCTGCAAGTTGTTACAGAGATTGTTTCTTGTGTGCCTTGGGATCTTCTGGAAAAGCGTTCCCTATGTTAAATTACAGTGTCAGAGCCTTTTTAAGGGTAGTTTTGCTTTTCTGGGGAATTAAAGGCAGAGAAACTGACCTGGATGTTTCAGTGGTCAGCGCCCACAGCCACAGCAGCAGTCCAAACCACGTCCAGGCACTGCCTGCTGAAGACATTTTAAAAGCCTGGCTTTTCTCATAAGTGTCAAAATGGAAGCTTCATTTCCCTCCCCTTCCCCATTAAACACAGCATTGGTTGTAGGTACTGAAGTATTTTTTGAAGTCCTGGATAGAGATAGGAAACTTTTTCATCCTGGCTCCTGTCCCTCAGCTTTGATCTTCTAACACACTCCAGTTCATGAAATGGAAATGGGATTCTCCTGCCTCTCACAGTACATTCTGTAGCTTTGCTAGAAAACATCTGGTGCTGATACAGTCTTTGGGTCTGAAACAGCCTTTGTGGCAAGGCCCAAACAACAGGGAAATAAACAGATTTTTCTTTTTTCTCACAAAGTACAGGCTGGCTCCAATTTGTTACAGAACTTGTTTGACCAGGTCAGAGAACACAATAAATCTTGACACCCCTGGTGACAACAAGAAGAGGTATATAGAGGGGAATAATTTTTTGACATCCAATGAAAATTATTGATCCAAAAGGAATTTTGATTTGCAATGCACAGAGACTGAGCTTGGAGGGTTTGCAGGCATGCCCATGATGCTTTGACAACTGGAAAAATGCAGAATTGCCCCATTATGGGGGATCTTTGTCTCCCTGTTTTTTGGAGGACACGTGGAACTATACAGAGAATTGCCAGAGGCTTTATAAAGCAGGCTATGCTTCACCTACTCAACAGAGTGTAGGACACCACACTGGGATCTCTAAGGCTGGCTTTCTTCTCTGGATTGAATGTGTATAAAGAGAAGTGCATGAACTGAATGAAGAACATGATAATGCCCAGGGTCTGCTCACCTGGATTCTGTGTGTTAGAGCGGCCTTTGGACAATAAACTTATCCCTCTCAAGTTTGATTCCAAGTCTACAAAACATAGGTGTTTTTTGCTCACCTTTGAGGTGAGGAGGCTTACAAGTCTCTTTTATCTCTATGCCAGCCTGGGTAAGTGCAACTGGCAGTTGCCCTGATCTTTGAAAATGAACTAAGTAAAGGACAGTCTGATCTTTAGTCTTGATTTAGACAAGCAATAAGGTTTAGGGCAATAACAGGGAAAATAAATACATGGTACTGTGCTGGAATGGTTTATTCACTACTTAACCTCTGGTTTTTTTGCTGTGTTGTTCCCTGCCACCCATGAATAAGATGTTATGCTCATTACTGCCAAATCTCCCTTCACTCTCTCCATGCTCTGATCCTCCTGTATTACTTTTTTTCAGTCATGCTTAGTTATAGATGTTTGACTCTGAAATGGCAGATGTTGACCAACATATTTCTGTTTCACTTGGATGATCACAGATACGTTATTTCTTCTCTCTATGACTCATTTACTTCATCTGTAAAGAGGAGCTTCATCTTCAGACGAAAGACTGGTGATAATCTACTGACTTAATCAAAGAGCTATTCCAAGTTCTCCACTGCCAGTGTGAACTTGCATAGGTCATTTGGACAAACATGATATCAGAGGACAGAATTTCAGAAGGCCTCCACTTAATGGATGCTGAATTTCTCTAAACATCCACTTGCCTTTGAGCTCATGGGCAGGAAACGGCCTTTGTGATGAAAATGGCACTATTTCTTCAATCGTGCAGCGTGATCCATCTTACTGTTTTGTATTTGTGTGGAGTGCTGTCCCACATACCTTGGAATCATTGCTGCTGCAGCAAGGTAGTTTACTTTTAAAATGTAGAACAGGAACCAGACTGTGCTAATGATTAAATTATACTGATGGTTGAAATTTAAGTAACAGTTAATGCACTAATTTCAGTACAGGAAATACACTAAAAAAGCAGTAAGAGCTCCTCTTGATCTTCATAATTAATGAGAACCGCCATGATCCTTCAACATATTTCCACCCACACTTCCTTTTATGTTAAGAAGTGTACAGGAACTCACAGAAATCAGCTGGTAGAAAACCTTTCACAAAGCACTTTGCAGTACACTGCACAAGCCATGTGTGCTTCCCTAGAGGGTCCTGGAGCCAGATCTTGCCCATGTTGAATCCTGGCCAACAGTCTCATTTCTTTCAGTTAAACAGAACAAAGTGAGGCCTTCAGACAAGAACGTACCCAACGCACACGTCTAAGCTATGTGTACCCAAATAAGCACTATCAGCTGTGCTGAGCATCTTTGGAAGGGACATGAGTGGGATTCTCATCACTTAACTTTAAACATCTCATTTGGCTAGTTCTCAAATATCTCTTTGATTCGTGGATAGAAGGGAGCATCGTTAGAGAGCAATTAATCCATTTTAGGTGTCTGCAGTTAGACGAGGGGAATTCCACCCCAGTGCCTCTTCCTCTGCACTCATTATATAGAAAGTCTAGACAGTTGGTTTGGATATAAATGTCTGAAGATGAGAGGTTTCTCTCACCTATCTAGGTACAACAGAATCTGCTGGATATTAGAGGCTTTGTGGTGGCTCTGGGTCAGATAACAAATGCCTGGAAGCATGTTGCCACTTGGCTGAATCATTGCAACCATGCAAGATATTAATTTTAATTTAAAGACTTATGTTGATTTGGCATGGCCTGTTTTTTTGGTAGTGGGGGGGCCACAGAAGTAGCTTCTGTGAGAAGCTGCTAGAAGCTTCCACCATGTCCAGCAATCTCTGATGGCTCTGAAGATGGACATGCTGCTGGCCCAATTAGAGAGGCTGGTAGCGCCTCTGTGATGACATATTTAAGAAGGAAATCAAAACAGCACAGGCGCGGTTTTTTCCAGGGGTGGTGAGGTGCCGCCCCGGGGGCCTTCCTAGCGCAGCGCACAGCGAGGCACTGCGGTCACCGCCATCTCAGTGTGGCCCACAGCAAGCCTTGCCTGCCTGGTCGCCCCTAGCCAGCCGCGCTGCGGGCAGAAGGGCAGGGGTGGTGGCAGAGGCTTCTCCTTCCCGGCGCCCCGCCTGAGGAGAGGCGCTAAATAGCACCAGCACCGCAGCGGCCGCCACTGCCCGCACGGTGGCAGCGGGACCGCCTGGCCGGCAGTGAAAACATGGCGAGCGATTCTCCAACACAGAACCTAGATGAAATCAA
>VXAZ01010166.1:2243-25479 GCA_013399875.1 Gymnorhina tibicen
GGGGGGGGTGAGGGGGTCGGGGGGTGGAGGGTGGTCCTTCCCCGACCACCCTTTGGTGTCACACCGTCCCCGGGGGTGCAGAGCATCCCCAGCACCGGGGATAGCCCCGCCGAGCCGCTGCCGAACGTATCGGGAGTTTTGAGCAGGAGAGGTTTGGGAACTGGAGGGGTTTTGTGGGGCAGGAGGAGTTTTGGGACAAGGAGGGGTTGGGAGGCTGTGCTGGTCTACAGGACTGCTCATCCCTGCCCAGAACACTGGCTCCTGGCAGGCTCCTGGCTGTGAACCCCAATTCCTCGCAGAGCCCCAGTGATTCTGGCTGGTGTGGAACAGAGCCAGGGTGTTAATGTTTAACAGCACTCAGGAGTTTTTCCTGCCAGGAGTTCCCCTTGGCTCCCTCTGCACCTCTCTGGCCTCCAGGCAGCTCCTGCAAATCAGAGAACAGGATGTGGATTTATCAAATCATAGAATTGCAGAATTGTTTGGGTTGCAAAAGCCCTCTGAGATCCTCGTGTCCAACCGTTAACCCAGCACTGCCAAAGGCCGCCACTAAACCAGGTCCCCAAGTGCCAAATCTACATGTCATTTAAGTCCCTCCAGGGGTGGTGACTCCACCACTGCCCTGGGCAGCCTGCACATTTTTGAGGTTTTGTTCATTTTGAACTGGGTTCCCTCCCTCCTGGTGCCTGCACGTTGTCTCTGCCACATCCCAGGATATCTCTCAGCTGCAAATTGGGGGATACTGGGGCTTCTCTGCCCGTGAGGCAGCCCTTGCTCATCCCTGAACCCTCCTGTCTCTGTGCCCAGGTGTGAGTGCCCAGGTGGGTCAGAACTTCACGCTGCAGCAGCCCCAGGACAAGGTGTCAGTGGCAGTGGGGGAGACGCTCACCCTGAAGTGCACCACGTCTGGAGTCGGTGAACTGGGTCCTGTGAAGTGGCTGAAGGGCTTGGGCAGTGGAAACAAGACTGTCTATGAGCAGAGAGAGAAGGATGCCTTCCCTCGTGTGACAAGAGCAGTGGCTGAGTCCAACACAGACTTCACCATCCACATCAGGAACTTCCAGCCCGATGATGTCGGCACCTATTACTGCGTGAAGTTCATCAAGGGGAAGACTGGTGAGGATGAGGTGTCTCAGCATGGAAGTGGCACGGAGGTGTCCGTGCATGGTGAGTGCAGACCAGCAGGACGCTGCTCCCAGGGATCCATCCCACAGCCCCCACCCTGCCTACAGTGAGGTCCTGCTCTGCCCCACACCCACCACTCTCTGCTCTGTCTCTGTCTCCACAGAGACAGCCCTGGTTCCTGGCATGGTGGCTGCAGCTGTGGTGCTCTGCTTCCTCCTCCTCCTCCTTGGCCTCTTCATTGCCCTTTGCATGTGCAGGAGGAAGCGCCAAGGCAGGGCGGGCAGCCTGTGCCCGGCCAGGACAGTGGCCGTGGGCAGCTTCTCGTCCGTCCCTCTGCGGTGCTGTGCAGGGAACCCTGGCACCCCCAGGTTTGTACTCAGCACCTCTTCCTTCTGCACCCTTAAATGTTTCAGCTGTCTTATCCACCTGCTTTATCTTGGTTTCCTTTCCTGTCTGGAGCAGTAATTTGCCCCAGAAAAGGTCTTTTACTTTTTACCTTTCACAGGTTCACTGTTCTGTTTCTTCTCTCTGCATTTCATGGAAGCAGATGGCAGTGAGCTCCCTCACTGTGTGTCTGAGCCCAGCCTAGACATGCAGACAGCACTTTGTCACTATTTTCTGCCTTCAACAGGGGCATCCTGCTGAAATTCGGGAGGGGAATTGAGGGCTGTGCTGGGTGGGGAGGGGACCCAGCGTCCTTTATTTCTAATGGCCATCCTTGTCCTTCCCCCCACAGTGAAGTCCTGGATGCAGAGAGCTCCCACCTGCCTGGCCAGGTAAGAGTGAGCTGTGAGTATGGGGGAGCACATCCCATGCTGATGCCCCAGCTTGCAGGAGCTCTGCAAGATTCTGGGGCCAGGGGGGACACTGGGTGGGCACCAGCTGCCTGCAGGTGGCCCCTGCACACTCTCCACCACGGCACGGGGCCACCTCTGCAGCTGTGGCATCCCCAGCCTGGCTTGAACCTGGTTCTCAGGGTTGTCCTGTGCGGGGCCAGGAGGCGGTCTCAGTGATCCTTGTGGGTCGCTTCCAACTCGGGACATTCTATGGTTTAGGGCTATTTTTGCGAGCTTTTCCCTGCGGCAGCATTCCCCATTTGTGTGCACTTTTGCAGCAGAGCAGCAAGGAAGAGAACATCCACTACGCCGACCTGCAGCCCCTGCCCCCGGCCTCGCGGCGCGGCAGGAGCCCGGGCACAGCCCCCACCGAGTACGCCAGCCTCAGGGTAGCTGCCAAGTGACGCGTGGCACCGCTGCCTGCGCGGCCAGGCCGTGTCAGGGAGGAAGCAGGGACGTTTCTGCAGGGCGCAATGAAGAAGAAGTGGAGCTGTTTGCATGGCGCAGCCGGTCTCAGCTCAGCTCGCCATGCCCCCAGCTCAGGGGAGCTCTCCCAGGACCAGGAAGCCATCTCGACCACAGGATCAGACCGCGAGGCCAAGCACATCTGCCTTGTGCAAGCTGCTTGACACCAGGAGGATCTCACACACACCTCTGTCCACCAGCATGAGCCTCCACTGGCCCTTTCCCGGCTCACAAGTCCATAATTTGTGTTATCTTGTCACCACCCTCACTAAAGCCAGCAAAGAACCACACTGTCCAGTCCTGCTGTGCTGAGAGCAAGGGCACTAGTGCCAGTCCCGCAGGGTCCTGGGGGGATGTGTGCCCCCCGCAGCCCCCCTTGCTACTGCTGAGCCCCCAGGCAGCTCCCCCAGCCAGGGAACCTGCCCAGTCCCATGAAACCTGCATCTCCTGGCAAGGCAGGGGGAAGCTCTCAGGAACAGCCCCCGGTGCCGCTGCTCCAGGCTGAGGCCCAGCCCTCGCCCACCTTTCCCTGTCCTCCTCAAGGGGCTCATGGTGCTGTTAACACCAGGGCAGCTGGTACCAGCCGGCCCTTCTGCCCCTTCCCCTGGTCCGTGCACATCTCCAGCTCCAGTCCTGGCCAGTCTGTGCACATCTGCTTTGTGCACATCTTCTGCTCCTGCACATCTGCTGCTGCACATCTGCCCCACGCACATTCCCTGCTTCATGCCCATGCGTTCGGTGCCCCCCTCCAGGGGAAGTGGGCTGGTGGCAGGAAGCCAGAGGGCAGAAGTGGCGCTGGCAGGAAGCTGAGGGTCACACTCCACACTGGACACTGCTGCAGTCCCCAGCAACACCCGGTCACCACATACAGCCCCCCAGCCACCCATCTCCCCAGCCGTAGCAGCTGAGCTCCCACCACACATGGCCCCAGCAGCCCCCTTGGCAGGAGGAACTGAGGCCAAAACAGGCTTTCCAGGCAGAGGAACCTGCTGCCGGCACCGCAGCGTGTGACCTTGAAAGCTGATACTGTCACCAGTTTTCAGCCTTATCTACTTTTTTCTGTGAAATGAGAAAAGGGAAGTGAAACAAGACAGTGTGCCCCAGGGAAACGGGGCTGGCAGGGAGACCCTTGAGGGAACAGAATTGTCACAGCGGGGAGAAAAGCCACTACGGAAATTCATTTGCACGACTGAGTAAGAGTCCCCTGCTCTGGGGATGTGAAGTGTGGACAGTTTGGGGTCAGTTCTTTCTCAGGGACAGCTTGGGGACACTCAGCACCCTGTGGGGACAGTGGTGGTGGTCAGTTTGCCAGGTCAGAGGTCCAGCACCTGGTCTCAGCCTGGCTCCCTCAGTGGGGGGCTGTGGGGTGGGGGTGTTGGGATGAAGCCTGTCCCAGCATCGCTTCCTGAGTGGAGCCATGACCGTGCCATGGATCATTTCCCAGCTGAGGCAGTGGCTGCTCTGAACAGGACTTGGGTTGCCCGGACTCTGCGCAGGGACACCACCGAAAGTGGCAGAAAATCTCACACCAAGACTGTGAACACGAGTATGTAAAATACGTGGGTGAGACCGAAACCGGGGATAGACCTCGAGGACCAGGGGAAATGAAATTAAGGGGGGATTTAGGGCTTTTCAAGCACTGTGCTGAATCAGGAGGGGGGAAATCCAGTTTGATAGGAGCATATGCAAAGCAGGGAGTGAGCAGAGCCCCAGCAGAGTGCTCTGCACCTAGGAAAGGGCCCAGGTCTGAGGCTTACTGCCCAGGGGAGGGATTTGGTGGTTATTAAAGGAAAATCCTTTAAGCCACCAGCCCGGGGTGTGCCGGCAGTGAAAGCACAAACAAGCGCCTGGGCACGGACACAAGGTAGGAGCGTGCCGGGGAGCAGAGCCTTGCTCGGGGGGCAGAGCCTTGCTTGGGGGGCAGCACCAGGCGGTGCTGGGGTCATGGATTCACTGATCATCCGTGCTGTGTTCCTGGTGCTGCTGGCTGTCACATCCCATAAGTGACTCGCTCGGTGGGTGCGTGTGGGAGGTCGGGAGCTGCCATGGCTGGGGGGGGCACAGGGCAGTGCTGGGGCACCCACCAGGCTCCTCCTGCCACAGCTGGGGACTTCAGTGTGGAGCTGAGGTGGTGCCTGGATGGGTGCTGGGAGTGCTGGTGTCCCGGGGGGAGAGGACAAGCAGGTTTTGGGCTGTGCATGGACGCTCCGGGGCGATGCCATGCCAGGTTTAGCTGGGCTGTTCCTCAGCGTGGTGTGTGAGCCTGGTGCCAGGACCTCATGTAATGGCAAAGCCAAGGAAAAGGGCTGGGGAGGCTGATCTGGGCTGCACTGCGATGGGTTTCTGGGCAGCCAGGGGATGCTCAGGGGCTGCTCTGGCATCTGATCCGCTCCTGATGCCAGGAGGTGGGAAACATCTCCTGGAGGTGCCAAGGCGAGAGGGCTGGCAGGGCCTGCCGGGCAGTGGTGTGTGCCACAGTGTGTGTGCCATGGTGTGTGTGCCGTGGTGTGCTGGGGGGCCAGAGTGGGAAGCGTGGGCTGTGCCAGGAGCCAAGGGGGAGCATGAGCCTCCAGCAGAAAACACAGAATAAGGGAGAGCAATTAGCCTGGAGAGTGGCTGATGGAAGCGCCTGGTCCCGGCAGCGAGGGGAGGGGAGCAATGATTTAATTAACGCCGAGGAAGAGCGTGGTCACGGTTAGTGCGTGGGCTGGCTGAAACAGGGCAAAGCAGGTGTCTCCTTTGCGTCCCGGGGGACAGGAGAGGGCTGGCTGCACTTGCAGGGAGTGGGACAATGCTGAGCTGTGCTGGAGCCAGTGCTGGGCAAGGAGAAAAGGGAAGAGAGAGGAATAAATGCCTTGTGCCCTGTCCTGGGGTGCTCCAGCTCAGTGATGAGAAGCAGAGACACTCCAGTGTCTGTCACTGGGGTGGGTGCCCAGGGGATATTGTGTCTCCAGGAGCAGTCATCACTCCAGCTGGTCTCCTCCAGTGTCTGACAGGGCAGCAGCTCCAGCCAAGGGCCTGATTTGTGGCTGTCTCTGTCCAAGACACCCTTTTGCTCCTGCTCTGTCCTCATCCCTGCCCTCATCCCTGTCCTAGCTACTGTGAGACCGTGGTGGCCACAAGTCCATCCCCAGGGAGAGACAGGCCAGTCCCTTTGCACATCAGCATCACCCAAATAGCCACAGGTCTAAGAGCATCCAAAGCCACAGGGACCCCACAGGACCTCCATGACACCACAGTCATCCAGTGATGGCATGGGGACCCTGGGATGCCATAGCGACCCCACGATACCAAGGGGACCAGGCATTGCCATGGGGACATTGTGCCAGGATGCCAGCACGAAGCAGCAGGAGCAGCTGGAGGAGCAGCTGGGTGCTTTGAGGGGGTTGGGGGGAGTGAGAGGGTCCTGGAGACACTTTGATTGTCCCTCAAAAATGCCTCATGGGTCTTGCTTGTGCCTGCTGGCTGCCCTGGGCTGGGCTCCTGCCAGAAGAGAGAACAGGAGGGAGAAGTCTTGGGATGCTGCACAGTTGGAACCTGCTCCCTCCAATTCCAAACCTGTTAGCTCACTCCTTTGCAGATCCCTGTTTCTCAGGCTTTTCCTTGGAAAGGAATGAAGCCAGGGTAAAACGGTGACAGGCTTTACACTGGTCCTGATTTATTTCACGTCTTGCTATTGAATCTTATTCCCTGGTTTCACAGTTGTTGTGGATTTTCACCAAAGGGGATAAACAGGTCTGGGATTTGGGGTTGTCATAGGAACTGTTTCTCTGCCACAGCCTCACTGCCAGCCTCGTCCCCTCCTGGGTTCCCGATAGAGTGAGGGCTCTCGCCAGCACAGCGGGAGTATCTCCAGCCCCCCAGGCACAGCCCCAGTGACAGCCGGGGTACGGGGCAGTCACCCCACGACACCGGGACACCCGGGAGGTTCAGGGATGAGATAGACTCCCAGGCACTACCCAGCCATGCCCATGAAGCAAACTGGGACTCCCAGGCTGCAGACTAGGGCTTTAAGTTGAGCAGAGCTGGAGGTGTTTGGAGGATGCTGCTTGTCCCTGGGGATTCTCTGGTGTCTAGTAGGAGGTTGTGCTATTGCAGTTATTGCTACTGGGAACCCCTCTGGCCAACCTGGAATAATTTCCATTAAATCCCTGGAGCTGAAGGGGTGGAGGGGGGGGGCTGTCCTATGACCATTCCTCATCTCTTCAACTGCAGGCGGAGGGGGCTGGCAGTGGAATTGAAAAGTGTCACGCACATCCTTTGTGCCCAACACTCCTTTGGCCCATGCGGTCCTTCACTGCGGGACACCGTGAGGCCAAGACTCTGGCAGTGATTAAAGAGGGGTTTCCAGGGCCGTGGGACAAGCAGGAACATCCAGTGCTTAAGAAAGACTCATTTTGTGCTTTCAGTGTTGGACGGGACATTGCTCAGGGACAATCACCCTCTGGAGCCGGCACGGGGAGGGCGGATCAAGCTGCAGTGCTGGGTGCTGGCAGTGCCTGAGTGAGGGTCCCAGGGTGGGCAGGATGAGGGTCCTGCACTGGGGTTCCCGGGGCTCTTCATGCTGGATCAGCTGTTGGAGTCGCTCTGGAGCGGTCCTGGTCCTCCCGACATCCAAATGTACATTGTACCCGAAGTGAGCCGTGCATGCTCCTGGGGATGCTCCAGGTGGTTTTGTCCAGCGAGAAGAGCTCAGGGTAGGGAAACCCTTTGGGGAGCTCCCTGTCCCGAGGGCAAGACGCTATGGGGTCCCTGGCACTCCCTGCTCCTGCCGGCACCGAGCGACCTTAAAGCGCGGCTGTGCTTGGCCGTGGCCCCAGCGCTGGCTGCCCCGAGCCCGGCACAAGCGTCCCTCTGCAGAGAAGTGCAGGGAAAGGGAAAAATATTGAGAGAGGCAGGAGAAGGGGGAAAGCAGGCGCTGCGGGAGGGAGCACAGCACGGGCTGAAAGCTCCCTCTCAGCGGGCTTTTATTCACCCTGGACGTGCCCAGCGATGCTGCCAGCCCGGAGGGGCTGTGCTGGCGCCGGTGGCTCCAGGCGATCCCGGAGCTCCGCAGCCTGCCCGGCGCCTCGTTCCAGCGACGTGCCCGTGAGCAGGGTGCAGCTGCCCTCATCACCCCGCTGGGCTCGGCCCCTCGCCGCCGGCCCTGGGGTGGGCAGTGCTCGGACCCACAACGCGCTCCCGAAAATAATTCCTCCTGACAGATCCATTTCTTCCACATGGTTCAGGCTTAATTTTATAATGGTATCAGTAGCCATGGCAACGTGTAAAAATAACGGATCCCCGAGCCCGGCAAATTCTCCGTAAACAGCTCCCGTCTCCCGGAGCCCGGCTGGGTGGGCATCACCCCTTGCCCACGGCCACAGCGGCCGCCGCGGTTTGTGGTTGGGCTGGGATTCACGCGATGACTAATTAGCGGCGTTAACTGCTTACGCCTTGGGATGATGATTCCATCCGCTAATCCTTGGGGCTAGGCTGGGCTAATTGGATGGATATCATTAACGCTGGCGGTCAGGAGCTGCCCTTACAGAGCTGCAGCACAGAGCTGGCACCCCAGATCCAGCACAGGGCTGGCAGCCACGGGGGGCCGGGCAGGGCTCAGCCCCCGCGGTGTCAGGGGGCCACCAGCCCCATTCGCTCCTACAGCCCGCCCCAGAGCCGTCGCTGCTGCACACCCACGCGTGTGCACACGAGGGAACGCGCACACGAGCGCACACGCAGATCAGGTGTCCCGCACGTAGGACCCCCCCCCCTCAGCAGCCATCAGCCAGTGCCAGCGTCTGCCGCAGCTCAGAGGTCTCTGGTCACCACCGCGAGTGGATAATCCCAGGCAATATTTTCTAAACCTGTTAGACATCACACAGACTCTCTTAATCCCCGATGCCCCTCCAAGGCTCCAGCGGGATGGCAACACTTGGCAGCTCGGATTTGCAGCTCCTTATCAGGGCCAGCCCCTTGGAGCGATGCATGGTGGATCCTGCCGAGCCAGAATTAATCCCCCCGCTTTTTGTTGCCTTTCAACTTTAAAAAAAAAAAAAAAAAAAAAAAAAAAAAAAAAAACAAACCCCTGGGNAAAAAGACAAACTACACAACCCCCTTGGAGAAGCATTTTTCTCCATCCAGCTTCCAGCAGCAGGGCCAGAATAACCCCAGCCCCACGGAGCTGGGAGTGCTGGGTCAGGCAGTGTGGGTGGATGTGTTTGGTCTCAGCAGAGCCACAACAAAGAGACAACAGGTCTGGAGAGCCTTGGGGCTGCTGTGGGGACAACATGGGGACAGTGACCACAGAGACAGCCTGGCAGTAGGGCTGGGAATGGCCCTGAGGGCTGGTCAGCAGCCTCCTCCAAGGCCTGGGTGTGGCTGTGTCAGGGGTGCATGCCCCCCTGCATCCCAGCAGCCGTGCCATTCCCACCGTGAGGCATCGAGTCTGGCACTTTCACAAATGACCCCGCGAAGCCCCCACTGCTGGACACGCCATCTCCCTTTGTAGTAAAGGGTGACACGGGGTTGTACCAGGTCTCCTACACCTCACATGCCATGTTTCAGCCCTCCATGGGGCATCTCCCCGGCTCCAGCAGCGCGACTGCCCAGGTGCCAGGGTCCCGCAGCACAAATCTCACCTCTGAGCCTGGATTTTAGAACTTCACAGCAAGGGCTCTGCCAAGCAGGAAGCAATGGGCTGAGCTGGCTGAACATGATCAATCCCCCACGTTAGCAGTTTTATTTCCATCCGCAGCTGCCGCAGGACTCTCAGGCAGCGCAGCCTCGATGAGCTCCAGCCGCCGGCCCGGCAGCACAGCGTTATCTGCTGCTGCAGCCTCGGATGCGCTTTCATGATAACGATTTGCAATCAACAAAGAACTTGGAGAGGATGCAGGAAAAAAAAACAACTGGCATTAGAAACTGAGATGATATCGCTCTCCCCTCGGCCGAGCTCTGAGCTCCACCACAGACCTGGTGGTACCGTCAAGGGGAGACCAAGGTCTTCTCCAGCATCGTTCTGTGGGGCTGGCTGTGTGCTGGAGGATCTGGGTGCTGGCACTGCCACCACATCTCCATGAGCCAGTACAGTGCAGAACTTCCCCCTCCAGAGGGGGGAGGGAGGCTTTAGTTCAAACAGCTCCCAGGAGCCCATCAATGATTAACACCCGGCTCTGAAATGTCCCTGCATGGCTGGAGCTCTCTGCCTGCCCCTGCCTGCCCTCCCCCACTCCCTGCCACTTCCTCCTCCACAGCACTTCTGCTCCTGGTGCTGGGGAAGGGTCCCAGGATGGGCACCAAGGCTCCCTGTGGTTCTGGAGCCCATCAGAGCTGGGGTGAGCCCAGTCGTGCCCCAGACAGACAGCACAGATGGCTCCCACAGTTTTGCAACCACTGGCACAAAGGGTGCAGGACTGGGGCCACCCACGAGCTGCCCTGAGTGGGGGCCTCATCCCTGTCATCGGGTAAGGTTGGAACAGCCCTCTAAGGTCATTGAGTCCAGCCATTCCCCCAGCACTGCCAAGCCCACCACTGACCCGTGTCCCCACGTGCCACATCCACATGTTCTTTGAACACTTCCAGGGGTGGTCACTGCACCGCTTCCTGCGCAGCTTAGTCCTGGGGCTGTGCACGTGTTGCAGACCCACAGCAGAGAGCAAACCCTTCTCTGGGGCAAGGGGCAGTCTCCTGTCTGCCAGCAAAGGTCAGCACAGCCCTGCCAGCGCTCGCGGCACCTCAGCGGGCACAGGCACCGGCACTGCCAGCCCTGTCCTTCCCGGCTGGCACTGCCGCCAGGTTTTCCCAGCCCGTCAGCAGTTTTACCCTAAAACCCCTCACCTCAGGTCAGCCGGGGCCGTTTCCAGGCCAGGCACAGGATATAAACCACCTTTCCTGCTCTGACACAGCCTCGAGGAATTCCCCCAGAGTGTGAATGTGCTGGGCTGCATTAAGGAAGCCCGGCTGAGTCACCCGGTTTGCAGCATCCCACAGGGCACCACTGCGGGGTGGGAGCAGCCTGGGAGCACGGCGCGGCCCTGGGACGGCTGAGCTGCACTGTGGATACGGGCCCTGCTGTAGCCCGCGGGTTTTCCTTCTTGCTTGGCAGGCGGTGCTGGACATTCTGATGGTGGTGGGTGGCCTGACGGTGTCTGGGCTTTGCTGCCACTGCTGAAGCCCGGGGTGACAGCGCGTGAATGCCATGAGGGCACTCGGAGCATCGCTCCAACCCAGCAAAGCCCAGCATGGGCAGGCAGTGCTGTATCCCTCCCTCATCCCCCCTGAAAGTCATTTCAGGGGCCTGGAGGGAACCAGCTGATCCTGGCAGTGCTGGGGATTAACTCAGTGGCAGAGGGACACTAAAATTAAGTGGGCTGTGATTTGGAGCCCTGCTCCCTAAAGAAGGGGCAGAAACAGCAGCAGGTCTGGCCAGTGTGCACAGAGAAAATCCCCCATGCCAGGGAGCACCTCACCTCCACCCCACTCATCCCCCCATACCATCTGCACTAAATGGGCCTGAGAGCTCTAACAAAAACCTGAGAGCTGAAATAACTCGGCTGTAACTCCCAAACCACCCAACAAAAGCCTGGCTAAAACAATTACAGGCAGTTCCCATGAGCCCCCTCAAAAGGTAAGGGGCAAAACCCACACACAGGCTGCTCACAGAGCACCCTGCACAGCCCACCCCCACCTTTCTCCTGGCAATCACAGCCTTAACAAGGCCCCTGCAGCTCATCAGCCTTTCCAGGGCCTCTCCCATATAAAGGGGTGATGGGGTGCACCCATTCCCCAGCTGCAGGTGTTCATGGTGGTGGATGCATGATAGGAGTATGAGACAGGTAGGATACATCCCCCTGCTTCTTAAACCCCTGTTTGGAGGGCTGTGGGTGTCCCTTCCCCGGGTCACAGGCCATGAAAGCCATCCCCACGTTAACATATTGCTTGTTATAAGATAACATGAGACAAACTAATTTAAGCTTCCCCTGTACTGGATGTCTCGGATTAAATTGGCAAGGTACCTAATGAAGCTGCAGCTCCATTTGTTGTGCTGGAAGCCCTAAATATCAGCAGTGTAATTGGTGCTCCCCGCTTCAGGAGACATTTGCGTGTTTCTCTCCCAGCTGAAAGCCCTCTCTGGGCACTGACTGAAGACTAAGACGTGGGGGGCAGGGGCTGTAGGATATGTCCACCTGGATCTTAAGGAGGAGGGGTTTCAAAATTCGTTTTTGAAGCTGGAGGATGGATGGGGTGAAGGTGCTGCTCTCTGGCTGCATGGAGGCTGCACTGTCTTGTGAGTGCCAGAACAGACCTTGTGTGGGCCTGGTGCTCTGATGTGGTCCCACAGGGTGTTTTGTTGTGGTGATCTATGAAAGTAGCATCTCTCAGGGTGGTGAGGCTGGGCCAGGCTGCCTCTGAGTTCCCCCAGGGTAGTGAGTCCCTGCAGCTCCGTGTGCTTGGTGCTGCGTTATTTGGGTTTATCAAGGAATCTCTGAGGTTGGAAAAGACCTCTAAGATCATTAAGTCATTATTGTGGAGGGCTCCTGCAAGTGTTGGCTGCTTGCTGGTGCTTGGGCATGGCTCTGTGCCCACAGCCCCGAAACAGCACCTCTGAATGCTGAATTTGGGGTATTTTCCAGGCTGATGTCTAAAGTATCAGTGGTTTTTTCTGTTTACCCCTAAGCTGGTTTGGGTTTTGAAGGGTGGACTGAGCCCTCTGGGACAACTGCCGTGTCCTGGCGTGATGTGGCCACTCAGGCTGTTGGTACTTCTCCCACTGTGCCCTCCCATGCTGGAGTGGGGATCATGAGGGACAAAGTCCCAGGCAGGGAGAGACTGCAGTCACCTCCCTCAGTGAAATGTGATTCATTAACAGGCCCAGGTTTGGCCCTGCAGGGCAGAGACCGGAGCCTCTCCCACTTCCATCCCCTGTGAATCCTCGCCAGCCAAGTGAGCCACCGCTGTTCCCGGGGGCCATCGGGGCTGGGAGAGGATCAGACAGGCAGCTGATTAAGGGATGAAAGAACAGTCTGGGCAGAACCAGTGCTGCAAGACTTTCCACTGGGATCAGCCTGGCTGTAATTGCTCCCGTTGGATGCTGCCAGGCTCTGACAAGAGATGGGCTGCTGTTGCCGCGGCTGGGGGTCCCTGTGTGTGGGAGGATCCCCACCTCCTCCTGGGGAAGGAGCAGATCCTGCTGTCCACGCAGAGCTGCCCAGCTGGGAACAAGGGAATGCAGAAAGCACATTGAGCCCGTGGTCCTGGCTGGGAATAGGGAAGGGGAGCAGACCCCTGCCTGCCCAGCCCCCAGCCATCCCCCAAACCTACAGGGGTGGCTGAGCCTGGCCCAGCCCCACCACATGGAGCACATGCCTTCACCAAACAGGTGCTAGCAGCGTGATGCGAGTTCCTCGCTGTGCCTCAAAGCTGTGAAAATCAACTTATTCTTGAAAAGCTCTCCTGAAACGCTGCCCTGTCTCCATGCTGGCTGCAGCCCAGCTCCTGGGGCCAGGGAGAGCCGAGCTCCGGAATCCTCCCTGCCTGAGCGGGGTTTTTGAGCTGAAGTGTGGAGATGTTGCAGAGCGAGTGCAGCCTGGGTGCCCGCTGGCAGCACGGAGAGCCTGGCAGCGCTGCCCGCCCTGCCAAGCAGCGCCGCAGCCTCCTGCTCGCCGTGGGTGTTCTGTGCAGAAAGAGGATGATGATGATGATGGCGGAGTTGCACTCCCAAAATCTTGCGTTGTCCCTCTGTCTCAGGCACAGAAGGAGCCGAATCCTCCTTTCCCCCAGGGCTGCCCTCCCGGGGCGTATCCTCCGAACCTCTCGTGTTGGAGCTGGGCCCCTGTGATGCCGAGTGGAAGGGCCATGGGTGGGAGGGGAGGGAGGCAGCTGAGCCTGCCCATATGCTCCCTAATGGGGAGCAATAGCAGCTCTTCCCGGGAAGCTCGCGCCGCACCATCTGCTCTGCGCGGTACCTTCTCTTGCAGAGCTTTTTTAAGCTCTAACTTCCCTTACTGAGCGCTCTGCGGTGGCTGCTGCTTGTGTGCAGGCTGGCTCTGCTCTGTAATCGCCTCAGAACAGGTTGTCTGAACCTTCAGCACCGAGCAGAACAGCCCAGACAGGCTGAAGCCAACCAGGCCTCCAGGAACGGTGCTTCCGTGTAAAAATAACCAGGAAAGGTGGCTGTGAATGGCTGCAGTGTGTCCCTGGCATTTTCCCTCCTGCTGGGCACCCGCTTGCCCCCAGGGTCCCTGCTTCTGGACTTGGGCTGCGTGGGATGCACTGCCCACGGTGGTGTGGCTGCAGGGTTTCCACAAACCACTGCTAATCCCATGGAATATCCTGAGCTGAAAGTGACCCACAAGGATTATCGAGTCCAACTCCTGTCCTGGCACAGGGCACCCCAAGAATCCCACCCTGTGCCTGAGAGCACTGTCCAAACTCTTTTTGAGCTCTGGCAGGCTTGGGGCTGTGACCACTGCCCACGGGAGCCTGTTCAGTGCCCAACCACCCTCTCGGGGAAGAACCTTTAGCCAGTATCCAACCTCAAACTTCTGTGACAGAGCTTCATGCAGTTCCCTCGGGTCTTATCACTGGTCACCAGAGAGCAGAGCTCAGCACCTGCCCCCACTGCTTCCTCTTGTGAGGTGCCTGTGGACGGTAGTGATGTGTCCCCATGTCCCATCCCTGTGCAAAGAAATTATTGCTATGTGCAAAAGGCCAAATCCAAGGGCTCCTCTGGATCCCTGCTCCTTGCTGGCCACTCTGGCCAGTACTGTGAAGGGAAATGATGGCTGTGCTGGGCTTCCCAGGACCAATGCTGGCCACAAATGTTTTTCCAGTGGGAGCAGTACTGGCCACAGCCCTTGAGTGCAGCCTCCAGCTGCCAGGGGATCCCAGCGGAAGGTGAGTGCAGAAGCCTGGGGAGCTGGTCCGGGCTCCCAGCAGTGCTAAATTAAGGCTGGATGTGCCCCACAGGCGTAGCTGGGGCTGAGGGGGAGGCTGGCGGGGCCGGGGATGCGCGGGCGGACGTCGTGCGCAGATTGATGGTGCCAAGTCACTTCAGATATCTTGGCTGTGTTTGTGCGAGGCTCTAAATAAAACCGACAGCCCCGGCGGCTGCCTGGGGAGGGAGGGGAGGAGCGGCGAGCTGGCAGCGGGTCCTCCAGTACAGCACCCAGTGCTGTCCTTGGGGACCCGGCCCAGTGTGGGAGGAGGGCGGTTGGTGTGATCTGTGCTGCTGCAGGTGATGCTGGGTGGGCTGGGAGCTCCTGCTCCGCAGTGTCTATGCCATCCCTGAGTGGGCAGAGGGGACAGTGGGGTGGTGCTGGGAGCTGCCAGCATTGCACCTGGCATCCCAGGTACCTGGCCTGGCTGAAGTGCCCTGGGTGGTGGGAGAAGCTGTGACAGGTTCAGGCGGTGGAGAATGTGTCCTTGCGACTCCCCTGGGGAGGACTTTGTGCCAGGGAGAAGTAGGGTGGTGCAGGGACATGAATCCCATGGATGCTGACACCCCGACACCCTCCTCCTCCTCCTCAGCCCTGTCTACCATTACAGCTGCCCTTGTCCTCAGGCTCTCGCTTCTCTCTGCTTTGGGCTCCAGCTGAAGGGACAGCACGGGGATGTCCCCATTCTCCCAGTGTGCTGTGCAGGAATTTCCTCTCCCTCCCCATCCACCCTCTGCTTGTCTGTGCTGCACCTCGGTTCCCTCCTGGCCCTGACCCTCGTGGGCCAAGCTGACCTGTCCCTGTGGCACCGGCAAAACACCACCCGTGCCTCTACCACGGGCTGTCACAGCTCAGCCCTGTGCAGTCCCTTGGGAGGTCCCTAGGCATTTGGGACCCCCAAGGCGGGGTGCTGCTTGTGCCTCTGCCACAGGCTTGTCCTGGCTCAGCCCCAGGTGGTCCCTGCGTGTTCAGGACCCCCAAAGCTCTGTGCTCCTGCACCCCAATCCCAGCCCAGGGATGTTGGTTGGTGTGTTGTGGCCATGCCGAAGCGGTGGCTACACTGGCAGCCTGTGGCGAGTGAGGGAACCTCCAACCCCATCCCCGCAGCCCTGGGGCCACGGAGCCGCCCTCCCTCTGCCCCGGCCGAGAGGGACCGGGCACCCCGGGGCTCCTGGCGGCCGGTGCCGGGGGTCCCCTCCCAGCCCACCTTAAGGCAGCCGCACACCGGGTTGACCGGAGGACTCTGCCCCGGGGCGGGCGGGGCTGGCTTCGCCCCCGCCACGGGGGGAAGCGGCGCGAACCCGGGGCTGCTGNGGGGCCGCGGGTCCGTGTCGGTGCGTGCGTGTGCGCTGCCCGCCCGCCGCGGGGGGGGAAAGGGGGAGCCCGGCCTCCTTCCTCATTTTGGGGCTGAGAAGAGCGATTTCCTTCGCCAGCTGCAGTTCTGCGCTTTTTTTTTTTTTTTTTTGTTTGTNGGTGTGTTGTGGCCATGCCGAAGCGGTGGCTACACTGGCAGCCTGTGGCGAGTGAGGGAACCTCCCACCCCACCCCCGCAGCCCTGGGGCCACGGAGCCGCCCTCCCTCTGCCCCGGCCGAGAGGGACCGGGCACCCCGGGGCTCCTGGCGGCCGGTGCCGGGGGTCCCCTCCCAGCCCACCTTAAGGCAGCCGCACACCGGGTTGACCGGAGGACTCTGCCCCGGGGCGGGCGGGGCTGGCTTCGCCCCCGCCACGGGGGGAAGCGGCGCGAACCCGGGGCTGCTGGGAGCCGGAGGGGGTCTCGAAGCTGGGGCCAGCTCCGTCCGTCCCTCCCCGGTACCACGGCAACGGAGGCGGCGCGGCGGCGGCGGGGGGGAGGCGGCTCCGCGCGGCACCGGGGCACGNGTTTTTTTTTTTTTTTTGCCGTTTTTTAAAATTTGTCTTATTTATCAAACCCAGCCGCCGAGCCGGGCGCGGGGCCGCGCTGTGAAGCCGCGGGCTCCGCTCCCCGCACCGATGGAGCCGCATCCCCGGGATCCCGGCCGCACCGCCTGGGCACTGCCCTGCCTGCTGCTGCTCGCCCTGCCCGGTAAGCCATGACTCCTGCCTGCTTCCCTGCTCTTCTCCTTGCCCTATTCCCCCCCCTTTCCCTCCCACCCTGCTGCCCTGCCGTGTTCTCCCCTTTCTCACGCTGCTTCTCTGCTTTACCCTGTTTTCCCCCTTTTTTCCATCCTGCTCCTGTCTCCTCTGCCCTGTTTCCCACCTTTCCCTCCCTCACAGCTCCTCTCCCTGCTCTGCCCTGTTTTCCCCCCTTTTCCCGCCCTGCTCCTCTCTTTTTCCCTGTTCCTCCCGCTTCCCTCCCTGCCCTGTCCTCCGTTTTCCCCCCGTCCTCGCCTCTCGCCGCTCCCGCACACCTCCGGTACCGACATGACGCCGCCTCTCCGCGCACGGTTGCTTTGACCTTTCCTGCGGTGACCTAGAGAGCGGCGATGGTCGAGGGGCTCCCGCGGGGCCCTCACCCGGCGGTTCTTCTCAACCCAAACTTCAAGGCAGGCAGGCAGGCATTCCCCTTCCCAGCGAGGCAGGGAGTTCGGCAGGGGCATGAGGAGGCATGTTGTTCCCACCCATTTGCGAGCACCCCCTGCCAGCTATGGGTGAGGCAAATCTCAGCAAGCAGCCCAAATTCCCACTTGGAGATGGTAGTGGAGAAGGCACGGGGAGGCTCTGGTGAGGGCTGCCTGTCTTCTCTGCCAGGAACTTGTTTTTCTTGCTACCCCACTTGGGCTCTTTCTCTACTCAACTGTTGGGCACTGAAGCGGTGGGATTGCAACACCTCCGGGCACCCTGTGTCACGGAGCCCTGTGTCACCTCAAGCTCAGGGTGCCCCAGGCCTCCCCGGGGCTCATGGCTCCACCAGTCCCTTATAAAAACTGGGGGACACAGCAAAGGACCCGTCAAAGTGTGCCGCTCTTGGCTGTTTCCGTTCCCTTACCAGCAGCGGGAAGTCTCTCATCCCACCAGGAACGAAGCCCTGTGGTGACTGCTGCTTTCAAGGATGTTTCCTTTCTAGGGTGTTTCGTTTTGGGTGATTTCGAAGGAATCGCTCTCCTCTGTGCCAAGGGAGGGATGCGGTTTTTGAGGCAAACCTGTGGCAATGGTGATGCATCTTCAGGAGCATCTCGCTGCTGAGCTTTTTGCTTTGTTCCAATCCCTCCGCTTCCAGCCAGATCCCACTACAAACGGCCCAGCCCAGGTTCCGCGGGGAAAACCCACATTCTCCCAAGCCCATTGAAATATTTACCATCAAAGCTTTACTTGGGCAAAGAGTTGGATGCAAACTTGGGCAGAAAGCAAATGCTTTCAACACAACACTCCTCGCTTTGAGTCGCCTTGATCACAACTGAGAAGTGTTGGCCCCAAACTGAAAACTCTGGCTGCTGAGAGCCAAGAAGGCTTTGGCGGTGAGTGCGGCTTCCCAGTGAGCCACTGCGATTTCCTGCGCGAAAGAATAGCTCCAGCAAAGCTCCTGAACTTAATTAAATGTGGTCTTGGAGTAAGAACCCCATTTCTTTGAGCTGACCGTGGGAAAAAACCCACCTTAGGGTGAAAAGCCCTGGGTTGTGAAGTGCTTTGCATCCCTGATTCTAGGTGCAAACGTGCATGTCTTTTTTTTCCATATGGTGAATCCCACCTGGGCCGTGGCTCAAACTAAGCTGAACTCCAGCAGAGTTGGCCCAGGCTTCCACTGCCGGCTGTTCTGACAGCTTCTGCAGAAGTGAAGGGGAAAAGGAAAGGTCCTGGAGGAGACCTTCCTGTGGGGCAAAGGCAGCGAGATGTGAGAAACCAAACAGCAAAGCCCCATTGAGAAACTGTGCCCTGCAGAGCCTTTCCGTGCCGCTGTGTCTCCACAGAGGGTTTCAGCTGTGCTTCCCAGAGCCTCTTCCAAAGGGGAATTCAGTTTGCTTCTGGGGCTCTGGCTCTTGGGATGAATTTCTGCTGATGCTGGAGGAGGGGAGCTTGGAAATGGTGGCTGCGTGTGAGCCGAGGCTTCCTCTGATGTCACGGATGTAAAACACAGCCTTTACTACAGCCCTCCCTGAGCGCCCTGGGTTCCGCTCAGGGCTCGACAGCTATCCCCAGGGCTCTCCTTGCCTTCCCTAAACAGCAGATTCCAGGCCTTTTATAGGCAGCACCTGTTAGTTTCCGCCCCTGGCAGCCCTGCTGCAGGTGAAATTCCAGCAGGATTATTTTGGGGTTCTCTTGCCCACTGGCCTGTTCCTTCAGTGAGTGACTGTGGGGCTTCGGATGCCGGTGACCAGCTGCACGTTGTTTCTGGAGCACACAGCCATCCCAGAGCTCCTTACCCAGCTCTTTCAGAGGAAAAAAAAATCTATTTTTACCAGGAAGCATCCAAGCAGCCTCTCCTGAATTAAACCCCGGCCTCTTGCAATCTGTTCAATATCAAATACTTCAAAAGGTGGAATATAGAAAAAAATGTGTCACCAACATGGAAAACTCGCACTGCAGCGAGAGCTGGGATTATTTTGCTCCCAAATTAAACTGAATAACGGGAAGGAGGCAGGCTCTGCCAGATCGTGCTCCTGCCTCTGCTCCAGGCTGGAAGTGCTCCGGGTCTGCACTGCGAGGGTGCTCCCACCTACGTGGGAACTGTCAGGTGATGCTTTTCAGGGCTCTAAAACCCTTGGCTAATTCTGGAGTGTAGGATAGAACAGATTACAGGGTCAGAGCACCTAAATTCCCCATGATCTTGGGGGCAAGAGGATCGTGTTCCAATTCCAGGTGGTTTGAAATCCAAGTCTTAGAAAAAAGTGTCATCAGGCAGCAGGGGAGAAGCAGGGAAACAGAGAGAAATTCTGGTGTCCCGTGTGTTTGTGGCACGAAGAGACCCAACATGCCACTCCTGGTGCACGAGCACGTCGTGAGCTGCTGGGAGGGAGCTTGGCCGGGCTCCCAGTCCCACCGGGTGAGCACCTCAAAAGGGGAAGGAGGAGGGGAGGTCAGTCGGCTGCATGTGAGGAGAAGCTGTGTTCAGGGAGAAAGAGGAAAAGGAGCTTTGGTGGAAACTTTGCATTTTCTAACTTGTGTATTCTGGGGTTTTCTACCAACTTCCCCTTTGTGTTTTCCCATCAGGGTGTGGGAGGGGGGCATTGCTGTGAGCTGCTGTGGGGGGTTGGGGTCGTTCTGAGTGGGGAGGGGTCAGGCTGGTCCTTGTGTGGGGTGTTGGATGCAGACAGGAGGTGAAGCCAGGTCTGACCGGGACTCCTGCTTCTCGGCCAGGAGGTGCGAGCTGGTCTTTGCTGGGGTGTTCCTGTGATGGGTCATGGTTGGAGCTTGTGTGTCATAGATCAGAAATCCCTGAACAGGGTGATCTGAGCAGGGCTGGGTGAGGGTCTCTGAAGCAGCAGAGCAGAACACATGTAAAAATACCCCAAAGCCCTATTTTAATCCGATCCGAGGGGCTGCCTGGAGCCTCACGGTGTTTTCTGCCGTGACCAAGAGCTGCCAGTGAAGCCCCCGGACAGGCAGCGCTGCCGGCAGTGTGAAGCCCTTTTTCCCCCTCTTTCCTCTGGGAGCAGTAGCAGTCAGGAAAGCACCTTGCATCCTATGCCTGGACAACAGCATGCTCCGTGCCTGCTAATCCCTGGGCACGGGAGGCAGGCAGGGTGCTCGCACACTGCTGCCCCGGTGAGGAGGGAATGCGGGCTCGGTGACGTGGAATGCTTGCAGACCATCCACGTTTGGCTGCAAACGTGGACCCTGGGAGACATCCCTGCTGCCTGCAGGGATAAATCCCTGCGGTCCCAGGAAGGCAGGACCCTTGTGCCAAGGCAGTGGGGAGCCCTTGCTGCACACCAGGCATGGCAGCCAAGCGCAGGCAGGGCACCCAGCCACGCTCGGCTCGATGTCCCAGTGCTTCCGTGGACGTTTCTCTGAGGCCCATCACTGCAACCAAGAAATGAGCTTTGGGGTTGAGCAGTGCCCTCCGTGACGCTCTTTGGTGTTGGGGTCAGCTCTGGGGCCCCGAAGCAGGTACTTCCCCAGCTCTCCCCCTCAGCACACCACGTGCCTTGTGGGGAGATGGGCAGATGGAGAGAGGGAGGATGAAGAGGAGGTGCTCGGCTCGGCTCGCTCGGGGTGGGCTGTGCAGGCAGTTCTACCCGGTGCTGGGCACCCTCAGGGGGACATGAGGGTAACCACTCCACAGGAGTTGCTTTTACAGAGGATTGCAGAGGGGAGCAGTGAGTTACACACCCTTCACAGGGCACAGAGTGTGCGCTGCAGAGCGGGCCTGGCCCTGGGCGCCTGTCCCTTGCTGTACTGAGTGCCGTGCCCCTAATGAGCTTTGTTTGCCCAATTTGGTGGAGGCAGTTTGGCGTTGTGGCCCCCCTGGGTATGTGGAAGGGCTGGGGGTCTGTGTGGTTGCTGGCTGGGCGTGCCGGTCTCTCTGCCTGTCATCCCAGTCCCTGCCACGTGCAGTGGTTTGGCAAGAGACGGACGATGTGGTGATGCTTCTGTGCTTGTGAACTTCCTCTGTGCTTCTCAGCCGTTTCTTGCAAAAGATCTGTCAACAGCAGGGGATGGAGAAGTTCAGGAGATGCCACAGAAGCAGATCCAGTGGTGTTTGCCCTGTGTCAGCACCATGTCCAGCACACGGAGTGCACGAGGCCTCTGCTCCAGGGCTGCTCCCCACGGTTTGGGTGTCACCTGAGAAGCATGGGGTGCCTCGCAGCTGCCCAGAGCACCACAGCTCAGGTGCAGGACCAGGGCTCGGAGTGAATGACTCATCTGGACGTGACACAAACCAACTCCGTCCCTCTGTGCTTGTTTTGTGGGAAAAACTTGTTCTGGTGTCGAACGCTGCTGCCGCGTTAAGCCTGACGTGCCTTCAAAGGGAAACACCAAGGCCTGAAGGTTTTGGCTGAGGATGCTGTGGACTGATGCCCTGGGCAAAAAGCCTTTAACTGGGGCGGTCTGGAGAAACTGATCCTGGAAATTCTGGCCGTAGAGATTGAGTAATTCCACACACAGTGGAACAGAGAACATCTGTGGGTACAGCACATACCACTGTGAGTCAGGAGGGATTAACAGCTGCCAAAAATCAGCTCTGGTCTCTGAGAGCCAGCTGTGGCCAGAGGGGTCAGAGCAGCTTGTCCTACAGCAGGCCCTCCTGGGGACCATCCAGCCAGGGATTATCCTGCTGTGTCCCAAGGGAAGCCTCAGCAGGAGTTGCTGTCCGGGTTTCCCTGGAAGGAGTCTGTAGCCAGGTGGAGGTCATTCTCCTCTCCCAAATAACAAGCAACAGGACAGGAGGAAATGGCTTCAAGTTGTAGCAGGGCAGGTTTCAGTTGGATATTGGGGAAAAGTTCTTCACTGAAAGGAGAACTCTTATTTTAAGAAAGCTGTTTGGGGCAGTGGTGGGGTCACCATCCCTGGAGGGATTTAAAAGATCTGCGGATGTGGCACTTGGGGTCATGGTTTGGCTGGGGGCTTGGCAGTGCTGGCTTAATGGTTGAACTCAGTGATCTTAGGGCTTTTCCAGCCTAAAAGATTCTGTGATTCCATGATTCTGGTGTGAGAGATGTGGGTGCTGGTCCGTGTGCTCCCCATGAGCATTACCTGCTCAAACACAATGATCTGTGCATGACCACGACACTGGTTCTGGGTGCCACAGCCACCTGTTACCAGCAGGTGGATCTGAGTGGTTCCCCCACTTCTCTCCCCATATGGCTTAAAAAAAAGCATTCCTTTAAGCAGTGACCAGGATTGAAATCTTTCGTGAATTTGGTTGAAATAACTATATTGGCATGGGAAGCACTGATGAAATTAACCCCTGGGTAACCCATGGATGTGTAGTGGGGGTTATCTGGGACATCGCTGTCTGTCCGTGCAGGGAGGTGCAGCACAGGTGACTGGACTAGGGAGCAGTGATGTGGAGATGCTCCGAAGGGGACGGCTCCCTGTGGCTGCTGCTGAGCAGGACCACTGTGTCTGCTTGGCTGGCATTAGTGGGGGGGTTGGCTGTGCTCTGCTGGGATCACTGGGGCTGGGATTCCGCATGGAAATGGGACAGATTCAGGACAGAAAATGCAGTGTCACAGGGGTGATAGGAGCCGGCTCTTTGGAGCATGTTGTTTTGTGCCCTTCTTTCTCCTGGCTGACAAAGCCAGGTGGCTGTGGGAGGCAACTGGGATGTGCTCCGTGATTTAGCCATACGGAGCACAGCGCAGTCACTGAGCAAAGCTCTGTCCAGCTCCACTGCCGAACCCTGCAGGCAGAGCATTGTGCCCATGGCCACAGCCCTGTCACCTGTGGTACCCACTAACCGAGTGGGGTGCTCAGCCCGTCTTGGGGCTGGGAGAACAGTGGGGAGTCTGGATGTGCAGTGCCAGAGTGGACTTGGTCTCTTTTTTCTCCAGGTGTGGGTGCCCAGGTGGGTCAGAACTTCACGCTGCAGCAGCCCCAGGACAAGGTGTTGGTGGCAGCGGGGGAGACGCTCACCCTGAACTGCACCACCTCTGGAGTTGGTGAACCGGGTCCTGTGAAGTGGCTGAAGGGCTTGGGCAGTGGGAACAAGACTGTCTATGACCAGAGAGAGAAGGATCCCTCCCCTCGTGTGACGAGAGCAGTGGCTGGGTCCGACACAGACTTCACCATCCACATCAGGAACGTTCAGCCTGAGGACATGGGCACCTACTACTGCGTGAAGTTTGTCAAGACACTCACTGATGGGGAGGAGATGTCTCAGCATGGAAAGGGCACAGAGGTGTCTGTGCAAGGTGAGTGGGGCTCCTGGAGCAGCTCCTGCTGGGAAGCAGCCCAGGGGGGTCTGCTCAGGGTGAGCAGGGAGGGGGAAGGGCTTGGGGGCTGCTCCAGGAGAGGATGGGCCGTCCCCGTGCCCT
>VXAZ01010173.1:0-34818 GCA_013399875.1 Gymnorhina tibicen
GAAGGGCAACGAAACTCATGAAGGGTCTGAAGTTTATGCCTTATGAAGAGTGGCTGAGTGAGCTGGGGTTGTTTAGCCTGGAGAAGAGGAGGCTCAGGGGTGACCTTAATGCTCTCTACAACTGCCTGGCACCTGGGTGTGGCCAGGAGGGAGTTAGGCTCTGCTCCCAAGCAAGCAGTGATAGGACAAGGGGACATAGTCTTAAGCTGTGCCAGGGGAGACTTAGGTTGTCCATTAGGAAGAAATTCTTAGAAAGGGTGATTAGATATTGGAATAGGCTGCCCAAGGAGGTAGTGGAGCCTTCCCCTGCCGTGTCTTGCCAACACCTCTCCTGTATTGCCTTGCCTACCTCTGCACTGTCTTCACTTTCAGTTCCTGCCCCTCCCTTGCATTTCCTTGCTGAAAGTCAAGGGGGGGATAGGCAAGGCAAGGCAAGGGACATGTAGGCAAGGTAAGGGACATAGAGGCAAGGCAAGGAAAGGATGGGGTAGGCAAAGAAATGGAGGGCCAGGCAAGGCAAGGGCAAGATAAGGAAGGGGCAAGGCAAGGGAGAGCCAAGATAAGGCAGGGACAAAGCAGGAGAGGGAAAAGCAGGGGGCAAGGGAAGGCAAGGCAAGAAAAAGCCAAGCAAGGAACAGGAAAGGGAGAGGCAATGGAGGAGCACAGCAGGGGCAAGTCAATGCAAAGCAAGAAAGAGGAAAGGAAGAGAAAAGAGAGGGGCAAGGGAGGGGCAAAGCAAGAAGGGGTAAAGGAAGGTGCAAAGGAAGGGCAAAGCAAGGCAAGGGGGGGTAAGGGACAAGTAGGGGAGCAAGGAAATGGAGGGGGGACAAGGAAATGCAATGGAAGATTAGGCAGTTCAAGGCAAGGTAAGGGAAAGGCAGGCAAGGCAAATCAAAGCAGAGAAATGCAGGTGTAGGCAAGGCAAGGGAGGCACAAGCAAAGCAAAGCAATGGAACATTAGGCAGTTCATAGCAATGTAAGGGAGGGGTAGGCAAAACAAGGCAAGGCAAAGCAAAGGAGTGGCAGAGCAAGGGAAAGGGTGGGCAAGGCAAGGGAGGGGCAACACAATGGAGGGCCAAGGTAAAGCAAGACAAAGCAAAGCCAACCAAGGAAGGGGAAAGGGATGGGCAAGGGAGGGCAAAGGCAAGGCAAGGAAGAGGCAAGGGAGAAGGGAGAGGCAAGGCAAGGTAAGGGAGGAGTAGGGAAGGCAAGGCAAGGGAGTGGTATGCATGGGAAGGCAAGGGCAAGGCAAGGCAAAGCAATGTAGGGACAAGGCAAGGGAGGAGTGTCTTGGTTTAAAAGACAAATGAGCTCCAAGGAAAGTGGGAACCTTCCTGGAATGGAAAGAAGAGTCCTCCCTCCAAATTATTGTACCTTAAAAATTATGGGGCGTCCAGGAGAAAAGACAGGAAAACGAAGAGCAGTTCTTTACTAGAAAAAATCCCTGCATAAGAAGAAGACAAGAACAGAAACTTCCCACCCGCTAAATGCCGTTTTTCCCCCTTTGGTGTAGCTACGACTACAGGCGGCAGGGGGTGCTGGCACCCCTCGGGAAGCACAGGCGGCAGGGGCTCGCTCGCAGCCGGCAGCAGTGCTGGCGGCTCCGGCGGGGCGAGAGCTGCAGTGATCCTCTCGCAGCCGGCACAGAGAGGGGAGGGAGAAAACTGCTCCTCCTGCACACTCACACGGGCGGTGGATGGTCTTGGCACTGCCAACAGCAGCAGGCACAAGCTGCGGGAGGTAGCCAGGGCCCGACCGTGGTGCTGAGCTACTGTGCAGAAGGAGATCTGGCCGAGACTGCCCGGCTCCAGGCAGCACAGCCCGCAACTGCTCTGCGTCCCCTGGCGAAAGGAAGTACCCACCCGCAGCCAAGTCTCGGGTCAGACCTTTCACGGCACCAACTCCTGGAAAACCCCAAGCGGAATTGCCCCTCCCCCAGCCAAAACTCCCCAACCCCAAAACTACTCCACTGGAATGCCAGGGCCATCTGCTGCTTCCTTTTGTGTCTTGACCACTTACTCACCTAGAAACTAACTTCCTCCCCCTTCCAGTGTCTCCCTGGTAACAGTGGGAAGAAATTCACTGAGAAACCTAAACCCACGACAAGGAGCAAGTCAAAACAAGGCAAGGCAAGGGAAAGGCAAGGCAAGAAGGGATAAGGCAAAGAAGGGGCAAGGGAAGGACAGGGAGGGGCAATGCCATGGAGGGGCAAAGTTTGTAAGGTAAGGCAAGGCAAGGAAAAGCCAAACAATGGAGGGGCAAAACAAGGCAAGGGCAGGCAAGAGAGGGGCAACGAAAGGCAAGGAGGGGAAAGGCAGGAGCAAGTTAAGGCAAGGCAAAGAGAGTAAAGGGAGGGGGCAAGGCAAAGAGAGTAAAGGGAGGGGGTTGGCAAGGCAAGGGTCAGGCAAAGGAAGGAAAGCAAAGGCAGGGTAATGGAGGGGCAAGGGAGGGAAAAGGCAATGGAGGGGGCAAGGAAGGCAAGGCTGTAGAGGGGAAAGAAGGGGCAAGGGAGAGGCAAAGCAAGGCAAGGGGGGACAAGGCAAGGGAGGGGCAAGGCAAGGAAAATGACAGCAAGGCAAGGGAGAGGTAGGCAAGAAAGGGCGATGGAGGGGAAGGCAAGGCAAGAGAGGGTAGGGAAGGCAAGGAAGGGGAAAGGCAAAGCAAGGCAAAGAAGGGGCAAGGGAGCAGCAAGGCAAGGAAAGGCAAGGGAAGGGAAAGAGTGGAGTAAGGCAAGGGTGGAGCATGGGATGGGCAAAGGAAGGAAAGTGAACACAAGGCAAGGGAGGGGCAAGGGTGGGGAGGAATAGGGAAGGCAAGGCAAGGGGGGGTATGCAAGGGATGGCAAGGGAGTGATAGACAAGGTCAGCGAGGGAGGGGTCGGCAAGCCAAGGGCAAGGAAGGGCAAGGCGAGAAAACACAAGAGGGGCAAAGCAAGGGAGGGGCAAGATGGAGGCAAGGAAAGGCAAGAAGGGGTAAGTCAGAGGGGCACAGTAAAGAAAGGCAAGGTGAGGGAAGGCAAGGCCAGGCAAGGGAGTGGCATAGGAGGGGCAAGTCACTACAAGGCAGGAAAAGGGAAAAGGGAGGGGAAAGAGAAGGGCAAGTGAGGAGCAAAGCATGGCAAGGAAAGTAAGGGGTAACAGAGGGGCAAGGCAAAGGAGGGGTAGGGAAGAAAAGGCAAGAGAGGGATAGATAAGGCAAGGCAAGGGAGGAGCAGGCAAGGCATGGCAATGAAAGAAAGTGGTAGGCAAGGGTAGGCAACACAAGGTAGAAGTAGGAGAGGCAAAGCAAGGAATGGGAAGAGTAGGCAAGGCAAAGCTTGTTGAACCAAGGCAACATAAAATGTATTTTTTTTCAGGCTGGCCATCTCCAATCAGAGGTCTCCGTGCAGAGGTGCTTGGGCACAGGGGCCTTGATGCAAGGGTGCTTAGTTAGGACAGTTCTCATCCATGCCTTGGAGAGTTTTCCGACGAAAGCAGCTCACAGGGGCAAAATTGCAACAAAATCCTGTAAACTCTGCTAATAAATACGCATTAAGTGGCCTTGCACCGAGGGTTCATGTGCACAAACACATGCAAACGGTAACAGATGATTCTGTAAGCCAAAGCAGGTGGTTATTAAGTTGTAAAGATGAGTACAGTAGCAGTCTGAAGACTGCATATGAGGTAATGAGAGGGGTAACATGGCAAAACAAACAAAAAGGCCAAAAGTAGCTTCTTTCAGTGCAACAGATTAGTAAGATAAAGGAAAAATATCAGTGACATTCATACAAACTTGTCAGTTTCCACCAACAAAATCTGCCTGATCTCAGAGGTAGAGTCGCTTTATCTTCCGGACAGATTCTTCCCACCAATCATTCCAGCGCTGAACTGCCAGCAGCTGAGCTGCACTTTCTTCCTTGATCTGGGCAAACATCTGCTCCAGCTTACATTTGTATTTCTGTATAAGAAACCCCAACAATTAAGGACAAAATTGGCAGTGACAAAATATAATTTTATCTGCCTAAATCCATTGTGTCAGAAGACTGCATGGAGGCCACTTAATTTTGCCTTTGACAATAAACTATATGAATAATTAACTAGTAGCTGTGTTACTTCTGTGTTCCTTTTAAAGACTTCTGAAATTAAACTATCAGTAATATTTAAATTTTGCTAAAATACAAGATCTTCATCTCACTTCCATTAGTTCCCAAGATTAGGGAGTTACCTTCTCTTAAGACCCAAGTATCCCAGCACGGGATGCAGTCGGGCTCTTGCTGGAGCTTCTTAACTCATGAGTATGAACTGAACTATTACAAAGCTGCTAAAAAGTTATTTCTTCTAGACAGAAACTTGTGGACTACCATAAAAACCTCAAGGCACTTTAACATGGTTAAAGAGTTCATGCTCCAAAACATTAAGTGCTATGTTTTTAATGCAACATACATGCAGGAAAATATTCCTCTGGTGTGCATTCTGTATCCAGTCCTTCTATCCGACCATTTGTATTAAACCATTTGTGTCCAAACAACCACATTCCCTTCAAATCTGTGCTGTAATCGGGTTCTTGGGCACCAGAACTAGATACATAAAACACTTATGCAAACTGATAGTTTCGATGGCATTTGCCATCGTTGACAAATTTTACATTCCCCTATTATTTACATTCCCCCTAAAATTTACATTCCCCTATTAAAAATAGGTATTTTTAAAAAGTTCATTTGGTTCAGTGGGAGTACGATTACTTCTAGGTCAGATGCATAAACACATTTCCAAGTGATTTAACATAAAAATATTCTCCTAACTGCTGAGCACTGCTGTTTTGAAAACAATTGTCTGTGTCAGTCAGAGGCTCAGAGTTGTCTGCATTCTTTGAACAGACTCAGTGAAGAAAGAGTGATCATTTTTATGGTGGAAACAGCCATCTGTGATTTTTCTGGATATAAGATAGGTAGGCAGTATTTTGTAGCCCTTCATCTTTTGTGGGAAAATCAGCTTTTGTGATCTAAGGTTGGAGCTGTAGGCTTCAGAAAGAAAAGTGAGTGAAAACAAGCAGGACAGCTGCTTTTGGAACTATGATGCTGCCAAAATGCAGTGTCCTATTTCTGACACCATCCACGCTTCTCTGCTGAAACAATTCCCCTTTGTCACGTCTCTGAATGAGAAGACTCTCTGAGAAACCAACCCTGTCTGCTCCTGACAGCATCACAAAGAAACGGACATGAGAAAGGATTTCTGCACATGGGTAATACGGCTTTAGGATCTGAAAACACTGTGTACATTAAAAACTTACACACATAACTAAGATTCTGTCACTGTCTTCTTAAAAAGCCAAACCCACAACAGCAGCAGCCCACTCAAGAGTCCTTCCCCACAGACCCACCTTACATGCAGCTTGTCTTGTGTCCACCACTGCTAGATGGCCCAGGGTGGTCTTAGCTGTTGAAACTGGTGCAGTTCCTCTGCAGAGGGTATACTCTGGAGCGTCGGGAAGAGTAGTCTTGGGTATTCCTGGCCAACTCCTACAAAAAACCAAACCAACCAGCCAAAAAACACGTGAGAAAAATGTTAGAAAAGTGAACAGATCATACTAATTCACGTTACTTGTACTAAGGTGCCAAAAATGATTGTTATTTTTTTTCCTCCACAAAAGTTCACCCTGAAAACTTTTTTGTTTAGTACAACCACCTTTCCTTTAAAGCATCAGGATCTCTCCACAGTACAGAATTCATTTCTTCTGAATGACAATACACAGCCCATTCATAGAGCTGAATGTACTGAACTGATAACTAGTGACAGGCATAGCAATAGCAATGATGTGGTATTGTTTTACAGTACTGTATGTAATGCACTTTTATTTGGATCCATTGCTATTCTTTCTTTAAAATCATTACTCACTCAAACTACCCCATAACTAATTCAATGACTTTACTAAGGATGAGCAGCAGTTTCAACAAGTGCAGCAAAAATCTCTGAGGACAGGGCCTGTTATCAGTTTAGAGCAGAGAAATTAGACAGAACAGTATCTCCATTAGCCTCAACTAGACAGTGTTCAGTATCTCCAAATATTACCTCCTTCCTCGTTTGAGTAACGGGGGAACTTCAGAGCTCCCTAGAGGAAGTCCAGCTTGTTTAGGACGGATTAAAGCTGACTTCTTCTCTCTGGGTATTTCAGTTTCTGGGAGGTAAGAGAAGATATGCTCAGCAGAAGAAAACAATGTCAGGAATACAACTGGTTTGGAGTAACTGTGCAGCTCGGTGCCCTTCACTCTCAAGAAATTGCTTTGCGTGCTTTACTATGTAAATCTTTTAATTTAAAATACTATAGCACATCACAGCCTCCTCTTCCTATGGACAGACTCCTGCAATCTTTGAGAAGGAAGAGGAGGCCTGAACAAGCAATCTCTTCTTTTCTTACCTGCTACTTGTACGTCATCAACAGTGATGGTTTCATCTAGTTCCAAGAGGAGCTTTTCAGTGAGGGCAGCCAGTGCAGAAAAAAAGCTCTGAGCACACTCAGCAGCACAATCCTGTTGGGACATTGGAGACAAGTGAGAGGAATTCCTTTGACAATTTGATCTCCTCTCCTTTTAACTTGGCTCTGAAAGACTACACAAATATCCAACCCTGACATTCTGCAGCACCTGCAGATAACAGACACAAGGCTCAGAGCTGCACATAAAAGGGTCTCAAAGTGTCTCTGCAGTATTCTTAACACTGCCTGATTATCTAAAGTTCAAAAAACTGTAGAGTTTTGTGTTTAGGTACCCATTAGTTACACATTTGGGTTAAATGTGATAAAACCAGCTTCTAGCCAAAGAGAAGATCATTTGGAATTCAGGTACTTTGGGTGGAAGTGCTCAGCCCAGGTGTTATTCTAAAACAGGGTATTTGTGTTTCTGTGTCTGTATGCAGAGCTAGGAGTAGAAGGAGATACTACTTGGGAATTAAAAACATGTGTACTCTGCAGGCAGTGTAGGATTTGGAATCAGGGGCCTGAGAGAAGTAAACAAAGAGCTTTAATGCTGAGGAACCAACCTTCAATAAACCCAGGGGACAGAGGGGGAAAAGGATTTTGATTCCTGAATCTCTCCTGTAAATTCAGCTTATTTCAGTTCTTCATCTTGTGTAGAAAAGTGTCAATTATTTGCACTAATGAAATGCACAGAGAAGAAACCTTTCCAGACATCTGTTGTCTGGAAGTAAGAGAACTAAGCAGAGGATGTCACCACCACAGCCAACACTCCTGGCCACCATTAAGCTCAAAGTCAGTAAGTTCTATGAATGATACAAAAGATCAGTAAGTTCCACAGTGTATCTAAGCACCTGTATGTGTGCAGATATATTTATGTCTGTATTGATCTAAGGCTGACAATGCGCCATTTAAAAGTTTAGCAATACAGGAACGGGATTGCCTAAAACTGAAAAAAAACGCAAGTTTCCTTTGGATGGGGAGGAAAAATGCATCCAAAATACACCGTCCTTTCCAAATGCAACACTGGAGGTCACATTAAGCAAGGGCTTTACAATTACCTGCAGCATCTTTGCGTTGAGGTGAATACCATCAGTTTGATCCTTTTGCCTTTTCATCTCCTCTTGGCACAAAGCCTCCAGCTGAAGGGAGTTATTTGGGTGTCCTAGGGAGTAATGTAATTTTCTCTGGTGCACAGTCTTTAAGTAAATATGTAAGAAAGAAATGCCTTCAGTAAAGAATGCTCTGTGAGTCATAAAAAGGAAGAAGTAAAGCACAAGCGTTTTCTATAAAGGTATTCAGAAAGACAAGGAAAATGGAGCTGCTTCTTGGCTGTCTGGATATAAGCTTTGCAGTGCAGTATGCACCAAACTGCCTCTCTGCTGGCCTCTGGTCTCACTTTGGGATTTGTTTTCAACAAATAATCATCTCTTCTACCACATAGTAAGTAAGATATTTTTTAAATCTCTGTATTTGTAATTTTAACCTACTTTTTAATACTCAGACAAAACCTCAACACACTGTAGCATTTTCTGCATGACCTCCATTGCGATTCTGTTCTCAGTTCTGGTATTACTTGACAAAACATGCCTCTTTTATGAAGGATAGTAAATAATAGTATTTCATTATCCTACATCATAGTTCTTACAAAGGAGTAGAAGCTGTCTGGCCATACCACAAGGTCACAGCCCTCACAGAGTTGACAATCCAAGTGTAAGATGACAGGCAGAGCTGAGAAGATTAAAAAGAGGCAGCCCAGTGCTGGAAGCTGGGAGAAAAGGGACTGAGTTCCACGAAATACAAAGCTTCCAGGAGAACTAAGCAGACTAACTGCAAACACAGAAACTGCATCTGTGGCCAGCTCAGCAGAGAGTGATGAAGCAAACAGTGAGAATAATAAAATTTTACCAATCTGGTGCATTTAGCACTGGTTACACTAAAGGCATTCCAATGTGTCCATGATACATACCTTCACATCCTCCCACTCTTTCAGCTGTCTGTTGAAGAGATGCTGAATATGACCAGTAAAAGAGCTGAGTTTCTGCTCATGTTCTTTTAAAAGACTTTCCACAACCAGTTGGGAAACAGAAGAGAGCTCCTCCTCAAACCACCTCAGCTGATCCCGAAATTCTTTTTGGAAAAGATAAGGTGTGTACATGACACAAAAAGCCTGGAATTTCCTCTCACAGAGATTCTGTCCCTGACATTCCTTCTTCTAGATGCAATGCTTTGAGAAGCATACACTTGCTCAAAGATGTGACTTTGTACAGGTCTTTTAACTTAGTCAAGTGCCCTTCTGCTACACTTTTTGTAGCTGGTAATACATAAAAAAGAATATTGTCTCAATTTCCAGTAAAGTCAACTGGAGTTTTTCCACTGAGTGTGGTGGATTACATAATTCTCGGTCACTGCAATTTTCAGCTTACATACTGAAAAATTACATACACAAGGAAATGGAAGTCTTAACTGAATGAATTTACCTCCAAGACAGAAATTGTAGTAATCATCTGTCTGCCTTTGGTATGCCAATAGTTTCAGTCTGAGCATTTCTGCCCAATGTTCAAATCTCTCCGGCACATCTTCAAGCATTCCCATCTGAAGAATCTTCTTTTCTTCATAGAACTCCTGCAGAAGGGAAAGATAAACCAGAAAAAATGCTGCTAACACACTTAAACACATCACATCTAGGTATATAACAACAGGAGAAGGAAAGAAAATTTTTGGACAGTCTGCCAAACATTGAAAGAACCAAACTGTTTCTCTGACACAGGATTACACCTGTGAAAGCAGAAGTGACTGAAGAACATGACATTTCCTTACCTCACCAAGGGAGAGCAAGGTGTTGTTACCCGTGAAGAGAATATTTGTAATAATCCCCTTAAAAGTACTGAAAATCAAAAAAAAATTGAAAAAATTAAAAATACGATCCCGCTGTTAAATGATCACGTTGGCAACACTCGCTGTTTTTCAAGTATTTTGTTCAGGTTAATTTTAGTGCATTTTTCAGAGCATACACAAACCAATACTCAGAATGCCTAAGAACCTTCCCCCACATTAGCACAGATTCTCTTCAGATGCAGCCAGGACAAGGAGCTATTGCAATTGCTCACTGGAGAGCACTGCCACGTCACTGTCACAAAAAAGCAATCTTAGCCAAATTCCTGTGCCCAAAGAGCTTACCATGTATTTTAGATAAAGCAAAAATACTTGAAGGTGGGTCTAGCTGCTTACTGGAATTATTGTGAAACACAATATGGAGTAAAATTACCGAATGCTTAAACATCTTAGGCATTTTGAACAGTTTTGTATGGCATGTACAAAATATCTCAGTTCTATAGAATGCAGCTGCACAGATCAAGAAACAGTATGATAATTTTCTTAAAGAAAGGGAATGGAACCTGTTTGCTCCTTGTTTATTCCTATTAATGGAATATTGAGCACAAGAATGAAGGTATAAAATGTATTGGTCTTCTTAGATGTGAGAATAATTGAAAGAGAGGCTTCACTCACTTCTTGTAAATGTACAAAATGGGCTCCATTTTAAGACCCCCCACTTCAGACATCAGACAGAATGAACCAGATGACTTCTATCTTCACTATTATTATGCTGCAAAAAGGAACTGTTCTGTAAGTACATTGACCTATAAATATCAAGGCTAAATACCTCAAAATTCAGTGGTGAACTTTATAGGTCATAATGATAGGTAGGTAGATAAACAGATAAATAGATAGATAGATAGATAGATACATACATACATAGAGGGTTTTTATAGATTAACTTCTTGTTCTGGAAATACACGACTTACTTAGACTTTGCAGCCTTATTTCCAAATAGCTGGGATCCCTCGTCCATGGAAAGAGATTTTCTGCCTTTCTTTTCACTAGAAAGGAAAAACATTAACTTGAAATTAAAACTATCCACAAGTGTTTTCCTTCTCTGGCTGATGATTTGAGTTAGTCAGTCATAGACAGACACGAAACTGAAGAAAAATTTGAAAAATGTAACTCTAGAACTAGCATTCTGTGTGAGCTGGTTCTGGCCAATTTTTGCAGTAGCCAGGAGGGGTATGGCCAGGACCTGGAGGTTATGCTCCACCACCTCTCATTGTCTCGGGAGTGGGTGGAAGGGTCCCTGCTGTTGGGGAATGTGGTGGCAGTCGGGTAAGTCAGGGTTTTCCTCGTGGTGAGCACCCACATGTGAACTGCTTGCCTCTCTTATACACTTTGCTATTAACATTGCTGCTGTTACTGTTCCCTTTCTTATCTCATTGCTGTTTCTCGTAAATTGTTCTTATTTCAACCTTATCTTCACCTTTTGTGCCTCCACTTTTCCTCTCCAGCTGCTGCAGGGAAAGGGGAGTGAGCAAGCAGTGCATGGTTTGGAATGTTTCAGTAGGAGCACAAACCTGGGCAATACCATTCCCAAACCATGACAATGTAAAAATAGTGTTTTGATGGAGAAAGAGTCTCAGAACTCTCCTCTACACTCTCAGTTGTTCAAAACTGTTCTGTTGTTTTCACTATTACAGTAGCTCATTTCATCCATCTGTGGACTAAGCTGAAGACAAACTCCTTAGACACACCTGAAAATTAAGCCACATTGATTTAAGGGTTAGTCTATATTGCAACAACTTCAAAATACAAAACAGCAGCAGGTGACAGAGAAAAAGAATAGTATTTTCCCAGTCAAAATCTGGGGGGAAAAAACCCTACAAAGCTGATCGTGTGGATATAAACAGGTAAGAGATTCCAAGTGATAAGCAGTAGAAGGAAAGAAGGCTAATACAAATAAGCAGTAAGAATCTTTCAATGAACAGACAAAGTTTAGGTAAATTCCTGCATAGGAATATTTTAAGTGGAATTTCTCCTTTTAGGGGTCTCACCTTTTGTTTGGCTTCATTTCATCGCAAGATGACTTCTTCCTGATCTGAGCTGCAGACTTCTGAGAATGTGCATTGGACAACTTCTTCTTTTTTGCTGGGGGAAGAATTGCTTATAGTTAACAAGGAAAGAAGAAGAATATTGCATAAATGCCAACTAAAGTGCTTTTTAAGTGTATGTATATTTTGTATTCTTATTTCTGTAATGTTTCCTTACCATATGTGGGGGCCAACTACAGGAACAAACATTTCTGTCAGACAGGCCTGAAGTAACCCAGAAGTGGCAGCAGCAACAAAGGTTATGTGCTGGGGCATGAGTCACAGGAATGTCACAGAAAATACAGGGTACATGGGAGGAGATTTTAAAGCAAATTGGAGGCAGGTGAATAAGGAGAATGAATGGGCTACGTTCATAGCATTGGTGGTCACGGGGACTTGCCAATGTGGAAGAGATTGAGGATAGCTTTGGAAAAGGCTGGAGGAGTCAAGGTCTGCAGGAGAGAGATGAGGAAATGGGAACACCAGGTAAGGAGCATCTGGGGTTAGCTCTGTGCTCATCTTCGAGTGGCTGATCATACACTGAGAAGGATCCCTGATCCCCTATTATTTCATGATTTCTGCTCCACTTCTTTCCTCAACCCCATCTCCCTTTTGCTATCACAAACACAGGTACTCTTTATACCATTATTATCTCATTCTGTGGCTTTCATTGCTGTAGGAGCCCAAAATCATCTTAATGTAAGTAAAGATGTCCAGGAAAAGAGCTGGGAAGCACAACTATCTCAGAGTTCCTAGCACAGAAACCACTGGCCTGGAACATGCTAGACCTGTGCAGTAAAATGCCAGGAACTATAATTTAGATGAAAAAAAAAATATTAAGAGAAATACAGGCACACCTCTCCCCTGACTTAGGTCTTGGGATTTTTCTGACGAGTCAAATCTGAAAAAAAAAAAAAAAAAGAGCTAAGGACTACTGAATATCCTGTTATTTTATGTTCTATACTACATTATATAGCAAACTAGGCAAGTTCTCTATCCCTATCATGTGCTAAGTGAGTTAAATTTCTGAGATCGCATTTAACAGATAGGGTTACTTTTACAACTGATTGTGTATACAGAAGTAATTTCATGGGACTGACTGTTTAACTGAAATTTTGGAATTTCTACAAGCAAAACTGCATTAAGATACTATTTGCAAATCAAACATTAGTCATACTCTTCATTTTACACTTTGTATATTCAGTCAACTAATCACCTTTCAACTAAAATAAGGCTGTAGAAGACAAAAATTAAATACCTAAAGTTTATCATTGCATACTAGATGTCACTTATTACTCACAAAGGGGTATTTTTGGCTATGAGAAGTCTTGCTTTCAGAAAGAAAGCAGTCTCAGCTAGACTGATTTTTAAAGTTAGACTGATCAGAAAACATGTAGTAATATTACCTATGAACAGTCTATTCAATAGTTCTGGGCATACAAGGTAAACTACAAACTGTGAATTCAGGAGAAACTGTATATGCTTCTGGAATAAAAACTTTTAAAATACTGTACTGAAGCCCCTTGTAGTGTTATCATGAGCCTCATGGAGAGAAGTGGGATATGCAGCAAAGAAAATATAAATAAAGACAAGGAGAGAAAAATACCTTTAGGCAAACAAGTACTTACCCAGCTAATTTTTTGATAACAGATATTGCCAAATCGTCAAATACTGATGTACCCATTCCACTTGGATTTAACAAAGGGAATTTGTCAGGATCCAGTCCCATCACCATCCTTTTGCTCTCATCTCTGAGACTCTCTTTCTGAACGGCAGGAGCTATGGAATCTTGCAACATCCCATCCATGTCCAGAGTGGTGAAGTCCTCCTGCAACGTCCCATCTGTGCCAAGAGTGGTGAAGTCCTCCTGAAATGGGAAGAAAAATGAAGCCCTGTAGACCGTACCAGGCAGTTGGTGAAAGCATTCTGATGCCTTAGGTTTTAACTTTTCTACTTTTCAAATCCTGTGCTGCCCAGTGTGTAACTCTGAAGTTCCTGTGGCCTCTTAGCTGCTGTTCTCTCGTGCTGGTCAGACAGAACAAACCTCTCTAGGTTTGCTCTCCAAGGACACCCAGATTGTCCCAGGCCCCAAAATGTGAAAACTAAAGCCCTGAGAGGAGGGCAAACTTGGGGTAGTTACATCATTAACTGAGGTTATAATTGGAGAATTAACCCTGATGTGAAAATGAACCAAACTTATAAAAGTGTGAAGAACTCGTGACTCGGGGTCCATCTTGGGAGTAGCCTTTGGCCTGCCCAGGGTGTACCTTTGAAGGCCCTTCAAATAAATACCTACTTTTATTCTCTTATTTTTGTCTAGTCTCTGGTTTTAGGTGGCCACCCCAAGGCATCAATTCCATGTAATGACTGACTACTAAAGCAGATTTTCTAAACAGACAATATCTTGCTTCACAAGCTGAAATAAATTTTTTGTCATTCTAATAGCAATGTTGTTACAGCTATACAACTCTCAAACACTTCAAAGCAGTTAACAGTAGGTTCTCATAATCATCATAAACAATATTTAAGGATATAATCTTAAAACAATGATCCACTGAGATTACAAAATAAAGACAGACTTTCCAGAAAAGGGAGGAAAGAAAACACAACCCGTTTGATAAAAACAAAATCCCTTCAGGTCACATTTGGGATTTTTTTTTTTTACATTATTTAAAGAAACCTGTGAAATATGTATCTCTGAGTAAGTGCTAGATCTTGAAAACAAAACTCTTATGAAGAACTGAGCAACTCATTGCAATGCCATGTATCTTTAGCATTTTGTAAACTTGGTGATTTATTCAGCCCCTTAACAAGGCTGTCGTAATGTTACAGTGCCTTGGACATCTCAGCATAATGCAGATTCTTTTTTCATTTGAAAATTCAAAGCACGAATTCTGAAAAGTTCTAAAACATGTACATGTGAAAATGCTCTCAGTATTAAATAAAATACAAAGAACACGAACGTTATCTTACAGTGGCACGTGGGATCATTGCTTTTACTAAGAAGCAGTCAAGATACTGGCACCTCTTTTTCAGCTCTTTCAACACCTCTCTGGCAAAATCATACAACTCTTCAGAAGGTAAAGCCTGAAAGATATGGTAACACAGATGGTATTTACTAAACTAACTGTTCTAACCTTTTCAAACGTGCTGACTCTTGCAAACAACATTATTTGCCTCTGTTCTGTCACCAGTTTATGTACACATAGATGGAAGCAATTAGATTCTATAAGAGGATGAGGTTTTGGTTTGGCAAATAGGAAAGCAGGTACTGACTGTCCAAAAAGGATTGTTGTGGTTTTAAACCCAGCTAGAAACTAAGCACCACGCAGCTCAACCTTCCTTCTTTCCCCTCTCTTGCCCTGGTGGAATGGGGAGGAGAATCAAACGATAATTTGTATGTTCAGATGATAACAGTTTAATAATTGAAAGTAAAGTAAAATACAGTGATAATGGTAAATAATAATAATAATAATAATAACAACAACAATGATGATGATAATGATAATAAAAAGTGAAAAACAAGTGATGCACAACACCATTGCTCACCACCTGCTGAGCAATGCCAGACCCCCCTTCCTGAACCCAGACTGGCCCTTCCAGACAACTCCCCCAGTTCATAGACTGGACATGACATTCTGTGGGGTGGAATATCCCTTTGGCCAGTTTGGGTCCCCTGTCTCACCTGTGCTCCCTCCCAGTTTCCTTTGTGAGCCTCCTCAGTGGCAGAACAGGAGACAAGGAAAAGAAGTCCTTGACTTTGGATAAACACAACTTAGCAAAAACTGTGTTATCAACACCATTCTCACTGTGAATCCAACACACAACACTGGAACAGGGACTGAGAAGAAATTAACTCTATCCCAGCTGAATCCAGGACAAGGACCTTTCTGAGCAAAAATGCTGTGTTTCTGCCCGGCCCCAAATACAAGGAAACATAAGTCTTCCTCAAAAATACTAGTTTATACAAACATACACAATGAGGCAAATTAGTAACAATAAAAATTAGTAACCAGTCAAATTAAACACCATTTCATGCTGATTAGAACTTACTTCTTTATCTGCAGTTGAATGAACATAAGCATCTCTCTTCCTCTGGAGCTCTTGCAGGTAAGACTTTAACGTGACCGACTGCAAATTGGAATTCGCTACCTAAAGCAGAAGCCAATGGAGAAGTGAAGTCCCCATTCACAGGAGTCTCAGAGGCTCCACTTTCAAACCATTAGGACCACTGATAAAAACTGGTTAAAAATCCCTGGTACTCAGAGGAGAAGCTGCAAACAGTAATTCACAAAGGCAACGCTTCATGTCACTCGCTGCACCACGCAAAAACGCTGCTGAATTCAGATGTACACACTCAGTGTGCTGCAAGGCCCTCGTGTTCCAGCACAGCTGCAGCAGTATTAAAAATAAACTTTTGAGCTGATAGTGACAGAAAAGAGGTTTTAAATTAACATTAAAAATCATTTAATATTTGTCCACTCTGAATTCAGCCAAAATCTCCCCAGTGGTACAAAAGAAAATTATTACAACGAATTTAAGCAAAGTTCTGGTGTTTCTGTTTGTACCTCTGATTTGATTTGCTGTCTTAGCTGTCTCAAAGACTGATGGACCTTCTCCATAAAGGCTCGACTCAGAGAGAGAGGAACCAACTTTTTTTCACACTTCTTGATAAGTTCAGTGGCCTTTAAGAATGTCAGAAACAAGAGACAAGACTGGTCAATTTTTCACTTTTTAAAACTTAAATGATAGAACTTGCCATTTCTACTAATTTTTTCCATGTCATTGCCAAGCAGAACAGTCTTACAGTTCTAATCCAAAAGCAGGCTGATTGCAAATCACATCAAATATGGCAATAGAAAACATAATTTGAAATAATGGAAGTCTGCATACCTGTTCCAAGCAGCTCGATTCTATTTGCTTCATATCTGTCTTGACTGAACTTTCAAAGGAGTCAATTTGCTTACTTTCCTTCTGAAGACACTTGTGGAAAAACTCTACCTCCTCAGAAGAAAAGTCACCTACCTCTGAAAATAATCTGAAAGCAAACATAAAAGCTATTGGCTCTGAGTCATCTTTTTCTCCAAGACTATTTTAGCTAAACAGCCCTGAAACATATATATCAACACAAATGCGATGAAAACAGTATAATAATTGTGGTTTAACAAGATAAATTTCTTTTTTTAAATAGGAAACTAGATGAATAACAAAATAAACTTTACTTTTACTGTTATGCAACAAACACCGATTCCCAGAAATAGGTCACCATTTATAAACAACACTTCCATGAAATCTATATACCTGCAACTTTTGAGAAAACCCACATTCAAACTCCTTAATTTTCCCAAAGCTTCCTCTAAGTGGTGCTGGTAACTTCTCACGGTAACCCTGATTGACTCCAGATGGTTGTAGAGTTCTGATTGCAGAATGTTGCTGGAAGAAGCTGACCTAACAGCAAATAATAAAAGACAGGGAAAACATGTCTGAAGAGGAACACACAGGATGATTCGACAACTGCTGGCTGTAAAAATGAAAAAATGTGAGGACTCAAAAGTGATTCGTGACTCTCAAAGCAACTCCCTGAGCTGGGATGGTTTGGATGAACCCATGGAAGGTATCAGCAACAGCTGACACTATTAAGCCCTTTTCTTCAAAACCAATTAGTCAACTGATATTACTGTGCACGTTCAGTAAACTGGATAAAATCCAAACAGATGAAACATCTTTTCTACCTAAAGACTGCCAGCACTTTGAAAGGAGATGAAACTTCCACGTGTTCAGTCCTGATTTGAATTTCTTCAGGGAAAGAGACCGAAATTCTTTACGTATTTTCAAGTTTTTTGAAGTAGTCTTCATTGAAGAGCAATGAGACATAAACCAGGTTCAGAATGCAGACCACGAACATCTCAGACAGCAGTTGGGAGTATTTAACTAGGGTTAAATACTAGAGTATTCACAGCAACAGCAGTGGCACACTTACTGCTCAGCCACAGGAGCGTGGAGGAACTCCTGCTCCAAGTTCCGGACTCGGGACTCAAAGTTTGTGTTGAGGTCATTTAGCTGGTCCGAAATTTTGAGAAATTCAGCTTTCTCCTTTTCCAGGCCTTCTCCCAGCACTGCACAGTGGCACTCGAGATGCTCTCTGTGAAGCGCCAGTTGTGCTGAGAAGAAAAGAAGTTTACAACAGGGATATTATTCCCTGTTCACTGTGAACTATCCCAATGCCCAGTCAACCTGTGACCAGCAGCAGCAAAATAAACAAAGCCAGACCTCACAGTAGCTAAAACATACAAATTAAATACATTCCATTTGGTTTCTTGGACTTTTCTCTTGTGTAAGACATATATCATTAACAGCTCCTAATCCATTCAAACCGCAAATGCCTCCTGTTTGCTCTAAGCATTCTTTTTCCTTTATTTTTGGTCATTGCTGACATCTCCATTATCTCTCTGTTCTCAGTCTTGTAACAAAAGTAAAGGATGTATTTTTTAACAGAAAATACACTTTTCCTGGTTTTGTGAGGGAAAGAAAAAAACCAGTTTTGGTCTCCCTTCTGGAATGATAGCTGGATAAATCAAGAGCCAGCCAAACACCTCAAGAAAGCTGCCAGAAGAAGCACCTGTCCTCTTTGCAGCAAAAGGGAAACTGAAAAATTATTTGCCTGTTCTCCAAAAGAAGAATTTTTTAGCTTATGTGTTCAAGACCAACAAACCTGTCTAAAATATTTCTTCCTCACCACAAAAACCTGACACTTCCCCTGCAAAAGGAGTTTTGATTGGAGGATGCTCTGTAGCTGCTCAGTGATACTTCACAGAGTTAAATCCTTCCTCTCATGTTTTCAGAAGCTTGGCCCTGCCATTTTGGCTCTCCCAACTCACTAATTTCTTTTTCTGCAACACTTTAAAAATGTTTTTTGTACACCACAGGCTCTTGTTAAATAATGTCAAGGTGAATGAGAATTCACAAACATTGACAACAAAACGTTCAACATCTTCTACAATCCAGTTGTTAATCAAGGCACTGCTGTTTATTTTCCCAAGAACTGCACAACACAAACCAGGAAGAGCTATGGAAAAGAAATGTCATTTAAAAAATACAGAAGTAGCATAATATACTGGGAATTTGTAGACAGTCAACTGATTTCTACTGGCCTGTACTACTGAGTCAACTAATGCTGAAACAGATTTTGGCCCACTTAGGACCATCTCTAAACGAAGACATGACACTCAGAATACCAAACAAAGTCAATACCAGCTCGAGCATTGTAGATATTTGTCTGTATCTCGTCCTGCTTTTGTTGATGCATCTGAAGATGCAGCAAAAGTATTGAATTCAGCTCCTCTTTCTTGGCAGCTGCAAAGACATAGGAGTTGGACAAGGATACTGCAAACCATTTCTCCAAGTGTTCAAGAAAGCAGAGGCGAATCCTGTGATTGAAAAAGAAATATTACAGTGAGGAATAGTAAATAATAAATAAGAACTTATTAAATATATTTTTTCTAAGGATTTAACTTCTGGCTTTAGGAAGGTATGGTTTCAGTACCATGTGCACGATACTGGTAGAGTTTTTGAGCTAGCTGCATACTACTGAGTACCAGGCATTTTGGCATTTTACCTTCATGGCTCTGCAGGGAATTTGGGAAAATTATTTGTCTTTCTGTAATATGTTTTCCCACTAAATAATTTTCCATAAAATATGCATGTTCTGCAATGGTAAATGTTTTTGTGGTACTTTGACGGCCATGGATGCAAAGCAATATAAAGTTTCTCCTATTTGTATCAATTTAAAAAGTGGAATAACACAACAATTGTACGATCGTAATTTTATAATTAAATATCTAACTATATAAATATCTGATTATTTAACAGTCATTAGATAACTTTTGCCTCGATAGGCTAATGTTTCTTCTAAACAGCTGAAATTTGTCTATTACATAGACAAATTCTTTCTCTTTCTCTAAAGAGAAAGAAAGAACAGAAATTGTTTGCTACTCACCTTTTCTTCAGCTTGACAAACATAGCTTCTGTGAGAAGTATGTATTTCAGGTACACAGGAAGTGATTCTTCATGTTTTGTAGAATTACTCTCTGTGATGTCAGTCTTTCCTGCCTCTTCAACTCCAAGACCAGTGTAAGTGTTTCCACTAACAGTGGAAAAAGACTCCATGGCAGTCTCAGCACTTTGTGCCTTGCTGCTCTTGGCCACTGACTGGGAAACAGTTGGAAACCATCACGTTACCTTTAAAGGTATCAGCACAGAATCAGCAGTGCACGAGCCAGTGTAAGAATCCTAAGGCTATTTAGAATAATGCTCTCATTCTCAATTTGGGCATTTACACAGGGCTGGCAATATTTATATATTTATATATGCTGGCAAGACACAGGCAGAGTCAACAATGTTTCAAAAGGTTATTATTATGGTAATAAATTAATGGAAACTGAAAAACTAATGCTTAGGTACAAATACAGCTTAAATCATTCACCATGGGCTGAGAACACTGTGATAAAAGACAGATTAAAAAAAAAAATCTATGCAAAAGGTTGCTACAAGGGTAAAAGCAGATCAAAAAGAAATGGTTGTGAACTGCTTTATACACTCCATTTTCCCATAAAAGGATCTAGAGCCCTGTGTGCTTTGTATACAAACTAGGCAAAAAAGGACTTTCTACTCATTCTCAGCAAAAAGACTTCCTATTCCTCCTTATTCTGGACAAGACTGCCTTCACCTTCAAACTTACTCTCTTGCTCACTTACCTGTTCTGCATGCTCATTTTCTTTACTTTTATGAGGAATACTTTCCCCATCTTCTTCTTCCTCTGTTTCTTCAATTTCTTGTGCCAAGATCACCTGATTCTCAGTTGGGTTTGTTCCTCCAGCTGATTTTTGACAACTGTCCCTATCTTCTGGCATCAGTCGAGAGAGGTGATTGTCCTGCTCTGCTCTGGGCTGGGATGACCTCGCTTCGAGCCCTGGGGGCAATTTTGGATGCCACAGTATCAGAAAGATTTAAAGCTATTAGAGAATGTCCAAAGGAAGGGCACAGAAATAGTGGAGGGTCTGGAGGGGAAACCATACAAAGAGTGGCTGAGGGCATTTGGTCTGCTCAACTGGAGAAGGGGAGACTGAGGTCACACCTGACTGGGGGCTGCAGCAGTGGAGGGGCAGCTCTGATCTCTGCTCTCTGTGACCAGGGACAGGACCCAAGGGAATGGCTGGAGCTGTGCCAGGGGAGGATTAGAGTGGATATTAGGAAAAGGTTGTCCTCCCCGAGGGTTTTTGGGCACTGACCAGGCTCCCCAGGGAATGGGCACAGCCCCAAGGCTGACAGAGCTCATTGGACACCGCTCTCAGGCACAGGGTGGGATTGTTGGGGTGTCCAGTGCAGGGTCAAGAGTTGGACTTTGACAATCCCTATGGGACCCTTCCAGCTCAGGATACTCTATGATTTTCCCTCCTTCCTCTCCTTGCACAATGCTCTCAGCTTGCTGCTCCGCCATATGTTCAGCTTCTGAAGCCTCAGCTAGTTATTTACAGCTAAAGCAGAGTTCTACTGGTTACAATCCAGAGAAATGCAGATTGAAAAACAACCAAGCAAAAATACCTGTTTGGACGGTTGAGGTATTATTTTGAACTGTGGAGTCTATCTGGCCTCGCAAGTTCTAAAAGCAAAACAACAACAACAAACACCCACCATACCATTTTAAAATATGGATTTGCTTTCTTATAAGAAATCCATATCCCTTCCGAAAATGTATCTATTTCAGTAAGATATGATAGTCTTGAATAGACCACTTACTATCTAAAGAACCTGTAACACTCAAATTGATTATTCTGTTACCTTGTATTTTCTGTTCAAAAGGCTAATGAATTTGCTAAAATGCCATTTGTAACAAGGACAGAGTTAAAAGTGTGGGACTGAGAAATATTTTGCTTTCCCTCTATCTCTTTATCTAATCTCTCTATTTTGCTATCTCTACCAAAAGCACTTTATTCAACAGCTGAAACAATACTTTATATAATCTGAATTTTAAAGGTAATGTAAATTTTCTGTAAAGCGAAAAATTAATACACCAGTCAGGTTTTAAACCAGAAGAAATTGTCTTTTTACCTGTTTGAAGATTTCCTTCACACTAAAATGCTGGCTGATGGATATACTGTAAGAAATCAATTCCCACAAAATAGCTTTTGGGTAAGCCATTACTTCATCCATTGCAATTTGCTTGAGTGTCTCATTCCTGTCAAATTTAAGGTCACTCTTTAAGAGACTCAAGTATGTATAGAAATAAAATTAAGTATGACTACAGTGCCTTTAAATCTAAATCTAACTTTCTGACCAATCTCATAAAACCTTTAGGCTAAACATTGCCATTGATCTGTTTATATTGAATACAATCACATCCTGGCTTGTTAGAGATTAGTTCATTACAAATAAACAAATGCACAAAAGTTAAGCCTTTTACATCCTTCCTTTTGGATGGGGAACCATTTAAACACTCTGCTTACATAAGAGAGGTCAAATTACTGTCTTCCATGTCAGTTGTGCACTGTGCTCAGCTGTGACTGAGCCTTTCTGGTTTATTTTCCTTTTACTTGAAAACAAAAATTAACGGTTCAGGCTGAATCTTGATTCAAGAAAAAAATCAATGTTCACACTTGTTTTCATTTACATTAGCTCCGTCTCCCAAACAAAGATAATTATGGGGAATTTATGTACGTGTTCAGATAGGTTACATTCTGTCTCTGCAACCTGGCACTGTATTTTCACTCAGTCTGTTACCTCTGGCAACAGACTAATTGTTTTTCTAATTGTTCTAATTGTTCGAATGAGTATTAAGAGTACCAAAGCCACAGCTCTAACCACAATCCCACTGTGAGGTGTGTGAAGGTGTCTGCATCTGCCCCTCAGGGCCGTACTGCTCTTCTAATGTGCCTCTGATCTAACAGACAGAAAAGACCTCCTGGCTGTGAGAACAGAGCTGCTTCCTCTCAGGCTTCACACCTGCTAAAATCTTCAGCAAGGAGAGCAGTATTGTACCCATTTTTATATGGTTTTTAAAGATGCAAATGCCTAATCATGAGAAGGGTAAGAGAGAGCTTACCAAAATAAACACTTTGGCTACCTTAAAGATCTTAGTCCTTGCAACTTTGAATAAGATCAGGTCTGTGAGTGCAGAGGTGATGGCACAGACCAACTTCTGATTCCTGTGATTCAGCTACTACTTTTACCTTCTGAATAAGACATGGGTGTAATGGTATGCACAGGAATACTGATGTGGTTTTGTTTTTGAATGATAGCAGTCTTCCTTTGTCCTGTTCCTAAACTGTGGGTATTATTTGCCTTAACCTCGTTCAATATGTGCATTATTTTATATTCTTACATGAAGTAAAAAGCAGTCTTTTTCCACACCTTCACACGACAGCATGAACAAGGCCTAAGCAGTACAAACAATGTTAAAATATGCTTTACTTTTTAAGTTTACAATACAAAATTCATACCTAGTTCTAATTTCATCTAAAGAAGAAAGGGCGTTCTCCAAATATTCCTCCAGCTCTTCTTCACAGCTCGCCATTTTCATTTTTTCCAAAATTATATCCAGATCATCTTTCATCATCTAAGGCCACATAAAAAAGCTAGTAAAAATGGTTTATTATATACTAAAATCTCCGTAACTATTTAGGATTCAAGTGATTTAATTATGTACATATATGCTACACCAAGAAGGGAAGCTACCTTAGCAAAACTCATCACCTAGGAGGATCTTCCTAGATAATGAACATGTCTGACATGGCCACCCCAAGCTGGTTGCTGTAGCTATGAGAACTTGACATCCAACCAGACTCTATACCTGCACAAGAGCTCATAATAGCAACTTGCAGCCACTTTACACAGAAAACAACAATGATCTTTATCACTGTTGCCATATCAAGAATAAGACAGGACTGTCCATTCAGTGTGTATCAAGCAGTTAGCAAAAATGCACCTGACAGAATGAAACTCAAAAGTAGAAATTCCAATATAAAAGTCAGAGATTACGTTTTTAATTTTACAGCAGCTCTATTGAATTCCAGAGGGTTCTTTGCATTAAGAAATCCTTTCTTTACATTATACCACATCCTTGTTTTTATGTTTATACCTGTATTATGTCATTCTGTTCCCATCTGTACTCATCTACTTTCTTCTGAAGGTCATCTCTCTGCTGGGACAGTTGGAGTTGATGGACATCCCAGAGCCCCATGGCCTCCTCAACACAGCTGTACAAGCCTTGACAATGCTGCTCATGCTGCTTAGCCATCTCCTTAAAATCACTCTAAAGAAAAACATGCAAGTGAACAAGCTATTTTTAAACTGCTGGAAGGTGAAATGAATGAGGAAGAGGAGATGTAACATGATAAAAGGCTGCCTGGAATTACACGACCACTATTCAACATGGTGTCTTTTATCTGGAGAGTAAAAAAAGAAAAATCCAAGTAAACTGGGTAAGAACGTGGATTTTTATTCTACAAGCTGAGAGTATCAAAACTTCTGTTTATCCTGGCACTGTAAAGCACAGAATCACATTCTGCAATCTATCACTTTAGGAACAACTGCCCAGTCATTCTTATGTATAGAATCACAAAAGATCAGATTGGAAGAAATCACGGAGATCATTTAAATCTATTCCTCTGCCTTTAGGCAGATTGGGCCATATGTTATTCATCTCTGTCATATGTATTTCAGATATAAATGATAATAAAAATACAATATATTTATATTACAAATAGTAAACACAATAATTATGAACTCTTCTGCATGAACCACACCAAACTTTGTTTCTTTGTGGTGTTTAGTCACACTATGGACCTCTTTCCACCATGCCATCAATAGCCTACGATGCAGAAGGCATTGCAGGTGGGAGCACAGGAAGAACAGACTAATCCCAGGGAGTAATAAAAATAAATGTAATAAACATACAACCATGTGCTCCAGTTCTTCTTCAAACCTATGTTTTTGTTCCTTAGCCATCTGAAGCATGTCGGAATGCACAATTTCAACATCTTCTACTGGGCAAATGTTCATATCCAACAGGCTCATCTAAATGAAAAGAACAGCAAATTATTGACATGCATGTAACAAATACTGTGTGGCTTTCAGAGAGTATGGCTAAACTTAGTGTTTCTTTTCTTGGGATGGACAGAGAGATTCAACCTCCTAGATCCCACATTTTGTTAGTAAACAATACAATTTGATTGGATACAAAGGGAGAAATTGAGGCAGAGAGGTGGAATTTCTTTCCCAAGATAAGACAGATTTAGCACAAAGGCTGAGAGTCCTTGCACCCTCCACGTAAATGTAGGACAGCACTCCCTTCATTACTGGCATTTGTTACTGCTTTTACACATTTCAAGTACAAATATCAAACACTACTGTGAAACCAAAGGGATGGTTCCTTTTTTAACAGAGTAAGACGGAGGTTAAAAAGTAATTTCACTTGTTATCTCAATGTTTGGTGGAGCCTCAAACACATTTTACGGTAATGCCACACTGTACCATGGCTACCACACCCAAAGCTGACACTCACCTTGCAGATCTGCACTCTTTCCTCACATTTGCCCTGGACCAGCTCATACTGGACACGCATTTTCTCCACGCACTCCAGATTATGGGTGTCTGAATGACATGGAACAGACCACGGTCAAGATTCCCATATTTCACAGCGCAGTGTGAAAGGGAAACGTGTCAGAGGCCCTGTGCTGAACCTCAGCACAGGGAACAGATCCCAGCAGTGGCTGCAGCCTGTGCGACACTACCCACCAATCAAAGAAGACGTTTTAATACAAAGCTGTTTATCATTATGCTTAAAAGTAGCAAGTTATTTACAATTGCTACCAACTTCTTTGCTACCATACAGGCTTCCAACATCACAACAGGATGTGCTCTGCAGCAAGAGAAGGCAGACAGAGGGAAGGCACACTACAGGACTCGAAGAAAGGAAGTATCTCCAGTACTTCCCCTCTTCTCCAGGAGTTAAAAAGGAGTATTTTTGTATGATTGAGAACTGATCCATGCCAAAATTAACCTTCTATTTCCTCCAGATCAATTCTAAGCAAGCCAGTTCCTGCTAGATCTCACCATGCACAAGTGTTTGTACTGGCCAAAGGAAAGTGCTGTTGTAGGCAGCTTCTTTGGGTCCTATTGACAGCACAAAGCAACTGAGAAGGTATGTGGAAACACATGGAACAAAGAATAGAGCAAACATGCACTTTCAAAGCAACTGTCTGCTTCATTGTTGCCTGGAAAAAAAGAAAGTATTGCTTGAATTCCAGACTGTTTTTATCATTTCCCAACTTACCTATACTTTTGTTTAAATTCTCCAGAGTTCTGTACCATTCATTTATCTCAGATTTTGTATGTGTTGGAGGCAACAAGGCGCTATCAAAGTAGGAAATAACAGTCAGGTATTTTAAAATACAAACCACTCAGTACTTAAAATATAAAATTATGAATCAGAGTATCCATACTACTGTGCTTTATTTTATTTACAGTCTCAGCAATGAAAATAAACCAGAGACTGTTGTTGTTCGAGGCCAACTGTTTACTGCCCGACAAGGAACTAACTGTAATCTACCTTGTTCCTACATCCATTGTAAAAAGCTCCCTGTAAATACCCAAAAATGCTTCTTGTTTTCGGGATGGATATTCAAACATAGCAGTGTTAGATTTCTATCCAGACTCCTCTCTTAATTTATCACACAAATGAAATCCCATGGAGAAACAATGCCTTGACAAAAGCACCGACTTCTGGTTCTCCACCCACCTTTGTCTGCCCATTTCTACCATGTTTCAAATGTCAGTAAGAATTACTTTTGCATTCCTGCATTTTTAGCCCTCGATCACCACCTATTTAGTGTTGCTGGTGCACTGAAAATCAAGAATGCAATTTTTCCATTAAAAAGAGCTGTACAAAAATAGTTTTAGACCCTGCCTTACTGCTGAATTTAACAACCACAGGCTGACAGGAAGCAAAGTGCAGCTTGCAGCCAAGTCCCTCATTAACTCCAGAAAGAATTGTTTTCCTTTATGCTATACCCTCTTTTGCCATACCCAGTGTGCTGCAAAACCCTCAGTCTCTGTTCACTAAGTACAATCTGCTCCTTTATCATATTTTCCATTTCCGTTTTCACAGTTGGGGGATTCTGTATTTCTTCACTTGCCATAAATTCTCTGCAGGATGGAAAAAGGATAAGTGTAATGGAAACGTGATATATGTGATATCCTACGTGATAGGTACAAGGAAAAAATGATAAAGTATTACTGTTCATAGAAACCACACGTGAACACCAGTCACTTTGTGTCATTCATTCTCCAAAATAAGACTGCAAAATTTCTGACCTGAAGCTCTGAACTACGCGGTTTTTTTGGATGAGCTTCCAGTCCTTGACTCTCTCTTGCCATTTCAGTTGATGCAATTTTTCTTTCTCAAGCTCTGATTTCATTAGATTAAAGAGCAGCTTGGCAGTTGCCCTCTCATTACGCAACAGCGCTCTGTTTATATTCTGTGTATTAAAAAATAAAACCAGGAGTAGAAGCAGCATACAAGATGCAAAAAAAGAAAAAAAAAGTGTCTTCTACGGAAAATGAGGGAAAAAAGAACACAAATGATAAAGAAGATAAAGAATACCCTGCCAAGTAGAAATCTCTTCCATATTGCAGTGATTAATAGGTAGACAAAATGAATTTCAGTTGGGAAAAAAAGACATGCTCGGAATATTCAGACTGCTATCCTGCCCCAGGTAAAACATTTACCATGGCCTCATCGTTAATGAGCTTGTGAACATCAGCTGCCAAGAAGAAGGAAATTTCCTCCAGTTGCACGGTATACTTGGTCAGTACATCTGCTACCTGTGCAATAAAAAAATAAAGAAAAGCAACAACAACGAAAAGTGTAACTCAAATATCAGTTTCCCAAGTTGAAAAACTACATGAACAAGACAACTTTTTCCATTAAAGTGAATTACATTGAAACACAGATTGAGAAGTAAATTTTAAAATATTAATCTTAGTTAGCTTAAGGACTGATTTTTTTCAGTAATTCATAAAAATAGTGATTAAAACATTCCTCTTTGTTACTACTCAACTGATTTCTCTTTGGTATCTGTGATAATTGAGTGCTCTGCAGACAGGCTGCAATATGAATTTAAAAATCAAACCATCTTCCTGTCAAATAATCTGAAGGGAATCCACCAGTGCCTGTTTTAACTGAGCACAAAATTAAAGCAAATGTGGTCATCTCTGACATTTTTTGCAGCTAATCCAACAGAAAGGTTACTGGTGATACTCTTGGACTTGCTCATCACACCTGCATTACAAAGAGAGGAGAAACTGGAACCGGTAGAACAAACAGTTTTTGTTTGCCTACAAGGACAGTGCAGCAAGGTCTTCCATGGTCTATCCATTTTTTTATCCAAACATTTCTTGTGATGTCCAATGACTTTTTACAGGTTAGGCTAAAGACTACAAAACTGCAACATGTCTGCTACTGACACCCAGCCAACCCAAACTAAAATTGAGCTACGTCATGCCTGTTCTCCTTCTCAGCTGCAGAATAGGTATGTTCCCCAAAAAATAACAGACCACATGAAAGTTTGACCTACGCAACCCTCCGCGAAAATAAAAGCAGCTCACGTATTCCTTGCACCTTTACAGACAATTGTGAAAGAAAGAAACACCTTAAAACTAGGAAAAAAGTATCGTCTCCTGATCATGTGGGCATAAAATGAGTGAATAGCTTATTCACTCATTTAAAAAGAAAGCAATCACCACACAACAGAACTACTGGCACACCTCTGACTCCTGTGGAAACAAGCTACTCTTTGCATCCAGCATTATCAGCAAATAATAATCTTATGCTTAAGTAACAGTTACTAAGACTTCAGCTCACTTTAACAGCTCGACTCCTTTCGATCTCCTTTAGGGATTCGTCCACTGCCCTAACCCACTTCTTTCTGGCTGAGGATTCCTGGTGGATCATATTCCACAGTTCTTCCAAACCCTGCAATAAAAATCTACTCTCAATTTCATTGAAAAGCGAATATTAAAAAAAAAAAAAAAAAAAGGANAACAACAACTTAGGACTCCAGGGAGCCATAAGATGTTACACAGAGCAGGTACAAGTAACTGAAGCTGAGCCAATGCTCTGAGCTGCCTTACTTCAAACGAGAAACCTTCCAGAGCCATGTCAGATGCAACCTTTTCAAACAGAAGTTTACTCTTTTTATCCGATTCCATCAGTTTTAGCTGGAGGAATTCCTGAAGCTTCAAAACAGAGGCTTCCATCTCCTAAAACGGGAGGTCAGGGTGATCATTTGACTATTGGGCCCTGACTTTAGAAGAGCACTCCAGGCTCTGGATTAAAAAATCCTGCCTTACCCTGCCAATGCAGTCCAGCTCCTGCTGCATTTGGGTCACTGCTCGATCGTGACGCTTTTGCCGCCGTTCTGCCAGGTACTTCCATGTATTGCTGCCCGTTTCCTCAGGAACTGCCAGGAAAGAAATGAGGATTCTATAGCCTGGAACTGTTGCTGCAGAACCTGGGATGCATGAACAATAAATCCCTCAATCTACACTATGACTGCTGTAGTTTGTGTGCAACAGTGTGCAACATCTTTCCATGGGTAGTGCAATCTTAGCAAATGGAGGTTAAAAATACTAGAGTGTATTTTAAAATTTCCTTTAGTAACTTCTGATTTTCAGAAGGATAATAGCATGGAACTATCAACCAAGCTTAGGCATGATGTAAAAAAATGCCATCATTTCAGGAATGAGATCTGCTTACATCAGAACTGGAATTTATCATCTAAAAATAACCTGTGATTGACTGACAATTTCACAACTTTTCTTTTTCTAATAGAAGACTCATCTTCAAAATTACCTACAAATCATCAAAAATGTGCCAGGCCATTTCTGAGCTTGATTTTCGTCTGCAGGAGAAAGAGAGCCAATGTGGTTGCAACCACACTGTGCATTCTACTCCCCTCTACCTCACTTTTCGATGAACTGTTAATGATGGGTCGTTCTCAGTGTACACCCGACCCCCCAGGATACAAGCTGGGTGATAAAATGAGAAGAGGCAAGCCCTGCAAGTGTTTCTTTATCTTTACAATGTTAGGGAAGCCAGCAGCACCATCCTGAGAGGGTCATCTCTGCTAATGGGCCGTAATGACGTGAATATGCACTAGCAGAACAGGCAGCTGGAACGACTATCAAGGACTCCAGAAGTATTCTAGGACTCATGGCATTATATCATTCCATTGTGAAACTCCCTGCCCTGGCGGATGTACCACCTGAACCCCACCATATATGATCTGCGCAGTCTGGGGACTTGGGGCACCACTGGGCAGCCAGAGGAGGACCTGAAATTCCACAAGACCACTGCTTTTGACAGGACTGCAACCACTGCTTAATCAGACTGTGCCACCACCCTGACCAACAGGGTGCCAGGCTGTACTCTGACTCTGTGGTTTTAAACCAGTCTTCCTGTATCATTGCATTTACTGTAATCTTGCTATTAAATTGTACTTCCGATTTGAAATCTCTCGTGAGGTACTCGCGTGGGGTTAATTTCTCCCGCTGGTTTACTTTCAAACCAGCACAATTTTATACCTTGTTCAGCCAAAACCAGTACATGTACCACATCTCCTATGAATGCAAATTCAGATAGATGACATTAAGGGAAACCAGTTTTACCAACTACATCAGGTAGGCCTCTGACTTTCTCAGCTGAACTTGAATCTACATTTCCCCATGCCTTTGGAAAAGTTGTAGGTGGTCTGAAACAGAAAAGAGAATAAGGCTTCGGTTTGCACTAAATGCACCAGAAGAGGGACTAACATAATAGTATAGTTCACTTTAGTTGGCAAAGTGTAACATTAAAGTGCACATAAGTATCAGTCCAGCTTTAAAGAATGTAATTCAAAGAATCAACGCTGTTTCTTCTGAGACAAACTGAAGCCTGGGTAGATCCCAACTTCAAATCTGATGGCATTAAACAATACATGCTAGATTCAGTACGTGTAAACTACAAAGGCATATGTAATAGCTCTAAAAGGTAAAAACATTTTCATCTAAGAAGGAGACACTAGCAAGAAATGTGGAAATAGCCTTTATCTGCCCAATGCTGTTCCCAAGAGCTTGGGCACTGTGTTTCTCCTTGGGGTCAGTGAGAATCCATGTATCATTATTCAGCAGCCAGCTTAGGGTTAAAAAGGATGGACGCACTAACTTCGTTCTTGTTCACTACATAATCTTAACTGCATCATCATGTAAACCATTTACTCTGAAATATAGCCTAAAAAATTTGTGTCAGACTGGGTGTATATATAGATTGCTATGAGCAAAGACAATTTCTTTTTAAAAGGAAAGCCATACAATATGCCTGCTATTGCAAATATTAGTCTGTTAGCCTGCACTTCAACGGGCAGCAGTTCATTATACCAAATTTACATTTGGCAAGGAGACAATCTATTACAAGTCGTTAGTGCTACGACCGAGAATACAGCAGTTTCTAATTCCCAGTGAAAATCTGTCAATTTTATACCTTTAGTCATGAACATATAATTGGAGTTTTATGCTTCTGTTCCCTACCTGTCTGACTGTGGCTTTTTTGTGAAGACACAGATGGGTGTTTGTCCAACACATTTCTGCTGATCACACGGTAATGGCATGGCATCAGCAGACATTTCCCAATGCCTATTTAAAGTGCGCCTTTTACTCTTCTTAGAGGACCTTGTCTTCTTCTTCCCTTCATCCAAAAGGTGTGCTGAGTGAGCCTTCAAAGAACCATAATCACAACGATTAGAATTCCTTCAAACCTACCGAATGGAGAACAGAGACGAAATAATTAATAAAAATACTAGGGGGAAGACAGCAGAAAAGAAAGGTAAAATAATGAACCCTACATGCCACACCATTTTCATCTAAGGCTATTTTCAAAATGAGAAAAGGATAATCTTTTCCTCAGAGAGGAAAAGTGGACTAACTGGATTGTGTTGCCTTGCTTGTAGTTACCAGAAAAGTCAACGGCAGAGTGAGAAATGCCTGAATCTGGCTAACTATGCCTCTAAATGTTTTACTGCTGCGTTATGATTCTGCCTTCAGTTAATATAACCTGATATACAACAAAGAGTTGGGAACACATGTAGATGCATTGGAGAGCATATGCTGGAGATAACACATTCATTTTCTACTACAACAAACCAAAACCAGAGATGTTGAAAATGACCTGAGGTCACTTCAACAGCCAGCAAACTGACTAACACAACCAACTCCTCTGGCTTTTACTCAATCCTTTGCTTTTTTTACCTTGGCCTTGACAATCTGTTTGCAGCCTTCCCCTCTGTGAACGTGTCACACACGTCCTTTTGGGAACACATGGCTCATTGCAGCTGACTGCCAGGCCTGCTTCCAGAAGAACTGGCAACTACAAGCCGGGAGCCAAGAGGAGATACAACACTTCAGCTGGAAAAAGTTGAATCACAGAATCCCACAGTGGTTTGGGTTGGAAGGGACCTTAAAGATAGATCATCTTCCAACCTCCCGACACGGGCAGGGACACCTTCCACTAGACCAGCTCGCTCCAAGCCCCTTCAAACCTGGCCTTGGACACTTCCAGGGATTCAGGGGCAGCCACAGCCTCTCTGAGCAACCTGTGCCAGGGCCTCAGCACCCTCACAGGGAAGAATTCCTTTCCAATATCCCATCTAACCCTGCCCTCTGGGTAGTTAGAAGCCACCACCCCTTGTCCTGACACTCCAGGCCCTTTCCCAAAGTCCCTCTCCAGCTCTCTTGGAGCCCCTGCAGGCACTGGAAGGGGCTCTAAGGTCGCCCTGGAGCCATCTCTTCTCCAGACTGGACACAGAGCAGAGCAGTTCCCAGAGCAGAGGAGCTCCAGCCNGCAGCACCCGGGCTCAGCCCGCCCGGCGCACCCGGGACCCGCGCTCCGGACCCGGGCATCACAGCCCGAGATCCGGGTTCGTCTCTGCAGCAGGCAGGCCAGACTGCCCAGGTCCGGGCCCTTCAGCTCAGCGCGGGAATGAGAACACACCTGCACTCGGGGGAGAAACCCCTAAGATCTCCCTTATATATGATCTTTCAGTGCCATTTGAAAGATGCCGTTGCCATTTCTGAGGCTAGACTAACACCTTTTTTTGCTTTGAGGTTAAGAAATGCCATTGTTCTGGTCTGCAGGTAAATGCGCAGAAACTGGAAAAAAAAAATATATCTTGTCTGGATTTCAGCCGGTTTCTTTTTTCAACTGCTTGCAAGACGGTCAAGATAATGGCGCTCTGTGCTGTGTCTCGCCACGCCACGTCCCTGCTCCCCACCTGCAGCTGGGCCAGTCTCCAGCGCCCCAGGGACGGAGCCGGGGTCCCGCAGTGCGAGCTCTGTGCTGCTGAGCGGGCGTCGCCGAGGACTCTGACACGGGGGCTCTGGTTAGAAAGATCCGCACACACTGTCCCGTCCCGTCCCGTCCCCGCCTGAAGGATGCGGGGGGTCCCTCCACCGGCGTCCCCATGGAGGCAGCTCTGGCTGGGCCAGGAGATCCCCGGCATGCCCACGGGTCAGTTTCTCTCACGGACACCGCAGAGGCCATTCCCCGTCCGCGTTCCAGGGGTTTGCGCCTGCCCACGTCCCGGGGCGCACGGACAGGAGTCGGTCGCCCTGCGGCTTCCCCGAGCAGCTCACGGCAGGAGCACGCCCGCTGGGTGGTCTCCCCCAAACCACCGGCAGCGCTCTGTCTCCTGGAAGGGCGGGGGCACGCAGGGCTGCCACCCCAACCCCAGGCAGCACCGCCCTGCCACCCCAACCCCAGGCAGCACCGTCCTGCCACCCCAACGCCGGGCAGCACCGCCTCTCGGCACCACCAGTCCCCGAGCACGGCCCGGGCCCGCCTGCACCCGCCCGGCGAGGCGGCACCGCCGCCGACACACCCCGCTCGGCTCCATTCGGCTGCGCTCGGCGTGACTCGGCTGAGCTCGGCGTCACTCGTTTGGGCTCGGTCGCGCTCGGCACCGCCCCAGCCGGGGGCTCGTCTCCCGGCAGTGCCCGGGGCTGTCGGTCGCCCCTGGGCTCCCCGCCCCGCCGCGTGCGAATTTGGTGCTTCGGTGGAAAAGGCGCCGTTTTAATGTCGGAATTTTGAAACTCTGTAAGTGAGTAACTTACAGAGAGACGCTCTGGAGCTGCTGTGGCGGTCTGCCCCGCGGGTCCGTGGTACCGCTGGCGTGCGGGACGGGGGAAGNCTGAAGGATGCGGGGGGTCCCTCCACCGGCGTCCCCATGGAGGCAGCTCTGGCTGGGCCAGGAGATCCCCGGCATGCCCACGGGTCAGTTTCTCTCACGGACACCGCAGAGGCCATTCCCCGTCCGCGTTCCAGGGGTTTGCGCCTGCCCACGTCCCGGGGCGCACGGACAGGAGTCGGTCGCCCTGCGGCTTCCCCGAGCAGCTCACGGCAGGAGCACGCCCGCTGGGTGGTCTCCCCCAAACCACCGGCAGCGCTCTGTCTCCTGGAAGGGCGGGGGCACGCAGGGCTGCCACCCCAACCCCAGGCAGCACCGCCCTGCCACCCCAACCCCAGGCAGCACCGTCCTGCCACCCCAACGCCGGGCAGCACCGCCTCTCGGCACCACCAGTCCCCGAGCACGGCCCGGGCCCGCCTGCACCCGCCCGGCGAGGCGGCACCGCCGCCGACACACCCCGCTCGGCTCCATTCGGCTGAGCTCGGCGTGACTCGGCTGAGCTCGGCGTCACTCGTTTGGGCTCGGTCGCGCTCGGCACCGCCCCAGCCGGGGGCTCGTCTCCCGGCAGTGCCCGGGGCTGTCGGTCGCCCCTGGGCTCCCCGCCCCGCCGCGTGCGAATTTGGTGCTTCGGTGGAAAAGGCGCCGTTTTAATGTCGGAATTTTGAAACTGTGTAAGTGAGTAACTTACAGAGAGACGCTCTGGAGCTGCTGTGGCGGTCTGCCCCGCGGGTCCGTGGTACCGCTGGCGTGCGGGACGGGGGAAGGAGCGGCCCGGGGACAGCGAGGGCTGTGGGAGGGAGCAGCAGTGGGGGGGCCTCGAACGGGAGCTGCGGGTCAGCAGCCGGCAAAGTCACCAAAGCACAGAGAGCCCTAGACTCCGCTCGGATGGGGAAGATGTGCAACAAGTAGAGAGGGTGATCTAGAGGTGAAAAAAGGCCTTCAGAAGGGTGTTGGAGTAATCAGCTCATCATGTCTGCTGGTCATACATAGAGGTCATGGGCAAGTGCTTTTGCGAATAATCAGCTCACTCAAGGAACTCCGGAGCTTTTCGTTTCAGGGGACCGAGAATTGTGGAGGAAGTGGGCTGCCCATATTTAAGAGTTGTGTTTCAAACCAGGTGCTTACAGGCTGTGTCCTGCTGAAGGATTGTTCTGTAGAGCTCAAACTTGATCTGAAAGTTT
>VXAZ01010176.1:9065-30073 GCA_013399875.1 Gymnorhina tibicen
GCTGCACGCCGAGGCGGCCGCGCTGGCCGAGCGCCGCGGCCGCCAGCTGCAGGACGCCCTGGACCTCTACACCGTTTTCGGGGAGAGCGACGCCTGCCGTCTCTGGATGGGCTCCAAGGAGACCTGGCTGGGAGAGCTGGAGGTGCCGCAGGCGCTGGAGGACCTGGACGTGACGCAGCGCAGGTAGGAAGGAGCCCCCGCCGTGGCGGTGCTGCCATGCCCTGAGTTGCCACCTCATTCTAAGCCTGGACATTCCCGCAGGTTGGACGGGCTGGAGCAAGACATGGCCACCGTGGCTTCCCAGATTGCCGCAGTCAACCAGGCAGCTGACGGGCTCCTGGCCAGTGGGCACCCTCGGAGCCCCCAGGTCCGGCAGTGCCGGGAGCAGCTCAACGAGAGGTAGGGGCGCGGGCCCGGCGGGTGATGCCGGGGCGAGCGGGTGACGCGGTGACGGTGCATTCCCCGCCATCCCCTGCCTCTGTCCCGCAGGTGGGGTCGGTTCCGGGAGCTGGTGTCAGAGCGCCGGCAGGCAGTGGGCTCGGCACTGCGCCTCCTCAACTACAACCTGGAGTCTGAGGAGACCCAGAAATGGCTGCAAAGCAAAGCCCGGGCAGTGGAGGCCACGGCCGAGCTGGGCCGCGACCTGGCCGGCGTCCTCGCCACCCAGCGCAAGCTCTATGGCATCGAGCGGGAGCTGGCGGTGGCCCAGGACCGCCTGGCTGCCCTGCGTTCCCAAGCTGAGCGCCTGGCCGAGGAGAGGCCCGAGGTGGCTGCTGAAGTGGCCCAGAAGCTGGCAGCGGCCACGTCCGCCTGGGACGAGCTGCAGGCAGCCCTGGCAGAGCGAGCCGCATCCCTGGGGGAAGCTGGGCAGCTCCGGAGTTTCCTGCAGGACCTGGATGACTTCCAGGCGTGGCTCTTTGGCGCTCAGAAAGCCGTGGCGGCTGTTGATGAGGTGCCGGCGTCGCTGGGGGAGGCAGAGGAGATGCTGCAGCGGCATGAAGCTGCCCGGCTCGACGCCGAGGAGCATGCGGGAGCCTTCACCACCTTGGAGGAGGCGGGGGAGCGGGTGCTGGGGGGCCAGACGGACCCCGAGTATGAGGGGCTGCGGCAGCGCCTGGGCGGCGTGAAGGATGGCTGGGCTGCCCTGGGCAAGATGGCAGAGGCTCGGAAGCGCTTCCTCACCCAGTGCCGCGACTTCCAGGAGTTCCTTCGTGATACCAAGCAGGCAGAGATCCTCCTCACCAAGCAGGTGAGTGCTCAAGCGATGTCCTTTGGGTCTCTTGGCTCACGGGCACCCCAAAAATGGGTGATTGTGCACTGATCCCTTGCTGTGCCCCTCAGGAGTACACACTGTCCCACCTGGAGCTGCCATCCACACTGGAGGGCTCGGCTGCTGCCCTGCACCACTTCCAGAACTTCTGTGCCGGTGTGGAGAGCAATGCCAAGAAGGTCCCGGAGGTGGTAGCTGGTGGCACCAAGCTGGTGGCTGAGGAGAACATCTTTGCTGAGAAGATCTCCGAGAAGTGCCGAACTCTCGAGGAACGGTGAGTCTGGCACAGGGCCAACGGGTGGGTGGGCAGCATGTGGGCAGCAGGGCTGATGCTGCACATCCACGGTCTCCTGCCAGGCATGGAGCCGTCATGGACAAGGTGGAGGAAGCAGCGGGTTTGATGCAGGACAACCACGACCTACAGACCTTCCTGCAGAGCTGCCGGGAGGTAGGAATGCAGCACGGCTGGTGGCACCCCTGGGGGGTTCCCTACTGACACTGCTGAGCACTGACACCCCTTCCCTGCAGTTTGACGCCTGGGTGGATGAGAAGATGCTGATGGCTCAGGATGTCTCCTATGGAGAAACCCGTGGTCTCCACAGCAGGTGGCAGAAGCACCAGGCGTTCATGGCTGAGCTGGCACCCAACCAGAGCTGGCTGGAGAAGATTGAGGCGGTGGGTGCTGGCACCGTTATAAGAGAGGGGGAATGGTGTTGGGGAAGAGTCTGGAGCATGTGGAATTGTTGAGGGAGCTGGGAGGCTCAGCCTGGAGACAAGGAGGCTCGGGGGGACCTTCTCACTCTCCACAACTCCCTGACAGGAGGGTGCAGCCAGGTGAGGGTTGGACTCTGCTCCTAGGGTACAAGGGAAAGGACAAGAGGAAACAGCCTCAAGTTGCACCAATGGAGGTTTTGATTGGATATCAGGGAAAATTTTCTTCAGGGAAAGGGTTGTGCAGCCCTGGCACAGACTGCCCATGGCAGTGGTAGAATCCCCATCCCTGTAGGGATTTAAAAGCCGTGTGGATGTGGCATTTGGGGACATGGGTTACTGGTGGCCTTGACAGTGCTGGGGGAATGGTTGGACTCGATGGCCTGAGAGGTGTCTTCGAACCTTAATGATTCCACGACTCTGGAATGCTCCCAGCATGCTGCATGGGCGGGATGTCCCCGTGCCGCAGTGACCACTCTCGTCTCTACTGTTGCCGCAGGAGGGGACGGAGCTGGCCACGCGCAAGCCGCAGTACAGCGCGGTGGTGACGCAGCGGCTGGAGGAGCTGCGCCGGCGCTGGGCCGGGCTGCGCAGCGCTGCTGAGGACAGGGGCCGGCAGCTGTTTGAGGCCGAGCGCTCAGCGCTGTACGCCCGGAGCTACGGGGAGCTGGAGAGCTGGCTGGGGCGGGCGCAGGAGGAGCTGCGCCACGCCGAGAAGGTCAAGGACCTCACTGCCACCAACCTGCTGCTGAAGAGGTTAACGGTGGGTGCTGGCACCTCACTGGGTCCTTTGGGAAGGGGCAGGAGGCCCGAGGCGTTGGGGTTTGTTCCCAAATGGCACTGGGTTTCTCCATCTCGGCTCTGATCCCTAACTCACATGGATTTGCCCACCAGAGACTGGAAGAGCAAGTGAGAACGTGGATGAAGGAGCTGGAGGAACTGGGCTGGCAGGGCACCCCTGGTGCTGGGGACGTGCCAGATGCCACCAGGCAGGAGCAGATGCTCCGGCAGCGAGTCCTTGAGCTGCTGGAGCCACTGGAGAGGAAGAGGAAGGAGCTGGAGACTGCCAAGGCCATGTACCAGCTGGGGCGGGATCTGGAGGATGAGACAGTGAGCATCCTTGCCATGGTGGGGGCTGGGGGGCTGGGGGTACCCATGGGTGCTGCAGGGGGCTCAGTGGGTGCTCCTTCCCGCAGCTGTGGGTGCAGGAGCGGCTTTCCCTGGCGAGGTCAACAGATCACGGCACCGACCTCCCAAGCGTGCAGCGCCTGACCAAGAGGAACGAGGTGAGCCTGGGTACTGCAGCAACACCCACCATCCCGGGTGGTCCCCCGGGGATCCATCCCATGGGTGACTCTCACCGTGACTTCCCTCCTGCTGGCAGACACTGCAGAAGGAGCTGGTGGGCCATGCCCCCCGCCTGGGTGAGGTGCTGAGCCGGGGAGAGGCGGCGGGGAGTGGTGAGGAGCCAGGCCCGGAGCTGGCGGCACAGGCACAGGAGCTGCAGGCACTGTGGGAGACGCTGCAGGAGGAGGCAGCCGCCCGGCATCGGCGCCTGCAGGAGGCCGGAGAAGCCCAGCAGTACTACCTGGATGCTGACGAGGCTGAGGCCTGGGTCAGTGAGCAGGAGCTCTTCATGGGACCCGAGGAGAAGCCAAAGGTGAGGAGCGATTCCATGTGGTTCTCCGTGTTTGGTGGGGTCTGTGCTGCAGTGGGCCGTGCCTTTCTGGGATGTCCAGTGCTGCCCCAGGCGGTGCCATGCTGTGCTGTTGAACATCATCCATATGACACACCGTGGCGCGTCCTGCTCTTATGTGTCGTTCCTGTGCCATTACACACCATCCATCCCATTCCATGCCATGCCCCACTGAGCTCACCATTGCTCCCTATGGCATCAGGTGGAGCCAGGACGTTCCCGTAGGGTGGGTGCTGGGTCTAGACCCTAGTCCTTGTCTCCTGACCGTGCTGGGTGCTGATGGCACCGATGTTTTCCATGCCATAGGACGAGGAGAGCTGCTCGATGATGCTGAAGAGACACGTCCGGCAGCTGCGCTCCATTGAGGACTATGGACAAACCATCAAGGAGCTGGCAGGGAGGGCGCAGCAGCTGCTCTCTGCTGGCCACCCCGAGGGGTAAGTGCCATGTCGCATGTCCCCTGTCCCTCAGGGTGACCCCGTGCCCTCAGCACCGCGTGGGTGGGGGGTTTGGCTGGAGCTCTGGCAGTGTCAGCTGCTCCAGTTGGGCAGGGAGGTGGTCGCAGAGGGATATGGGGAGCACAGAGTGGGTCCTTCACCCCCAAATGCTCCAGATGTCAACATGGGTGCATTGGGGACATTTTTTCATGGGTGAGAACTGGGTGTCTGTGTGCCGGGGCCGCGCAGGGAGCAGATCATCCGGCTGCAGGGCCAGGTGGACAAGCACTACGCGGGGCTGAAGGAGGCGGCCGAGGAGCGCCGCCGGCGCCTGGAGAACATGTCACACCTCTTCCAGCTGAAGCGGGAGGTGGAAGAGCTGGAGCAGTGGATTGCCGAGCGCGATGTGGTCGCCTCCTCCCCGGAGATGGGGCAGGACCTGGACCATGTCATGGTGAGGGTGATGGGGTGGATGTGGCGGTGTTGGCGGGTGGCTTGAGGGGGGCGACTTGACTCTTCTCTTCCCTCTATGCAGCTCCTGCGGGAGAAGTTTCGGGAGTTCGCGCGGGAGACAGGCAGCGTGGGGCAGGAGCGCGTGGACCGGGTGAACCTGACCATTGAGGACCTCATCGACGCAGGGCACATCGAGGCGGCCACCATAGCCGAGTGGAAGGATGGGCTGAACGAGAGCTGGGCCGACCTCCTGGAGCTGATCGACACCCGCATGCAGCTCCTCGCCGCCTCCCACGACCTCCACAAGTACTTCTACGACGGCGCAGAGCTGCTGGCCCTCATCGCTACCCGGCGCCAGGAGCTCCCCCAGGATCTGGGCGAGGATGCTGGCACAGTGGAGGCTTTCCACCGGATGCACAGCGCCTTTGAGAGGGACCTCCAGCTGCTGGAGGCGCAGGTGAGGCTCCAAGCTGGTGTAGATGCCAGCACTCAGCACTCCCCGTGGTCTTGTGGAAGGTGTCCCTACCCGTGGTGGGAGGCTGGGCTCAATGGTCTTTGAAGTCCCTTCCAACCAAGCCGTTCTGTGATTCTCTGTGCAGGTGCAGCACTTTCGGGAGACAGCAGCACGCCTGCAGACTGCCTATGCCGGGGAGAAGGCGGCTGGAATCCAGGAGCAGGAGCAGGAGGTGTCCCGAGCGCTGCAGGAGCTGCTGGAAGCGTGCAGTGGGCGCCGGGCACGGCTGGTGGACACGGCTGACAAGCACCGCTTCTTCAGCATGGCACGGGATCTGCTCTCATGGATGGAAAGCACCGTCCGGCAGATTGAGACACAGGAGAAACCCAGGTATAGATGCACCCAGCGGGCACCTGGGATGGGACATGGAACCAATGGCACCACTGACACTGGTGCCTCTGTGTCCCCAGGGATGTCTCCTCGGTGGAGCTGCTGATGAAATATCACCAGGGAATTAAGGCTGAGGTGGATGCTCGGGGCAAGAACTTCACCACCTGCATTGAGCTGGGCAAGAAGCTGCTGCAGCGCAAGCACCAGGACTCACCAGAGGTGAGGGAATCAGGGATGGGGGGTGGTGGGGGCAATGCCATCTGGGCCACTCCCTGACAGGTTCCCCTCACAGATCAAGGCGAAGCTGGTGGAGTTGGTGGACAAGAGGAAAGCCATGATGGAGACATGGGAGCAGCGCTGGGAGCGGCTGCGGCTGTGTGAGTGCACCGGGGGTGCCAGGGAGGAGCGCAGCGGTGCCAGGGGTGGTGGAACGGGTGGTCCAGGGGCTGAGCACTGCCTGTCCCTCCCACAGTGCTGGAGGTGTGCCAGTTCTCCCGAGACGCCTCGGTGGCCGAGTCATGGCTCATGGCTCAGGAGCCCTACCTGGCCAGCAGCGACTACGGGCAGACGGTAGATGCAGTGGAGAAGCTGCTGAAGCGTCATGAGGCTTTTGAGAAGTCCTCGGCCACCTGGGAAGAGCGCATTGCCGCCCTCAGGAAGCTGACAACGGTGAGAAAGGCTCGGGATGAGGCCTCTGCCTACCCTGCCTCAGTCTCCCCCCAATCCCTTAACACCATCATCCCTTCCCCGGCAGCTGGAGCTCCTGGGTGGGCGGTCCCTGCGTGAGGGGCTGGTGCGGGATGGGACGACGCNTGTCAACATGGGTGCATTGGGGACATTTTTTCATGGGTGAGAACTGGGTGTCTGTGTGCCGGGGCCGTGCAGGGAGCAGATCATCCGGCTGCAGGGCCAGGTGGACAAGCACTACGCGGGGCTGAAGGAGGCGGCCGAGGAGCGCCGCCGGCGCCTGGAGAACATGTCACACCTCTTCCAGCTGAAGCGGGAGGGGGAAGAGCTGGAGCAGTGGATTGCCGAGCGCGATGTGGTCGCCTCCTCCCCGGAGATGGGGCAGGACCTGGACCATGTCATGGTGAGGGTGATGGGGGGGATGTGGCGGTGTGGGCGGGGGGCTTGAGGGGGGCGGCTTGGATCTTTTNCGACTTGACTCTTCTCTTCCTTCTATGCAGCTCCTGCGGGAGAAGTTTCGGGAGTTCGCGCGGGAGACAGGCAGCGTGGGGCAGGAGCGCGTGGACCGGGTGAACCTGACCATTGAGGACCTCATCGACGCAGGGCACATCGAGGCGGCCACCATAGCCGAGTGGAAGGATGGGCTGAACGAGAGCTGGGCCGACCTCCTGGAGCTGATCGACACCCGCATGCAGCTCCTCGCCGCCTCCCACGACCTCCACAAGTACTTCTACGACGGCGCAGAGCTGCTGGCCCTCATCGCTACCCGGCGCCAGGAGCTCCCCCAGGATCTGGGCGAGGATGCTGGCACAGTGGAGGCTTTCCACCGGATGCACAGCGCCTTTGAGAGGGACCTCCAGCTGCTGGAGGCGCAGGTGAGGCTCCAAGCTGGTGTAGATGCCAGCACTCAGCACTCCCCGTGGTCTTGTGGAAGGTGTCCCTACCCGTGGTGGGAGGCTGGGCTCAATGGTCTTTGAAGTCCCTTCCAACCAAGCCGTTCTGTGATTCTCTGTGCAGGTGCAGCACTTTCGGGAGACAGCAGCACGCCTGCAGACCGCCTATGCCGGGGAGAAGGCGGCTGGAATCCAGGAGCAGGAGCAGGAGGTGTCCCGAGCGCTGCAGGAGCTGCTGGAAGCGTGCAGTGGGCGCCGGGCACGGCTGGTGGACACGGCTGACAAGCACCGCTTCTTCAGCATGGCACGGGATCTGCTCTCATGGATGGAAAGCACCGTCCGGCAGATTGAGACACAGGAGAAACCCAGGTATAGATGCACCCAGCGGGCACCTGGGATGGGACATGGAACCAATGGCACCACTGACACTGGTGCCTCTGTGTCCCCAGGGATGTCTCCTCGGTGGAGCTGCTGATGAAATATCACCAGGGAATTAAGGCTGAGGTGGATGCTCGGGGCAAGAACTTCACCACCTGCATTGAGCTGGGCAAGAAGCTGCTGCAGCGCAAGCACCAGGACTCACCAGAGGTGAGGGAATCAGGGATGGGGGGTGGTGGGGGCAATGCCATCTGGGCCACTCCCTGACAGGTTCCCCTCACAGATCAAGGCGAAGCTGGTGGAGTTGGTGGACAAGAGGAAAGCCATGATGGAGACATGGGAGCAGCGCTGGGAGCGGCTGCGGCTGTGTGAGTGCACCGGGGGTGCCAGGGAGGAGCGCAGCGGTGCCAGGGGTGGTGGAACGGGTGGTCCAGGGGCTGAGCACTGCCTGTCCCTCCCACAGTGCTGGAGGTGTGCCAGTTCTCCCGAGACGCCTCGGTGGCCGAGTCATGGCTCATGGCTCAGGAGCCCTACCTGGCCAGCAGCGACTACGGGCAGACGGTGGATGCAGTGGAGAAGCTGCTGAAGCGTCATGAGGCTTTTGAGAAGTCCTCGGCCACCTGGGAAGAGCGCATTGCCGCCCTCAGGAAGCTGACAACGGTGAGAAAGGCTCGGGATGAGGCCTCTGCCTACCCTGCCTCAGTCTCCCCCCAATCCCTTAACACCATCATCCCTTCCCCGGCAGCTGGAGCTCCTGGGTGGGCGGTCCCTGCGTGAGGGGCTGGTGCGGGATGGGACGACGCGCTCTGAGGCTCCCGACTACTGCCTGGATCTGGATGGGGAGCTGGAGGCCAGGTAAGGGATGCCACGACCATTCCATGTGACCACGGACACAGCATCCACATCCGTCTTCTCAAGCCGTTAAGGGGCTTTTTAGCAATTTGCCTTTTCTAAGCAATAAATTTATGCCGATAAAGAGACGAGATGAAGGTCAAGCCTTGCTCTGACAGGGCTTTCATCCCTCAGGAGTACAGGAAAGCAGCAGCCAGCCCCATCCCTGTGGGATCACGTCTGGGATGGGGATGCTGACTGACTGTCTCCCTGTGCAGGTCTGAGGAGGAAGAGGAAGAGAAGAGGAAGGATGTGAGCACACAGGACACTTCGCTGCCCACCACGGATGGACCAGAGCCGGTCAGTTCTTGAGTTTAGCTTTTACCTTCCCTGACGGCCAAAAAGGTGTCCTTGCATGTCCCTGCATGCCCTCATGACCTCATTGTGTTGACAGATCCCTGCATGCCCAACTCTCACCTTGTCCTTGCCTTGTGTTGAATAAATGCTGAATTACCCCAAAAAGGCTGGGTGGGCAGAGGGGTGCTGCAGGTCCCCTTTGCCCCAACTCCTGGGGTGACATGGGGGGTGGCACCCGTGGTGTATGCGTGTGTCTGGGATCAGTGCAGCGGCCAGAATTGGAGTGTCTGCCCTGGGGCCACCGTGTCACCCCAAGGGACATCATGGCTGTATGGGACATCAGCACCCTGCGGGGCATCGTCACCCTGCAGGGCATTGTCACCCTGTGGGACATCATCGGCACCCTGCGGGGAATTTTCACCCTATGGGTCATTATCACTCTGTGGAGCATCGTCACCCCAAGAGACACAGTCACCGTATGGGACATTGTCACCCCATGGGGCACTGTCACCCTGTGGGACATTGTCATTCTACAAGGCATCAGCACCCTGTGGGGCATCGTTACACCCTGCAGCATTGTCACCCTGCAAGGCATCGTCGCCCACAGGGCATTGTCACCGTGTGCCAGCCTCTGTGCTCGCTGCCAGCTCTCTGCTCCTCCCACCTGCTCTGCCTGCACAGGGACGTGATGGTTCTCTGTGGCTCTGCCTGCTTGGGGACAGGAACCCCTTCTGCCTCTTCTGCCTGCCTGGGGACACAGGCATCTCCTGGCTCCTCAGGGACCAGATCACTCTCCCCTGCCCGGGGACAGGATCCTTGAGTGCCTACATGGGAACAAGCTCATTTGTGCCTGATCAGGGACGTGGGGATCTTCTGGTTACTCAGGGACAGCGTGCCCCTCTGCCTGCTTGGGGACATGGCCACTTTCATCAGCTTGGGGACAGCAGCCCTCTCTGCTTACTGCCAGCCTGCTTGGGGACATGGGCATCCTCTGGCTCCTTGGGAACAGGAACCCCTTCTGCCTCTTCTGCCTGCTTGGGGACATGGGCATCTCCTGGCTCCTTGGGGACAAGACCATTTCTGCCAGCACAGGGACATGGGCATCTTCTGACTACTCAGGAACAGGATCCTCTCTGCCTACTTGGGGACATGGCCACTTTCAACTGCTTGGGGACAGGAGTGCTCTCTGCTTACTGCCAGCCTGCTTGGGAACACAGGCATCCTCTGGATCCCTGGGGTCCAGATCACTTTCCCCTGCCTGGGGACAGGATCCTTGAGAACCTACCTGGGGACAAGAGCATTTCTGCTGGCTCAGGGACATGGGCACCTCCTTGGGGACAGGGTCCTGCTCTGCTTTCTTGAGGATATGGGAATCTTCTGGCTCCTTGGGGACAGGGTGCTCTTTGCCTGCTCAGGAACACAGACACTTTCCCCTGCTTGGGGACAGGAGCCCCTTCTACGTGGGACATCTCCTGCCTCCTTGGGAACAAGATCACATTCGCCTGCTTGGGGACAAGACCCGTGACAACACACTTGGGGACAAGATCATTTCAGCCTCTGCCTGGTCAGGGACACGGGCATCTCCTGGCTCGTTTGCTCCTTGGGTACAGGGGCCGTGGCCAAGCCTCTCCTGTGGCACCCAACTGGATGGGCGTCCCCTTCGTCGGGCACCACATTCCCCAACTGGACCTCCCCAAGTCCCCAAGTCCCCTGGGCTGGCAACAACACTGAGGTGGCTCCCAGATCTGCTCATCTAGCTTGGTTCAACCTCATCACCCCGAATCTGAGGAGACACTGGCACTGAGACCGGGAGGTGCCAGGGCTGGCCCGTGTCCCAGCTACTCACTGGGGTCCTCCCAGTAGCCACCAGTTTCTGTGTACTGGAGCTGGTGGCTTCACTGGCACTGTGCTGAGGGTCCCAGCTGATTGCTGGGGTCTTCCAGTACCTCCCAGTTCCCACATACTGGAGCTGGTGGGGTCACTGGCACCAAGATCTGGGGGTCCTAGGGCTAGACCGTGTCCCAGCCACTCACTGGGGTCCTCCCCGTAGCCACCAATTCCTGCACACTGGAGCTGGACACATTGACTCACACACATTGACACTGCACTGAGTCCCAGGGCTAGACTTTATCCCAGATGCTCACTGGGGTCTTCCCAATAACCATCAGTTCCCACACACTGGATTTGGCCGGGTCACTGGCACTGCACGGAGGGTCCCAGGGCTGGGCTCACTGCAGGATCCCAGACACTTACTGCAGGATCACATCTGGGATGGGCATGCTGAGTGGTCCTCCCAGCAGTCACCAGCTCCCACATATCAGAACTGGTGGGGTCACTGGCACCCAGCCACTCACTGGGGTCCTCCCAGTAGGCACCAGTTCCCACATATCAGAGCTGGTGAGGTCACTGGTACGGAGACCTGGGGGTGACCCACCCCCAGGCCACCAGACTGAGGTCCATGACCCACTGGTGACAGCAACCCGTGTGCCCAGTGCCGTCACGGGAGGGGACAACACCTCGCCGTGGGTCCATCAGTGGCAGTGGGTGGGCGACACTGCGGCGTAACCACGCCGTTGCCTCGTGACAGCTGGCGCCAAGGACAGGTGACGAGGAGCTGGTGTCACCGACCCCACGGCCACCGCGGGAGGAGCCGGAGGAGCCGGCCACGCTGCCCGCCCGTGTCAGCAGTGTCCAGCTGGAGGGCTACCTCGGCCGCAAGCACGACCTGGAGGCGGCCACCAAGCGCGCATCCAACCGGTAGGCACGGCGGCGGCAGCGAGCACGGTGTCCCTGGCGGGGCGGTGTCCCCAGGGTGACACGGTGCTGGTGCAGGTCGTGGAGCACACGGTACTGCGTCCTGCGGGGTGGCCAGCTCGCCTTCTTCAAGGATGCCAAGAGCCGTGCGCTGGGGCTGCCGTGCCAGGGCGAGGAGCCCCTGGGGCTGTGGGACGCCCGCTGCGAGGTGCCCGCAGGCTACAAGAAGAAGAAACACGTCTTCAAGCTCAGGTGAGGGCGCGGTGCCATGCGGGGTGGCACGGTGGGCTGGCACGGCACGCATGGCACTAGTGTCTGTGCTCTGTCCTTAGGCTCAGCAATGGCAGCGAGTGGCTATTCCATGGCAAGGATGAGGTAAGGGCTGGCCTGGGGGGACAAAGGGTGGCTGGTAGAGCCCAGGGAGCACAGGGTGGCTGGGGGATGTGGTGGTGGTCAGCAGTGCCCAAGGGGACAGGGGGTGGCCAATGGTGCCCAGGGGACACAGGGGTGGTCAGAGAGGTCCAGAGGGACAAAGGGTGGCTGGTTGTTCCCAGGGGTACACCAGTAGTGCCCAGGGGTTCATGGGGTGGCTGTAGATGTCCAGGGGATGTGGTGGTGGCCAGCAGTGACCAGGGGTACACAGGGATGGCCAGGGGACGTGGTCAGCAGTGGCCAGCAATACACACAGGGGCAGGGGATGGCCAGGGGTGCCATGAGGACATGGTGAGGGGCTGGCAGTGCCCAAAGGGACATGGGTACCTGGGGAAGACCTGGAGCAACTGGCATCACCCAGGGGGCCCTGGGGGTGGCTGGGATGCTGCTGAGGGGCCAGGGGAGCCCCTCCTGACCGCCCCCCCCCGTGCCCGCAGGAGGAGCTGCAGGCCTGGCTGCAGGGGCTGAGCACGGCCATCATGGAGTGTCGAGGCAGCCGCGGGAAGGCGCAGAGCCTTCCCCTCCCCCTGCCCATACCCCCGGCCCCCCCTGAAGCCCCCCTGCCCCGCAAGGACAAGGAGAAACGCTTCAGCTTCTTCCCAAAAAAGAAATAACCCCCCTGGATGGCAGGGGGGGGGGAAATGACACCCCACGTCACGCCAGCGGGGCCACGCGTGTGTAAGAACACGCGTGTGCGGTGCCTGTACAGGTGCCACCGGGTCTAGAGGGGCACGCGGGGGTCACGCGTGGGCAGGAGCCCCCCAGCCCCCCCGCCACAAGCACACGTGTCCGTGTGCACAGGTGTATATATATATATATATATTTGTATTTATATATATACATACATTTACATGCTTCAGGCACACCCCTGCGCGGAGGCGGCCGCAGGTGCCCCCCAGGTGTGTGCCCCCCGTGCCCACACGTGTCCCTGCACGCACACGTCTGCACACGTGTGTCCCCGCATGCAGGTGCACCCCCGGCCCCCTCCGCACGCACGGCACAGGTGTGCGCCCCACAGGTGTGCATGGACCTCCCAGCACCCGCACGGGGGGTGCCTGGGTGCCCCCCAAAGCCATAACCACCCCCCGCAGCGCGTGGGTGCAGAGGGGGAACCCCCCCGGCCCCTGCGGGCACCAACCAAAGAGTGTCAGCCCATGGGGGCCCCTCNGGGAGGGCGGGTGACCAGAGAGTAACTTTGGGTTCAGTTTGGGGTTTTTTTTTCTAATAAACATGTGAAAGCGAGTGGGGTGCAGTACTGGGTGCCTGCGGGGCATGGGCAGCCTCAGGTGCTTGTAGTGGGAGGTTCTTGGGGTGCTCCATGTCCTGTGGGCGGAGAGAATAGGGGGTGTCCCTTGTCCAGAGCAGGTTGGGAGTCCCCAGGGTGCTCTTTCTGCCAGGTGGGTTGGGGGAGTCCACGAGGTGCCCCTTCTTCCAGGTAGACCGGGTGTCCATGGGGTGCCCCTTCTCCTGGACAAGCTGGGTGTCTGTGGGGTGCTCCTTCTTCCAGGAGGGCTGGGGGTCCACGGGGGTGCCCCATCTCCTGGGCAGATTGGAGGTTCCCACAGGGCTCCTTCTTCCAAAGGAGGGGGGCCATGGGGTGCCCCTTTTTCCAGGTAAGTTGGGTGTCCATGCGGTGCCCCTTCTCCCAGGAAGGTTGGGGGTCACCAGGGTGCTCCTCTTCCTGAGGGTCCATGGGCACTCCTTCCCGTGAGGGCCCACAGGGCACCCCTTCTGCCCATCCCTGCCCCTAGCTGGCAGTGTCGAGGGTCTGAAACTTCTGCCGCAGGTCCCTGACGAGGCCGGGGCGGGGTGGCTCGGGGGTGCCGGGGGGCTCGGGGCAGCGCCGCCGGTACTCCTCGGATGCCTGGTAGGCTTTGCAGCGCTCCACCACTGCCTTCAGGCAGATCTTCTCCCGCGTGGTGGGCGAGCGGATCTGCACGTAGGCCGGGGGCTCCGGCAGCCGCTCCAGCACCAGCACCCGCTGCCCAGGGCCCAGGGGGGCTTCGGCCGCCACCCACAGCGCTCCGTCGCTGCTGTACCGCGCTGGTGCCGGGCTCGGGGTGTCGGAGCCCCCGTTGGCCTCGGCGCTGCGGCTCCGGCCGCCACCCCTCTCCTTCCCGGCTGGGCGCCCACCGCGGCTGGGACCCTCGGGCGCCGAGCGGCTGCGGCTTACCGGCGGGGGCCGCGGGGCACCAAAACGGGCACGGAGCTCCCGCACGTCGGGCCAGGCAAAGGGCTCGGCACCCACGGGGCTCGAGGGGCTGCGGGGGGCACGCGGGGACGGGGCTGCCACCAGCCCCCCGTCCCGCGGCACAGCCAGCGAAGGGGTGCTGGGGGGAGGGTCCCCATCCTCCTGCGGCAGCAGCGGGGGGCGGCGGGCGCCGGCACGGCGACTCTTGATGCGGAGGCTGTACTGCCGTGCCAGCTGGTACACCTTGGTGCCCAGGTGAGGGGGCGTCAGCAGCAGCTCCGGGGGTGGCCCCGGGGGTGACGTCGCAGTGCCCACATCATCCTCCTCCAGGATGAGCAGCGGCTCGGGGGGCTGCGCCCCATTCTCCTGGCACGGCTCTGGTGCCTCGGGCTGGGTGGGGGGCTCAGGGCTCTCGGGGGGCCGTGGGAGCCCATTGAGGCGGCATACGGAGCTCCGCACCAGCCCCTTGGGGATGAAAGAGAGGCTCTCACGGCGGCGCACCCCAAAACTGGCGTCATGGTGCTCGGCATGGCCGTAGTAGCTTTTGATCTTGTCAAGGAGCAGGCGGTCCCGGTTGGAGAGCAGCGATTCCCGGCGGGCTCTGGTGAAGGGCTCGGGCGAGGGGATGGCGCTGCGGGACCCCCCGGGCTCCCCGGATTCTATTGGGGGGCCCCCATCCAGGCTGAGAGTGCTGCCACCGTGGCTGGGGGTGCGTCCCAGGGGCCCCTCCAGCGCCAGGCTGCTCCTTCGGGACAAGCTGCTGCCACCGCCAAACCGCTCAGCGATGACGCTGGCCTGGTCCAGCACTGAGGGTGGCAGAATGCTGGCTTCTCCCTCCTCCTCCTCCTCCTCCTCTTCGCTGCTCAGCACCTGCAAATCCTCCGCAGCGCGCTCTGGTTCCCCATCCCCACTGGGCAGCGCCAGGGTCCCCACCAGGGATGGGGATTTGGGAGCCCCCAGGGCCTTGGGGTGCTCCCCAGCACTGCTGTTAGGGGGGTGGGTGCTGGGTCCCTGGGCACCCCCAGGTGAGGGCTGGGAGATTGCACTGACCTTCTCACAGCTCCCTGGCCCCCAGCTGCTCGGCCGCTTGGGTCCCTCCAGCACCCATGGGTGTCCCCCGGCCTGGGCAAGAGCAAATGTGGGGTGTCATGAGCTGCGGGAGCACCCAGGTGCTCTGAGCAGGATAAATCCCAGCCAAGCCATATCACCCTGGAAGGGGCCATGGGAGCAACATGGGGTGCCCTGGAGTGGTGTGGGATGTCCTGGTAGTGATGTGGGGTACCCCAGGAGTGATGTGGGAGTGCCCCAGAAGCGATTTGGGGTGCTCTGCGTGCCCTCCCTGGGGTTTGAAGGGCTGGTGTGGGTACCTGCTCCCCCTGGGGCTCCAACAGCAGATCCCCGGCCCCCGGCAGCTCCTCCTGGCAGTCCTTGCCCAAAGCCTCCTCTTCCTCCTCCTCCTCCTCCTCTGCCACCATGCCCTCAGCTGCTGCCCAGGCTCTGGGGTGCTGGGGGGGCTCCCCCACTTCCTGGAGCGCCCCGTCGCTGCTGGTGTTCTGTGTGGGGGTGAGCGCCGGGCTCAGCGCCCTGTGCCAGGGCTGGAGGCACTGGGCACCCCAACCCACCACACCCGGCCTTACCTTCAGCCCTGCCAGCCAGGATAGAGAAAAGCAGAGATTAGTGGGGGGAGCACCCAAAATTTCCCCCACAGTCCCCAGCCACCCCTCCGCCTGCCACACCGGTGCCATGGTTGTGCCAGCTCACCTTGCTCGCCCAAGTGCCACAGGTTGTGCTTGGCGGGCTCTGGGGGGAGGGGAGGTGACAGTGGCATCACCTCCATGTCCCCCAGCTCATCAGCACCCCGAGCCCCCTGATCCCGTCCGCCATCCACACCCGACTGCCTGCGTCCTCCGTGTCCCTGCAGCCGCTCCAGCAGCGTCTCCGTGTGCCCCTGGTGCTGGAAGGGCTCTGGGGGGACAGGGGCACCATCAGCATCCAGTGCCACCCTCTCTGCGGGCATTGGTGTCACCCAGCCACAGCTTGGCCATGGGGAAGGGGTGGTGGTGGGGTGGAGTGGTGGGAACACGTGGGACAGCAGGAACACTGGTGACACACGGCTCTCACCAGACTGCCGGCGTCCCTGGAGTGGCTCGGTGGCAGTGTCACCCAGGGGCTGGCAGGACCAGCTCTTCTTCAGGCGCTCAGGGCTGCAGCGGGGCAGGCGTGGGGGGTCTGTGGGGACAGGGGGTGACACCAGGAAAAATGGGGGGGACAGAGGAGGGCAGAGAGGGGATGGTAGGGCATTGGTGGCACTTACAGAACAGGTCCATCTCCAGGATGGCTTCCTTAGCCTGGGTGGAGGGAGGAGGGAGAGAAATGGGGCAAAGGTGGGGTACAGCTGTCCCCCCTCGCTGTGCCGGGGTGTCCCTGGTGTCACTGAGGTACTCACCCCACCACCCTCACCTTTTGGGGGATGGTGGCATGGTGGTTCTCCAGGATGAGCCGCTTGATGTGATGAGTCCACACACGCTTCTCCTCCACGCTTTTGGCCTGGGGGGCACAGGGAGGGTGGTGGGGTCGGGCAGGGGGTCCCTGGGGGTCTCCAGGGCACCCCTTGCCCCCCTACCTGCAGGCTGTGCTGCTGCTTGCCATGCTTGTAGTGCGCCAGGCTGAAGCACAGAGAGTCCCGCGTGCTCTCAATCAGCATCAGTGAGGAGCACTGCCAGAAGAGACATCAGCATCCCACCCCAGCGCCCACTGGGGTCCCTGGCACCCACTGGGCTCCCCCATTCCCAGCACTCCCCAGTTCCCCCAACCCCGGCATCCACTGGAGTTCCTAGCACCCGCCCTGCTCCTCCATCCCTGGCATCCACCAGAGTCCCTGGCACCCAGTGGGCTCCCCACCCCTGTCACCCTGCCAGTCTCCTGTTGTTATCCCGCACCGGGATGTGGCTCTTGTAGACGTAGTGGTCGCCGCGGCGCTTGGTGATGAGCAGGGCCTTGTCGAAGAGGAAGAGGGCACGGTCATGGCGCACCCGCTGCGCCCGAAACGTGCCCTCCAGCACCAGCTCCCCGTAGCTTGTCAGGTCCGGCCCCTTCCAGCCCAGCAGCAGCGACTGGATCTCCTGCACAAACACGGGGACAGGTGCGTCAGCACCCCTGCCATGGTGCCCATCTCGTGCCACCTGGTGCCACCCACTGCCCCTGTGGTGTCCCCCTGGTGCCCACCTGCTGGCGGATGGCGTGCTCGTGCTTGCGCTTCATGTCATTGATGTACCAGGCCACGCAGGTCATGGTGTCGATGGCCTCCAGCACCAGCTCGTAGTCATCTCCTGCCTTGTGCTCGAAGTGCCTCGCGATCTCCTGGGCACAGCACATGGCATCAGGACATGGGAATGTGCTGTTCCAGGTGCCTGGACTGCTCCAGCACCCAAGCTGTGTCCCTGTGCCACCCCAGGCACCCAGGCTGTGCCAGATGACCATGGCCTCTCCCTGTGTCAGCCCAGGCTGTGCCAGGTGCCCACGCCACAACAGGTGCCCACACCATGCTGTGCCAGGCACCAGGCGCTCACCTGGAGCAGCAGGTGGTATTTGAGGATCCTCTGGACAGGCTTGAGCAGGTAGGCCCCGAGGGGCAGCGCGTGGCGCAGCCGCTCCTGGCATTCCCGCAGGAACCGCGCTTGGACCTTGCTCCTCATGCACTCAGTCAGTGCCGCCACCGAGCTGCAGGCAGGGAGGGGGCTCAGACCCCTGACCACCCGTGTGCCCCCTGCCCACCTCCCTGCTCACCCAGCTGTGCCCCCCACTCACCTGGGGTAGTTGTTGCAGTACTGGGTGTAGATGGCAAATTCCTGGCTCTGAAGGTAAGGGGAACACAGTGAGAACCTGGTATGACCACGTCGTCCCTAGCATCCCCACAGTGCTCCCTGTGCTCCCGCTTTGTTCGCCCTTACCCGGGTGACAAAGCACACGGCCACAGCCACGGGGTCATTGGCGCAGCTCTCCAGGTTTTGCAGGAGGGTGCTGGGGGGCACAGAGGGTAGAGGGTGACCACAGCCCCCCACACAACCATGGGACAGGGTCACACCCCTGTCAACTCCCAGTGGCACCTGCTCCCCCACCTGCTGAGCTCATAGATGTCCTCGATGTTCCCAAAGAGCGCGCTGACCTGCTCCGGCCGCAGGACCGGCTCCTCCGCGTCAATGATCTTGCCCAGGTAACCCTGCAGAGCACCCACAATGGCACCATTGCACCCCCAGACCCCAAACTGTGCCCCCGTGTGCCCCCTGGCACCCACTTCCACGATGCTGCGCAGATCACGGGCATAGGTGCGCTCCGACTCCACGATCTCCTGCACCACGCGGTCCAGATAGCTGGGCTTGGCCCCGGGACCCCCGAAAGCTGCCAGGGGGTGCCCACCGCGGGCACCTGGCCACCCCCCTGGGGACGCGTTGTTGTTGGCATTATGGAGCCCCTCGGACCACGTCTCGGTCCCAGTGCTGGGCAGATCCTCCATGGCACGGCTGGGCTCTGGGCTTAGGGCAGGGCGCTGCGGGCACGCAGGCACCGGCATCCCGGCATCCCCTGGCACCGGCGGGGCACAGGGTGGCTCTGGAGGGAGAATGGCGGGTTAGGGGGTGCGGAGAGCCCTCAAATATGGGTGGTATGTGGCACCAAGGGGGGTCACCCTGATGAAGAGCCCTGATGGCCAAACCCTCTATGCCAAGGGGTGCCAGCATCCCCCAACCCCAAAAATCCCTGGATACAGCACAACAGGGTCTCAGCACAGCCCACCAATGCCGGGATTTGGGAGTTCAGCCCCTCCTCCTAATCCCAGACCCGGGGACCGTGCTGGGACCGGGTGGGACGAACGCATCCGCCTCCACCCACCGGGGCCGTGCGTCACTGCCGCGCCCGCGGGACACCTTCCAGGTGAGCTCAGTGCCGGCTCGCCCTTCCGGACCACCAGTGCCACCGGGATCCTCCCGTGCCACCGAAACCGCTCAGTGCCACATACACGGTTGGGACACCCAGAAAACAGCGGCCAGTGGCAAAGCGTGTGGGAGTGTCGAGGCCACTGAGCCCGGTCACCGCGGCGGGTGGCCCTGGGGACAGTGACCTTGAGTTGGGCCACGTGCTGCGCCGGCGGCGTGGCTGCCCGAGCCCCCCGGCACCCCCGGTGCCGGCACCCAACCGGTCCGGCCGGTTCCCGCCAGCGCTTCCCCACACCCACCGTGCCGCGTGGCCGCCATCCAGCCGCCGCCCTCCCCGGGGCTTCCCTGAGCACGCCAGGAGCCCCCCAAAAAGCCACCGCGGTGCCTCCTAAGTGGGGTCCAGCCCCATGTCCCCAGTGGTGCCACAGCCCGGGACCCCAGGTGCTGGCACATCTGACCCTGCCGTGGGGCACCTCCTGGGCACCCCGGATCTGGGTACAGCTCCCCCAACCCCCAAATTCCTCACCCCTACAGGCATGGGGCACCCGGTCCCAGGGTCACCTCAGCCCCGGGGGGGGGCACCCAGCCGGTGACACCGGAGACAGCAGACTCCGAGCATCCTCCCCAGCAGTGTCCGACCCCGATCCCACCCTGCCGGGGGGACAAGAGGAGACCCCCAGGGGGCACTGGGGGACCAGACAGGGGCTCCCCCACCTAACACCCGACCGGGGATTTGTGGCTACCGCAGCTCGTCCCCGAAGGCCACCCCCGGCCATCCTAATCCTCTCAGAGCACCGGGATTACGGCGCCGGTCCCACGTCACCGGGACCGCGGCCACTCGCCTTGGCCCCTCGGCCACCGTCATCCCGCCCCGGTCATCGGGGAGGTTGATCCTCTTACCCCCCCAGTGTCACCTCGGTGGGCACGCGGCCGCCCAGAGCCCTCCGGCTCCCGCCTGCTCCGGGTCGGATTAGCTCTGACCTTCGCCGCCCCGACCCCTCCCCAACCCCGCCACAGAGGACGGGCGATTCCCCTGGAGTGCCGAACAGGGGGCTCTGGTGGGTCCCCAAAACTCCCCCGTGGGGGAAACTGAGGCAGGGGCCGGGTTTGTTGTGCCGAGCCGCCGGTGCCGGTGGGAGAGAGGTGGGATTTTCTCCCCACCGTGGGATCGCCGGCCCCGCTGCACATTCCAGCGCGGGAGTTGGGGCGCGAGGCACAGCCCACGGCGTTTTCCCAGGATCCCGGCACGGCACGGCACGGCACGCCGGGAGAGGGGCCGCGGCGCGCCAGCCCGCCGGAGCCATATAAGGGCAGGCGGTTCACCATTTCCAGGCATTTTCCAGAATCCCAGCGGCCTTGGGAGCGGGGAGGTCGCCGCCGGCCCCAGCGCAGCTGCCGCGGCCGTCGCTCNGGCGCCCATGGCGTCGCGCCGCCTAATCCCGAAGGAGGGGCGCAGGACACCCCCACCTCCCACTGGGATCCCTGTCCAGGGTCACCCCACATGCCACAGCCTGTCCTGCACCCCCGGCTCGGCCTGGGGACCACCCCCAGTTTCTCTGGGTGCCTGTCCCGGGGGTCTCCCAGCACCCCCAGGTCCTGCTGTCTCCTGCCCCTCGGGGACCTCAAGATGCACAGCTCCCACCTCGTGGGGACCCCCAGCTCCTGCCCCACTCCGGGCATCCCCGGACCCCCGAATCCTGCCTAAGCAGGGCCCGTGGATCCTGCTCCACCGGGATGCAACGGCTCCTGCCCCACCAGGACCCACGGATCCTGCTCCACCGGGACCCACTGATCCTGCCGCGCGGGAATGCAACGGCTCCCGCCCCATCGGGACCCAGGGATCCCACTGCGCTGGGATGCAACGACTCCCACTCCACCGGGACCCTCGGCTCCCGCTTCACCGGGATGCAACGGATCCCGCCCCACCGGGAGACCCCTGCTGCCGGGGACCCTCGGGACCGCCCCCTCCCGCCCGGCGGGGACCCCCGGCTCCCCTCCCGCGGACCCCACGGCCGTGCCCCGTTCCCGCCAGGGCCGGACTCACCGCGCTCCGCTACCGCCGCCGCCCCGACCCGTCCCGTCCCGCCCCGTCCCGGCCGTGCCCGCAGGAAGCGGCGGGAGCGCCCCGGGGCGGGGGGCGCGG
>VXAZ01010176.1:30104-64674 GCA_013399875.1 Gymnorhina tibicen
GTCCCGCCCCGTCCCGGCCGTGCCCGCAGGAAGCGGCGGGAGCGCCCCGGGGCGGGGACAGCGGCCGCCCCGCCCGGCCCCGGGAACGGGGACTCCCGGGAATGGGAGCGGGACAGGACCGCAGCGAGCCCGGGCATGACCGCGGGGCACGGTCTGGTACTGTACCGGTCCCGGTCCCGTCCAGGTGTGGTCCCGGTACAGTCTTGGTACGGTCCTGACACGGTCCCGGCACAGTCCAGGTATGGTCCAGGTACTGTCCCGGCACGGTCCTGGCATGGTCCCGGTACTGTTCCGGTACAGAACTAGGCGTGCTTCTGGCATGGTCCCGGTACTGTTCCGGTACAGAACTAGGCGTGCTTCTGGCATGGTCCCGGTACTGTCCAGGCCAATTCCCGAGACGGTCCTGATCCTGTCCCGGGGTGCACCAAGCATGGCGGAGGGGAGCCCGCACCCACCGGGTCACTCGTGGCATCCCTTCTCAGGGGACGCGAGCACCCGAAGGGGTCCCAGCCCCAGCCATGGACACCCTCCATTCCTGCCCGAGGGGACACAGACACCCAGTGCCACCATCCACGGTGAATGTGGGGCACCCCTCGGTGCCAAGGCAGGATGGGTGCCCACAGGCGGGGGCTGGTCCCAGTACCCCTCCATCCCACCTCAGCCCCTTCCATCACTGCCTCACAGCCCTGGCACTGCCATGACACTTGAGCCCCCAAATCCAACTATGTGCCAGCTCCCCACACCAACACGGGGGGCTTCGATCCCCCCAGTAAAGCTGGGGGCCAGCTGGAGCCCCCGGCCCCTCACGGCACCTGCCACCAGAATGGGCCCATTCTGCAGGCAGGCGCCTCATGCCGCCAGCGCTGGATCCCGCTCAAAGGCCAGATTGTTCCGAGCAGAGCGGGAGCCTGGCCAGGCCCGGCACCGGCACTGTGTGGCATCGTGGGGGGACGCGTGGCATCCGTGGGATGATGGGGTCCCCACTGTCCTCACCAGTATGGGAACATGTGCTCTGCTAGTGGCTGGGTCCAGTGTGCTGGACATGTCCAGGAAGGTGGCTGCAGCTGCTTCGCCGGGATGAGGTGTGGGCACAGGTGGGTGTTGGGAGCTGGCAGGGTGGGTGCTGCTGAGGGCACACGTGCCCCCACTGAGCCAGACCCCCTGTCCTGTCCCCACAGTGTCCTGCCCCAAATCTCACAGACCTTCCTCAAACCCCCTCCCCAAATCCCCCTTCCCTTCTGCCCATATCCACTCTCCCTCTAGCCGCTCCTCTTCCCCTCTCCCTGTATCCCCTCCCCAGACCTTCTCCCCATTCTATCCTCCCCATAGCCCCCTTCCGATATCTCCATCCCAGGCCCCTCTCCATTGANNNTGCCCCGCGCGGTCGAGGCGGGAACGCGGCGGCTCAAGATGGCGGCGGCCTTGGCGGCGCGGAGCTGCCTCGAGCTAAGCGCGGCCGGCCGGGCCCCGCCGCGACCCCCGCAGGAGCTGCTCTTCGTGCCCCCCGGCATCGCCCCGCTCCCAGCCGGGCGCTACAGCGACAGCGCCGGCGGCTTCTGCTACCAAGAGAGCGCGCAGCTCGGGGCCGCCACCAGGAATCGCTGGGTGCGATGGTGAGTGCACGCCCCCATCCGCCTTGCCGCGCTTAGACCCTTCTCATCCACACCTCTCCCCTTCTGAGACCCTCCTGTTCCTCAGATCCTCCTCATCCTCATCTCTGCCCTTTTCTCCCTTCTCAGACCCTCCTCATCCTCACGTCTGCCCCTCTGTTCCCGCAGGAGCACGTCGGGGGACACGGTGGAGCTGGTGGAGGAGTCCTTGGACGTGAACCTGCTGAACAACGCGGTGCGGCTGCGGATCCAGGGCTGCCCGTTCCTGCCGGGCGGGATCCACCTGTGCGAGGTGCAGAGTCACCTGGTGGTGCTGCTGCTCACGGCGCAGACGGTGCACCGGCTGCTGCTCCCGCACCCCGCCCGCCTCTACCGCAGCGTGAGTGCCGGGAGTGCCGCCGGGGGCCGGGGCAGGCGACCCCGTCACCGCAGGGAGGGCTTGGGAGGGGGAAGGTGGCCCAAGATACATCGGGAACAAGAGAGAAAAGTGGAGGTTTGGGGAATTTCGCCCTGTTTCCTGAGACCCAGCTCAGGAACTGGCTGGGTCTCCCACCTGTGTCATGTGGACTGTGGTGACACTGGAGTTGAGCTGCTACTTGGAATGAGCCTCAGCTTTTCCAGAGCCCTTCCTGGTTGGATTGTCTATTTTTTCCCCAGCTGAGAAGGCTGCAGGCTGGTTTTGTCTTGGTTGGAATGTATATTTCATGTGGAAGATGGATCCTAGGCAGGGTTTATATCATATTTATCATCTTTCCATGGATGCGGGTTGGAACTGGATGGTTTTTAAGGTCCCTTCTGACTGAAACCGTTCCAGGATTCTGTGATTCTCCCTATTTGCTCTAACTTTTTCTCTTACGTTACAACTGCTTTTATTCCAGGATCCTCTATTCTCTTGGAGAGCTTCTCTCCTGCTTTTAGAGCTCCGGAGAGCTTTCCCAAGGGATGACCCTGTGCTGTGGCAGAACTGCTCTTCCTGGGATTTGTCACCAGCGGTTTTCTCTGAGCTATCCCTGAGATTTTTTACTGGAAAAATCCTTTTTATCAAGGAGACAGTTGCCATTCTATCAGTGTCTGGTGGTTTTTCTCTTCTGTGCCTTAGATATGTGTGCTCAGGATTTGCTGTTTTATGGAGTCCTCTAGGATCATAGAGTCCAGCCAATTCCCCAGCATTGCCAAGGCCACCCATGTCCCCAAGTGCCACATCCACACGGGATTGGAACTCCACCACTGGAGCCTGTTCCAATGCCTGATAACCCCTTCCGTGAAGGGATTTTCCCTGATATCCAACCTAAACCTCCCTTGGCATAGCTTGAGGCTGTTTTCTCCTGTTTCCCCCCAGGAGCTGATAACAGAGAGCCAAGTGCAGTCTGTGTTTACGGATATCAGCAAAATCCACATCAGGGATCCCTCCAATTACTACATGATTCCCAGTGTGCCGGGGCTGGCTCCCAACTCCGTGGCCTCCGCAGCCTGGCTGAGCAGTGAGGGGGAGGCTCTCTTCGCCCTTCCCTCTGCCTCGGGAGGGATCTTTGTCCTTAAGATGCCTCCTCCTGATGCTCCAGGTAAGAGTTGAGCACTACAACCCCTCTCCCATCTTGGAATTTCATTTAATCTTCATTTTTTTATTTTCCTTTTGTTTTTGAAGGAAATGTTTCTGTCGTGGAATTGAAGCAGAGCTCGGTGGTGCAGCGTTTCCTCACGGGCTGGATGCCGACTGCCATCAGGTGAATGCCTGGAGACGGATAAACTGAGCTAATTTTGGATTCTGGATCCCCTCACCTGGAATTTTTAGCTCGAGTCACACAGGCACCTATAAATACTCCACCCAAAAAAGTTAACGAGGTCACAGGAGCTATCCGAATACGGAAGTTGGGAGTGGAATGCTGGATTAGCAGGGTCCTGCTGATTCCGTGTGTCTGTGAACATGTAATTGGCCCAGGATGTGGCTCACAGCCAGCATGGATTAGGGATTACTCTGCCCTGGTGCTGAGGAGCCAGGCACGTTCCTGACAAGCAACGGCTACGTGGGGATCACATGGATGCTCCGTGGCAGATTGGGATTGTTAGGGTGTCTTAGAGCCCACAGCTGAATCCTAGGGCCTTTTCCTTGGAAGTGGGAGTCCCTTGATGCCCCAAGTGACTTTGCCTGTTGGAGGGTATTGCTCGGGGGCTGGCAGGATCCTTGCTCCTGGCTTCTTGGATCCTTGTCAAGGACTGGCAGGACCCATGCTGGGGGCTGCTCGGGTGCATGTTTGGGGCTGCTCAGATCCCTTTTTCCCTCTGGATCCTTCGCCTGCATTCTGTAAGTACCAGGCTGGGGATGGGGAAGTGGGAGTGTGCTTCAGCTCCACCAAAGCAAGTTAAGAACTGGGTGTCACTGGTGTGGTGGGATCCTCTGCTCTGTGGATGCTGAAACATTCCCTTCTTGTGGTCTCACCCCACTGGTTTATTTGGATTTAAACACAGTGGTGGAGCCCCAGTGCTTTGGATCTGTGCACCTGCCTTGAATTTAGAATCATGAAATCCTGGAATGGTTTGAGTTGGAAGGGGCCTTAAAGCTCATCCAGTCCCCCCCCCTGCCTAGGGCAGGGACACCTTCCACTAGACTAGGTTGCTCCAAGCCCTGTCCAGGCTGGGTTTGGACACTTCCAGGGATGGGGAATTTTCTTTGAAGGTGTTGATGTAACCTCTGGTTTTCCAGAGGCGATGGCGGCCCCTCGGATGTGCCCGTCAGCCTCTCTGTGCACTGCCTGGATCACGACGCCTTCCTCTTTGCCCTCTGCCAGGACCATAAGCTCCGGATGTGGTCCTACAAGGTGAGCAGAACCTGGGTTTGGGGGAGCAAAATGAAGCCCAAGGAATCACGGGTGAGTGCTTGGCATGAATCTGTCTCCCATTAAATTGTCGCCGTGGCTTCTCCACACTGGGATTTGGGACAATATGTGAGAACAGTTGTAGCGTTTGTAGCGGCGTCTGGGAAGTGAGGGGTTTCCGCCCAGCCTCATTCCTGGAATAAGGATTATTTCTAGACCTACTGGAGCGTTTGGGAAGGCAGGCAGGAGCGCTTTGAGGCCCAAGGAGCCATCCCAAATGGATTTTCTCCTGCTTTCAGCAGTAATGAAAGTGTCTTTGTCAACAAGAAGTTAATAAAAGCCTCTTGCTCCAGATATTGAGTGCCGGAGCTAATGGAGCAGCACGGCGCTTTCACGGCTCAGTGGCACTGGAATGTGCCGTGGGAGGGAGGGGAAGCTTTATACTTCGTGCCTGGGCTCCAGCAGCCCATGGGATTGGTGGGAAGGAGGCCCAGGTACGCTGGGAGAAGCCAAGGAGTGGTTCGGGTAGACGTATGGAGCCTTAATTTACATCCTTTGGGGAAAACTCTGGGCAGATGTTTTCTGGAAGGGGAAGGAGAGGAGGGAGACGAGCAGTTTCTGAATCCAGAGTATTTCCTAAGCGGCTCTCCCGATACTTTCGTTGTTTGCAGGATCAGATGTGCCTGATGGTGGCGGATCTGCTGGAATTCATGCCGGTCAGCAGGGACCTGCGGCTGGCGGCCGGCACCGGGCACCGCCTGCGCCTGGCCTTCTCCCAGTCCCTGGGTCTTTACCTGGGAGTCTACATGCATGCTCCCAAGCGAGGGCAGGTATGGAGCCACGGGCTCTTCAGGCTGCGGGAAGAGGAGTCATTCCCCTAGGACTTGGGTTTGGAAGGCAAGAAATAGGGAAAAGTTTTGTGTGTGACCCTTTGGAGGGATCAGTGCTTTCTAAATAAACATTTTTCCGCTCACAACACTGCAGGATATGTGTGCCTGAGCCCTGGGAGTGGAATTCCCTGTGTGACTAAGCTGATCCGTGAGGGCCAGTTCACTTGTTTAGCTCCTACTCCGAAAGCATGGATGTGCCGTGGGAAAAGGAAAGGTCCAAAAGGAGCTAAAAGCATGGAAATGCTGATGGTGTGTTTACGCCAGGCTCCTCGGAGCATGTGGACGCTTCTGCAACTTGGGGAGAACTTTTTATGGAGAATGATAAATTTAGCAGGAGGGGAATGACGGCATAAACGAGGCTCATCTGTTGGACAGCTTATCCCGTTCTCCAGGGAATTCCCACACAGAACAGGAGTGTGTAACATGAGTCCTGCTGTCCCATGAGTGCTCTGCTCTGGGAAGAACATGTAGAGCTGGGCCTGCAGCTGAGGAATTGGGGCTTTCCCACCTTAGTCTCCTTCTGTTCCCACATCTTATGGTCACCAGCAGTGCCAGGTTTGGTGGTCTTTCAGTTTTTCAGGTTTAGCGTTTGGAAGTCTTTTGGGTCCAGGCAGGGATGCGTGTCCTTGGGGAGAAAGGTGAAGCCAGGATGTCAGTGCAGAGGGTCCAGTGGTGTGCTCAGCTCACCCCTCTTGTCCTCTGGCTTCTGTTACCCTTAACACCAGGCAGGGAGAGGGACTGGAATGATGAGATTCCCTGAGATGTGTTGGTTTAGTCCTTCAGGAAATGACTGATGAGGTGTGCTTTTAGTTTTGTGTCTTCCAGCTGGTGAGCACTGAGAGCAACCGCTACAGCCTTGACCACATCTCATCCCTGTTCTCCTCACAGGTGAGAGCTGGGGCCTGGCCCCCAGAAGGGAGCCAGGGGCCTGGACTTTGGGATTTAAATCATAGAGTCATGGAATGGTTGGGTTGGAAGGCACCCCTTAAAGCTCATCTTGGTCCAACCTCCTGCCGTGGGCAGAGACATCTTCCACCAGACCAGGTTGCTCCAAGCCCTGTCCAACCTGGCCTTGGATGGGGCAGCCACAGCTTCTCTGGGCAACCTCAGCACCCTCATAGGGAAAAATTTCTTCCCAGTATCCCATCTGAATCTCCTCTGTTTCAGTTTAGAGCCATTCCCCCTTGTCCTGTCACTCCAAGCCCTAGTCCAAAGTCCTTCTCCATCTTTCTTGTAGGCGTCCTTCAGGTACTGGAAGGGGTAGTTAGTTCACCCCAAAGGTTTCTCTTTTCCAAGCTGAAAATTCCCAAAGCCTGTTGAATTCCACAGGGGAATGTTTTGTTGTTGTTGAGTACCCACCTTTCTCTGCTGTACTCTAATTTGGAGATAAGAAAGGAAATTGTCTCTTCCTCTCTTTCTCAGGAGACTCTGGTTGACTTTGCCTTAACCTCAGCCGAGATCTGGGCACTGTGGCACAACGAGGAGAACCAAACTGTTGTGAAATACATCAACTTTGAGCAGTGAGTTTTGGGCATGGATCACTGGCATAACTGCAGGAAAACCCTGACAGAGCTCCTCAACTTAGAGGTTTATACTCAAGCTGCCGGAACGTGGAAGATGTAAAAATCCAGGCAACAGGATTGCTGGAAGTGGAGTTTGAGTGTGGCAGAGAGAGCGTTGTGCTTCCCCACAGCTCCTTCAAAACATTCAAAACATTCCTTCCAGGAAAAAACATGTTTCGGGGAGACAGTGATAGGAAAGGATCATCCCTGAATATAAAGCTGAGAGGGTGGGTTGGTGCAGAGCCAGGGAGTTGAACAGTGGATGAAAAAAGCTGTGAGAGTGCAAATTTTGGGAGAAGAAGCTACTGGTCAGTCTGAGAGTTGCTTGTGAGCTCGTGGGATGGGGAGAACGTTGATTTAAATGAAGGATTCCAACCAGTTCCATCAGCTTATGGCTAGGAATGCCGCAGTTAACCTCCCCTGCTAAAATCTGTCCCTTGTCACAAACCTCCTGTTTCCACACTCGGAGGGCTGTTATTGCTGGTGAAAGCCTCAGGTTTGGTTCAGGTGGATGCCAAGCTGATTCCAGGTGTGTTTCCTTCCAGGAATGTTGCAGGCCAGTGGAACCAGGTGTTTGTGCAGCCGCTCCCTGAGGAGGAGGTGACAGTCCGACAGGATCAGGACCCCAGGGTGAGCCAGCCATAAAACAGCACCAAAAAATAATGGGGTCACTCAGGAGAGAAAATGGGAATAAACAAAGTCTGGAGTGTGCAGGAGGCCTTTTTTGATCCCAGTTTGGAGCAGGGTGTGGACAGAAAGAGAGATCTACAGGATGATGTTGAGACCAGAAACAGCAGCTTAAATGGTCTCCTTATCCTTGAGCTTCCTTAAGTCATGATCTTTTTGCAGGAAACCTACCTGGAATATCTCTTCATGCCGGGCCGGTTCACTAATGCAGCTATCCAGAAGGCTTTGCAGGTAGGTGAGAGGGAATTTGGCATGCTCTCTGTTCATCCTCTTCCTGGCTCTTTAGATGTGAGGCAGCAGGATTCCTTGGAGCTCTTGCCAGGCATGTTTTCATGGGGAATCCCTGGAGCGAGTTGGTGGCTGCTGGGCCACACTGCAGCTGCTGTGTGCCCACAGCCAGAGGCGGAACCTGGAATCCAGATGATTTTTTTCCCCTTGGATAGCACAGCAAGTTGCTGAGCTTGTTTTTCATTCCTGCTGATTTAGCCAGCAGAAGGGGGACTCAGCGCCCCGTGGTGCTGTTTGTCAGGATATGTCATGGAATCATGGAATTATTAAGGTTGGAAAAGCTCTCTGAGATGGTGGAATCCAACCATTCCCTCCAGCACTTCTAAGGCCACCACTAAGCCATGTCCCCGAGTGCCACATCACATGGTTTTTAAATCCCTTGAGGTGTGGTGGCTGCACACTGCCGTGCATCCATGTATCCTAAATTTAGCATCCAGACCTTTCTTTTAACACTTCCGTCCCACTAAGTGCTGGATTATGCTCTTGTCCTGCTTTACCTCACTCAGTGCTGCTTGAACTCTTGGTGAGACTTTTATTTTGCCTTAAAATCCAAGTTTCCTGTGCTGCTTTGCAGATCTTTTCTCAAGGAACTGAGAGGCACATGGATCTGACGTGGGATGAGTTAAGGAAAGAGGTCACCTTAGCCGTGGAAAACGAGGTGAGATGGATTTTCCTTCCAGGATATTGTGTTGTACATGGTGTCATGATGTTTTAGGTGCCAAGTGACCCCAGGCCTTTGTTTATCCTTTATTTCTCCAAAGGGAATGATGTGACTTTTAGAAAGTACAAGTCTTCATCCTTCCTGCCTGGGATTTCCTTTCCCTCCTGGGTTTTTGGAATCCTTCTGGGTGTTGTGTCTCTGCTCCCTGCGTGCACTTTGGTCACCCATCACACGCTGCCCAGGCCACCACCATGCAGAGCTGTTGCTCATCATTTTGGAAGAGAATCCAAAAAAGAGGGATTATCTTCCAAATAACAATTATTAGGGGACCTACCTGAGAGATCCCTTTGTCCTTTTGGGTCTGAGTTTCCCTCGTTTTACCCTGTTTGTCCTTATTTTACTCCACTACTCCTGATTCTCTTGTTTTGCCCCGGCTAGTTCCAGGGCAGTGTGACAGAATACGAGTGCTCCCCGGAGGAGTTTTGGCAACTGCAGGTGGAATTCTGGTCCAAGTTCTATGCCTGCTGCCTGCAGTACCAGGAAGCTCTTTCCCGGCCCCTGGCCTTGCACCTGAACCCCTACACCAGCATGGTGTGCCTGCTGAAGAAGGTGAGGCTGGGTGGTGGTGAGATTCCCTGGACAAGTTTCTCCAGAGGATTTGGGAAGCTCAAGGACTTTCTCCTCACCTTTCAGGGCTCCATGTCCTTCCTCGTGCCCTGCTCCTTGGTGGATCATCTCTATCTCCTCTCCAATGAGCACCTTCTGACCGAGGACGATGCTGCCATCTTTGAAGGTGAGGAGACACGGAGTTTCTTCCCTCCTGTCAGGGATGTGGGAGCTTCCATAGAGATCTCTTGAAGAGCTCCTGATCCACAGTTGCATGGAGATAGTTTTATTTTGGCTTTGCAGGGATACGTATTTTGTGAAACTTGTCATCATGCTCACACCAGCAATTAGAAAATAGTGTCAAGGCTGCCCAGGGAATCATGGAATTGTTTGGGTTGGGAAAAATTCTTCCCTGTGAGGGTGGGGAGGCCCTGGCACAGGTTGCCCAGAGAAGCTGGGGCTGCCCCATCCCTGGAAGTGTCCAGTGCCAGGTTAGACAGGGCCTACAGCAACCTGGGATAGTGGAAGATGTCCCTGCCCACGTCAGGGGGTGGGACTGGATGGGCTTTAAGGTCCCTTCCAACCCAAACCATTCTAGGATTTATGAAATGTTTTCACATTCACATCAGCTGTGGAAAGGGGCCGTGCTGTTCCTTGTCTCTGGGAAGTGAATGCCAGAGCATGGAAAACATGTCATTCATATTGTCGCCACAGTGCCCTCTGTGCTTTTCTGGCTCTGGAATGCTGTTTCACTAGGAAAAAGGCAATGGAAAATGTTACCTAAGCTCCACTTCCATGCTTGAGTGATTTTTATATATTTTTATAAAGCGGGATCGTTATCCGTTTGGTTGAGCTTTTTGTGGAGCAGGAAATGGAAGGAAAGCTGGAGGCCTGGGCTGGATTTGGGAGCCCCAGCAGTTCCTGCCCTGGCTGTTTTAAACAGTCACAGTCTCAAAAAATGGGATTTAATTTAAAATCTCATCCATAAAGGATTGCAGAGCTGAGCTGAGCCATTTTCTCCAGGATGTATTTTTTTGCACTAATTATTTCCTTTCAACCTGTGGCTGGAAAAGATCCCTTGGAGGGAATTTAATTTTTTTATTGTTGCATCATTTTGTATTTTCCGAATAGTAAAGCCCAAATCTTTCCCTTGTCAACTCCTGAGCTTTAATTTAGCCTCATCCTTACTGGGGAAGGGTTTGGCACAGGGAACTGGGACCAGTCTGCTGTTACTAGTGATAAGAGCTGAACTAACTGGCTTTTGCATGGTCTTCCCACCTTCCCTTGGAAATCTCTTGGAAAATACACAGATTCTTTCATTGCAGATTTGGAGATGTCTCGTGATGTTGTCTGTCTTGTCCAGTGCCTTCGCCTGATCGGAGAATCAATTTCCATGGAAATGGCATTCATCATGGAAATGGCTTGCTCCCGCCTCCAGCCTCCAGAAAAGGCTGCAGAGCAGATCCTGGAGGACTTGATAGCTAATGACACGTAAGGAGATGTGTTTTCCAGAAGCTTCTCAGGGTGGCTGAGCTGGGATTGTCCAGAGCCGTCCTTGCTTGACATCCAAGGGTGTTTGAGATGTTTGGGCTCCTTGTCCTGAGCTGCAGGAGACTTTTTCAGGGATGGGGACCGTGGTTTGGTGTCATTAGCAGGGTCTTCCGTCCAGAACCTAGAGAGCAGGAGAGGGACAAATTCCTGTTAGGCGTGGAAAGAAGTGCCTGGAGACAGTCGGGAGAGGTCAGAGCCTTGGTCAAACCGTGTGGTTCCTATGCTAACCTGAAATCATTCCCTCGTGGAATGCCAACTATCTGGCTGGTATTTCCGGGTAGCCTGAGGGAGTGGAATAAATAGACCGGTCCCTGCAGGCGCTGTAATAAAACTCACAAGCCAGCCAAGGATTCCAATTAGGAATGTCCAGGCTGATCAGACACTGATCCTCACTGGAAGGGAGCGTAAGGGAGCCCTCTTCAGTTGGAACCTGAGGTTGCCGTTCATGATGATGAGGATCTTTCTGATTTTGCAGGGAAAATGTGATGGAGGATATCCACAGCAAACTGCAGGAGATCAGGAACCCCATCCACGCCATTGGATTGCTCATCCGAGAGATGGACTACGAGACAGACACTGACATGGAAAGAGGTGAAAGCTCTTCACCAGCTTCTGGGAAATGCTGAGAAGTGTCTTTATCCTGGGAATTGTTCCTGCCTGTGTGGCTCTTGCCTCACCTGGGTGGTTTTCCCTGCAGCTCCTCACCTGGCGCTGCGCATGAGCCTGTCCCAGCTGTTCGGCAGCGGCACCGCCGCACATGTGGTGTGCGGGGGGGTGGCCAAGATCTGCACCGTCCGCTTCCTCCTCTGCCGGGACCTGCTCATCCTCCAGCAGCTCCTGCTTCGCCTCGGAGATCCAGTGAGTACAGCCCCCGGAGCTATTGCCACACTCCTGGGACTTGGGAATCCTGTGGGGTTCTGCTGGTGGTGCAGGGCGGAGCTCTGTCTCTTCCCACAAGGCTGTTGGAATAGCCCGAGGCTTGGGCAGGTTCTGCTCTCTCCTGAAGCTGCTTTTGTCTTCCTAAGCAAAGCAGCCTAATTCCCTTTATTCCACGCTGAGCGTCCAGGAAGCAGGAAGCCAAGCTGTATTTGTGGGAGGAGGGCATGGATTCCAGCCTCCTGTATGAATCAGCACATGCAGCTCTCCCAGCTATCCCCCATCCCTCTCCCAGCACCGATGGCAGCTCCATTGTCTTGCAGCACATTCCGAGGCTGCAGTTTCAGCCCCTTGGAAGCTGCTCCAGCCGGAGCAAACAGCCCCTGCTATGGTAGCTGTGTTTGGGGTGATTGGATGGACTGGTCTGGGTCTGTCCCATCGGGCCTGAGGTCACGTGAGGCATGGTGCTGCTGCTTTGGATGGACGTAGGGATGCGGAACAAGACAAGGACAAGGACAGCCTTGTTTAAACCAGTATTATTTACTTAAAAATAACCAGGAGTTTCCTGGTTGAAAATAAATCCCTTTTTCCTGGGTAGGGCTTTCTTGGTAGCATTTAAGGTGTGTTGCAAGGTGCCCTCTGGAGCTGGGCTCTCCCAGACCATGAGGCATGTGACCTGCTGCTTTCCCACCTTGACGTACCTGGGTCCTTCAAAAGCTTGGATTGTTTCTTCTCCCGTGGCTCCTGCTCTTTGCTGGAGCTTATGGAGGTGATCTCTGCAGCAAAGCCATGATTTCAGTCTCAGGGACAACAATCCTGGAATGCTTTGGGTTGGAAGGGATCTTAAAGACTGTTTAATTCCAAGCCCCTGACATGGGCATGGGCATTTTCCACTAGGCCAGGTTTCTCCAAGCACCTTTCAACCTGGCCTTGAACACTTCCAGAGGTGGGGCCAGAGTCCTGCTGGTTCCCTGGGAGGGCTGAGTTCCTGCTAGGCTGTTGAGCACCTTGGTGTTCGCAGGAGGGACGAGCTGGGCCTGACACAAACCGCTCTGGTTGCCCTTGTCCTGCCGTTGCTCCAAGTGTGCCAAGCTCTGTGCTTTCCTTGCAGATGGTTTTGGGAGGGGGACAGCTCTTCCAGTCCCAGCAGGACCTGCTGCACCGCACCTCTCCCCTGCTGCTGTCCTACTTCCTGATCCGGTGGGCGAGCCAGTGCCTGGCCTCCGACGTCCCTGTGGACACGCTGTAAGTCTCTACCTGGCCTGGCTTTGATTCCTCCTGAATCCACCTGAAATGCCCTTCCTGGTGTGGAAAGCAGGTGGTTGCTGTGGGAGTATCACTCCAGGAGCACTGGGGAGGGTTTTTTTCCCATTCCATGTTCTGAGCTGACTCTGCCTTGTGCTAAATCTGCCCTTCGAGGCCTCGCTGTTCTGCGCTCCGTGGGAGTTGAACAATGAGCACAATTAAAGCGGGAGGCGTTTTGTTGTCTCTTCACTGATGGCTCCTTTCTTCCCTAGGGAATCTAATCTGCAGCATCTCTCTGTGTTGGAGTTAGCAGACACCACGGCTCTGACACCACACAAACTGGGTAAGGTGTCCACGGATCATCAACTCTCCCTTTCTGTTATTTAAGCCTGTCTCTGCCACCTGAGGGAAGTGCTTTATGCAGGGAGCTAATGGACTGTGTGGGTGAACGACCCCGATTTAAGTGGGGATGTTTGTCAGGCTGTCCACAAAAAAAAAAAAACAAAAAAACCCAACAAAGGATCTTGGAGGTTGAACTTGGATTTTACTCTCAGCCTGAGAAGGATGGGAACGCCTCACTCAGCCAAAAGTTTTTCATTCTAACCCTGGCAGCATCAGCCAAACTCACCCCTCATGTATCTTACAGTGGCTGTAGCAGCTCAGACCAGGTCTGTCACAGAATCCTGGAATGGTTTGGGTTGGAAGGACCTTAAAGCTCATCCGGTTCCACCCCCTGCCATGGCAGGGACACCTTCCACTAGCTGGAGTTGCTCAGAGCAGCCAGTGTGTCCTGCTCTCCAGCCTTTACCCTGCAGCAGCTCAGGGAAAGCATTAAAATGTAGAAGTGCTTGCTCAAAACGTGTTTGAAAATGTTGAAATACCTCCCCAAAACATTGCAGCTGATATTTGGTTCATATTCTTTAAGTTTTGCTGCAAAGATGTAAGTTTTGGGTTAGTTTTTTATTGAGAGAATATAAGGCAGCTTAATTAGGGAAATGTGGGCCTTGAAGTGGTTCCAGAGGGAGGAGGTGAACAGGGATGGGAAGGAAACATGCAGGTAAGAGCCTGCTGTGACTAGTCAGCACTTGGGGCTGAGATACTTCAGAAGGAGCTGGGAAAATCTGGGACAAACAGGCAGCAGTGCCACGTGTGAGCTCGGAAAGAGCTTCCTCTGCTTTCTGACATCAGTGATCCTCAGAGCCCGAGCTCTCCCTGATGGAGAGCCTGGGTGCAGGAGGCAGCTGGAAATGTCAGGGAAGTTGAAAACATTCTTTGTGTGCGCCGGTGTCGTGGGTTATTTCTTGGCTGGCTCATGAGGAAAGTCCTGTTTGGCCACTGTTCTGTGGGGAAAAATATGTGAAATGTAGGGAAGGAGGTGGCAGCTCGGGGAGAGGCATCGAGAACAGTCAGTAAGGGGGAGTTTTTGGGGTGCTGGAATGAAGAGGGAGGGACTGGAACAGCCAGCTCAGCACTCCCTGAGCCCTGTTGTGCTGGAAAGCTGCAGCTGGGCTGGGAATAACAAGCGGAGAGGGAGCAGAGCCATTTTTTGTGTGTTTTAATTGAGCTGTGGTTAATAAACACTGCAGGATGGGGCACTTTGATCTCCTGCTGCTCCCTCTGACTTAACCAGACAGCAGGAGAAATCCAAAACCAACAAGTTGGAGTGTGGAACATGCTTTTGGTTTGCCCTGACTTAATCTGTGCTGTTTGGGCTGATGAGCACAGCACAGGGTGGAAAACCTGGGATCTCTGCTGCAGGCCCTCTACTCACTGTTCCTTTAATTTGTACTTCTAGTATCTGGCCCTCAAACAATCGTGGAGCTCTTCTTTCAGGAAGTGGCCAGAAAACACATCATATCCCGACTGTTCCTGCAACCAAACACCTCTTTGGCTGAGACAAGTTTGAACTGGCCTCACCTCATCACCTCAATAGTGGCTGATTTTCTGCCTCTCCTGTATCCTTGGCTGTGAATCCATTGCCACTGAGCCTCCTGCTGTTCCAAAATCAGTTTTCCACCCCCAAATTTCCAAGACAAGCCTCCTGAAGGAGCGAGGTTGTTGGCATTAATGGGATTTGTGGGTATTTTAAGATTTCACAGATTTCATCCTGTTTAGGTGCACGATAAAGGATTTGAGTTTTTGACTTTAAGCCCCTGAGCTCTCGCTACTTGACTTGGTGGGGTGGGATGCTGGGGGATTTGGAAGGGTAACGGGTTGGGGATTAGATGTACTGGTGATTTTGTTCTAATATGGATAAATCTTATTACAGAATAATGACTTGTATAAAGAGCAGCTTAATCTTCTCTCCTTTCCCCCCGCGAATGGAGCATGAGAGGCTTGTTGGCTTCCAGACTAGTTCTCCAAGCTCTCCAGGCTGGATTCTCCTGTGTTCCTTAACCTCTGCTCAGATGGCCCAGCAATCCCAGCTTCCTCTTCCCAGAGTGCCTGATGGGGAGCTGTCAGTACACCCAGCTCCAGGTGAGTGCATCATGTCAGCCCTCTCACAGATGCTGGAAAATTCCCCAAAACATAATCTTTCCAAGTGCTGGAGTTCTGCTTTCCCCTAGTCATGGAATCCTGGAATGGTTTGGGTTGGAAGGGACTTCAGAGCTCATTCAGTTCCATCCCCTGCCACGGCCAGGGACACCTTCCACTATCTCAGGTTGCTCCAAGCCCTGTCTGACCTGGCCTTGGACACTTCCAGGGATGGGGCAGCCCCAGCTTCTCTGGGCAACCTGTGCCAGGGCCTCCCCACCCTCACAGAGAAGAATTCCTTCCCAATATCCAATGTAAATCTCCCCTGTTTTAGTTTCAAACTACCACCCCTAATCACTGCTCTCTGAGCTGAGACAGTGCCACAGAGTGTTTGATGGAGAGTGATGAAAGATCATGGAATCCCAGAATGGTTTGGGTTGGAAAGGACCTTAAAGCTCATCTCATTCCACTCCCCTGCCATGGGGGAATCATCTTCTGAATTTTCTCTTTCATCTGTTTGCAAGAGCATTCAGATACTCAGGTTTATGCTATTGCTATTCCCTTTCCATGGAGGAGTTCATTCTTCCAGGGCTTGTCTGACCGTGTGACGCTGCTCTCCTGAAACATCTTTGCAGAGCCTGTTTAAATATCCCAGCAATCCTAGAGCTTGTTGGCTGCTGGTGTGCCCACAGCCTTTCCTGTACCACCTTTGCCCACCATTGTCCATGGGACCTGGCTTCAGAAGGATTTCTTCAGCCCAGGAAGGGCTCATCTATTTCTTAAATGCCCTTATTAGTAAAACACAGTGTGAGAAACACCCGTCATCATTCCACCTCTGGCTGCTCCTGGCATCCCAGTAGCAGGATGGTGAACTGCTGATTTCCAGGGGTTTTAGACTGCTGTATTTCAGATCACTGTTCCTCCACCTCTCTCCCTGTGGAGCTCTCCAGCTCTTGGCAGCTGGAGTTGCTTGTGCTCAAGTTCTGACCCGCACAGTTCCTTGTCTGCAGCTCCACGTGATGCTTCATCCCTGTCTGGGCATTCCTGCAGGCACCAGGGCCAGGCAGGTTGTTAGTGACGACCTGTTTTTTAGCGGAACCTTTTATCCTCCCAGCCCTTCATACCTGGGGGCTAAATTGCTGCCTTTTGTGTTGCTGCTGAGAAGAATTTCGAGAAGAATTTCAATTCTTTGGAGGTTTTTAGCCAGGAAATGCCAAGATTGGAGCAGCATCGTTCTCCCTCCTGGCATATGTGCAGGCTTTGAATCTCCTCGAATTGCTTTCGCCTCGCTGGTGTCTCCTCCAGGCTTTTATCTCCACGGAGCCGAGCTCCTCCTCCTCCTCACTGCCTTCTGTTCCTCTCCCTGATCCCAGTCGGTCACAGAAACTTGGATTAAGTGCCTTGACCCCAGGGAGATAACAGCAGCTTTGCTGTGAGCACGGTGACCCAAATTGCGGGGGTACAGGAAGCTCCTTGCAAGGAGCAGGCGGGCACGGGGATGGTCTGGTGACAAAGCAGAGGCCTGGGACACGGGCCAAGCCTCTCCGTGTTGCTCATTGTGTGTGACAAGCTGGAGCGGGATTTATCCCTTGTAGCTGCTAATCCCGGCAGTGAATCCGGGCTCCGGATGCGTCGCCACGTGGTTTTGAGAGGACTCATGGCCAGGGAAGGTGAGGCAAGAGGTGCTGGTGGTTTGTGCACCTGTAGAGGTGACTTGACTTCCAAGTCCTGGTTTCTCCTCCCAATTCCTGCTGAGTCCCACCGCCCTGCTAGCGGGACATGGCTGCTTCTCCAAGGATGACGAGAATGCTCTGCTGGCACAGGCCCAGGCTGGGTCATCTTGCTTTATCTGTGCCCTCAGTGCCGTCGGCGCTCCCTCCCACATGCTGTAATCCATGTGCTTCCTTGGCTGCTGGCCCTCTCCTGCACAGGTATTCCCCTTCTAGCACCTGCCTTGCCCATTGTCCTGCAGCCTTCGCTCTGCCCTCCGTGTTCTGTCCACATTTCCTATGCAGTTCCCTGCCACAGGATGTAGGAAGAATCCTGTCTGATTTTTGGGCATGTTGGGAGCTGTTTCTGAGGTGCTTCATACAGACACTGGAGCTGTTCAGAGCAGTTTTTTTCCCAGGAGCATGTGGGGGATATCTCCCCCTTACAGGGCTGGAGCAGCTCTGTTCTGGAGAGCTGAGAGAGCTGGGAATGTTCACCCTGGAGGAGAGAAGGCTCCAAAATCTCCTCCTGGGAGCCTCTTCCAGTGTCTGAAGGGGACAAGGACCTAGACTGACAGGACAGAGGGGAATGGCTTCACACTGACAGAGGGCAGGACTAGATGGGATATTGGGAAGAAATTTTTCCTTGTAGGGGTGCTGAGGCTCTGGCACAGGCTGCCCAGAGAAGCTGTGGCTGCCCCACTCCTGGCAGTGTCCAAGGCCAGGTTGGATAGGGCTTGGAACAACCTGGGCTAGTGGAAGGTGTCCCTGCCTTTCACAGGGACATGGGTTTGGATGGGCTTTAAGGGGTCCCTTTCAAACCAAACCATTCCAGGATTCTATGATCAGTGCATCCAAGGGACTTTGGGGCTGGAAAGACCAGCCCCCGAGCTGGAGAAGCAGGATTTGCCTGATCACAGCAGCTAAAGGGGCCACCAAAAACTTGGCTGGTCCTGGCCTGGGTGCCTGCAGATCATAAGTGAGCTTTGACCTGAATCCAAACTCCCTTTCCCTCTCTCCCATAGGAATACATCCGTCTGCTGCAGCCATGGTGCCACGTGAACATGGGCTCCTGCTGCTTCATGATGGGCAGATGCTACCTTGTCATGGGTGAAGGGCACAAGGTGAGGCCTTCCCTCATCTCCTTCCTGGGGTCTGGGACCTTTTCCCTTGGGAAGGAGGAGGGGCACAGGAAACATCCTTCCCAAGCTCTGCCTCCTTTGGGAAAGGATGGGATTGGAGCAGCATGGTGGGATCTGCTTTTGGGGAAGATCTCACAAGCTTGGGACAGGCAGCACTGTCTCCTCACCTGTACAGCAGGTGGATCAGTCACCTGAGGGGACAGCGAGCTGATTCCAGGTCTGCTTCCAGGCTTTGGATTGCTTCTGCCAAGCTGCCTCTGAGGTGGGAAGAGAGGAGTTCCTGGACAGGCTGATCCAGCCCGAGGAGGGCGAGGTGGTCTCCACACCACGCCTGCAGTACTACAACAAGGTACGGTCCTGAGCAGGTAAACTGGCATCGAGTCCTTCCACACTGGAGAGGGAATTCCTGCTTGATCCCTGGCTTTGGGGAAAGTGACTTGAGCCTCAGAAAACTAGTTTTTGCAGTGTGAAACGTGTACTTTGTTTACTTTGTTTGGGGGTAATGAGAAGCCGAGTATGTGAAATTTAGGTACTTTCCACCCTTTGGTTTCCTAATAGCCAAGGACTTTGTTATCCAGCAGAAAAAGGCAGGATGAGATCCAGCTGCTGGAAGCAGAAGCCAGACATGTCCAGGCTCGATGTAAGATGCTGCCTAAGGGAAAGGTTATTAAGCTCTGAGGCAAATGAAAATGAATATGTTTAAATTGACATTGGGTCATTCTTCTGCATAATGCCATGGTTCAGGCAGGCTGCAAGCCTGGAGCTAGGCTCTTGGTGAGGGATTCCCTGGATTTAGGATCCAGAAAACTAATCATTAATGCCTAAATGTTTCAAAAATCCCCCGTGCACAGAGCTGAATCCTCCAGAGAAGCCATAACCTGGTCCTGTTGTGCTGGGATTTCATCCAGATCCCTGTGGTTTACCCAAATCTCCCCTTTTTAAGTCTAATCCCTTAAAAATCTTTAGGGGCAGGAGCAGCTCCTAAAAAAAAACAACTAAAAACCGCTCTTGCCAACTCTTTACTGTAGTATTTTCCCCCCAGGTCCTTCGCTTGTTGGAGATGCTGGGTTTGCCAGAGCTGGTCATCGAGCTGGCCACCCTGGCCATCATGGAATCAGCAGATGACTGGAGAAGCCAGGTACAGCCACTTCTTTCCCAGCAAGCTGTTTCTTCAGGAACCTCTTCCGCAGGAGTTTCTTGCTGGTTTTCTTACTGGTTTGTGCTGTTTTCAGGCTACTTTGAGGACCTGCATCTTCAAACATCACTTGGAGTTGGGGCACAATAGTGAAGCCTATGTAGCCTTAACGCAAAACCCAGATCCAGGCAGGTAGGTGACAGGCTTATCCCTTTGTTGGAGGTCCATGGTCCCATTTTTCCATGAAACTGAAAGAATAAACAACACTTTAGGGGAGGGCACGGCTGCTACGTTAAGTTAATGTGTAGAGGTGGGTTTAAAAATGTAGAGTTCATCTTTGGATGTTCATCTGACACCTGGGATTGGCATCCTCTCAAAAGAGGAAAATGGGAGGGGAAAAAAACCAAGGAAGAGGCTGAAGGATCGTCTGTAGCATTCTGTGTTTAAAAGCTTTAGGAGCCAAGTTGATGTAGTTTAATAAAGAAAAGATTTGATGTTTTCAGTTTGGAAAGTGAACTGGGTAGGGGAAGCTTTATCCTAGCAGAGAAAAATGTTGAAATAACAGGGGAGAAATAGGAATGCTTTTTAACTGGTTGAGGGAGGGAAACTGCGCTCCTGAGATGCCTTTCCAGAGGATCTCTGTTTCCAGCACAGGAGAAACTTGAAGGTTTAAGTTGGTTCTAAGCCAGGAAAAAACCTGCAGAGCTCATCCGGAAGTAGGAGCTCGTCACAAAGTGGTTGTTCGTGGCTTAAATCCCGGGTTTGTTCCTGCTCCTGCGTTTATTCCTGCTCCTCCAAAGGGTTGTGCTTCCCTCTGCAGGCAGCTGGACTGCCTACGCCAGCTAGTGGTGGTTCTCTGTGAGAGATCCCAGCTCCAGGACCTGGTGGAATTCCCTTATGTGAACCTGCACAATGAGGTAATCCTGCGCAGGGATCACATCTTGGGGGGGGCACAACCCTCCATTTAAAGGGATTATGGACCCACTGGGGCCTCTGTGCGCTGCAGGTCGTTGGAATCATTGAGTCCCATGCTCGGGCCGTGGATCTGATGACTCACAACTACTATGAGCTGCTCTACGCCTTCCACGTGTACCGGCACAACTACCGGAAAGGTAAAGCTTGGGATGGCACCTTGTACCTGGCCACCCACCTAGGACACCCTTTCCCTGCCCCTGCCAGGTGTGTGGCCTCTCCAGGCTGTTGGCTGATGCACTTTTCCCTGTTTCCAGCTGGAACGGTGATGTTTGAGTACGGCATGCGGCTGGGCAGGGAGGTGCGGACGCTCCGAGGGCTCCAAAAACAGGGAAATTGTTTCCTGGCTGCCATCAACTGCCTGCGGTTGATCCGCCCGGAATACGCCTGGATAGTGCAGCCAGCCTCTGGAGCTGTGGTAGGAATGCTGAGCTTCCTGCAAAGGAGCTTCCAAAATCCTTTCCGTTGAGAACAGAGGCATTGGACTTAATCTGCTGCTCTTGGCCAACCGTCTTGCCCTGCTCATCAACCCTGTCTGTCCCCCTTGTGCCATTCCCCCCTTTTTGGGGCAGGGGGGAAGCAGGATATCTTTTGGGATTTGGCTGGTGGTTAGGTATGGGAATATATCACTTCGTGTTGAAGACAGCAAATGTTTTTTGTGTGAGCAGCTGGAATACCAGTCCAGAGGAGAGTTAGTGTAACAGGGGTTGTGCTTCAAATCCCAGTCAGGACTCAGGGAGGTGGTGGCTGCAGCCTCGTCACCTGACTGTGATGCTCCTGATAGCCAGGGATAAAGTAACCTGAGTTCCCAAGGGACTGCACAGCTTCCCTGGTCCAAATAAAGGCTTGAAATGGAGAGCTCTTGTTGGGATTTATCCTATCAGTGATTTATCCTTCAGAAACCAAGTGGGTATAAACCCTCTTTTTGCTTTTTCCTCCAAGTATGAGCGCCCAGGAGCGTCCCCGAAGAGGAGCCACGATGGAGAGTGCATGGCTGTTCCCAGTAAGTGCCCAGTCCTGGTTCTTCCCGTGCCTCTGGAGTTTCCACAGCCTCTCTGCAGCTCCCTTGTGAGCTGGGAAATGGCTCAGGGCAGCTCCTGCCTCCACCAGATCAATAATTAGTGGGATTTTAAGGTCGTTAACTCTCCCAGTGTCTCCCAGTTGCAACACTCTGCCACTATTCCCCAAGGAATACAGCAATTTCCCCAAGGGAACAGCTATTCCCCAAGGAGCTTGCCTGCTCTTAACAGTTTGATGCCTTAACAGCCCTTTTTTTCAGTGGAAGTAACTTGTAATTTAAAACAAAACCACCTTTTTGAGGCAATTTCTAATTGTTCAAGGGTATTTGTGCCCTTGGAAATCCTGTCAGGAATAAGCTCTGCCTGTGTCTGCCACAGCCCAGGATGTGGGATCAGGTTATCCTCAGTGTTCCAGTAGGAAAATTTAAGGTCAGGTATTTTTAAACCTGCTTTTTTCTGAAGAGGTTTTTTTTTGTGGCATATGCCTGGCAGGCAAAGCAGCAGCTGTTCCCAAATATTATCTAACATCTGGAGGAGGAGGGATGGGAGGATGGTATCAAGGACATAAGCACAGTCAAGGGAGCAGGGAAGGGTCAGCAAATCCTGATCATTCCTTTGGTGCTTTTTGGGGTACAAATCCTCTTAGGATGGGAGAGGGGTGTAGAGATGCTTTTACAAGGGCTCCAGGGAGACTTCAGAGCCTCTTCAGTGCCTGAAGGGGCTCCAAGAGAGCTGGAGAGGGGCTTTGGACAAGGGATGGAGTGCCAGGACAAGAGGGAATGGCTTCACACGGACAGAGGGCAGGATTAGAGGGAATGTTGGGAAGAAATCCTTCCCTGTGAGGGTGCTGAGGCCCTGGCACAGGTTGCCCAGAGAAGCTGGGGCTGCCCCATCCCTGGCAGTGTCCAAGGTCAGGTCGGATGGGGCTTGGAGCAACCTGGGATAGTGGAAGGTGTCCCTGCCCATGGAAGTGGATGAGTTTTAAGGTCCCTTCCAACCCAAGCCATTCTGTGATTCCATGACATTCTGCAGAGTGCCCAAAGAGCCCTTTTTGAAATACTGAGAGCCCAGTATCCATCTGTTCCAGCCACTCGCCAGATCGAGATCCTGGAGCTGGAGGATTTGGAGAGGGAATGTCTGCTGGCACGGATCCGGCTGACCCTGGTGGAACACGACGTGTCAGCAGCAGCTGTGGCAGGTGAGGGGGGTTCAGCCGCTCTGTCCTGCCCCAGAGGCAAACCCAGAAGCTGCCAGGGACCATCAAATTCCCATCCGTACCATGAAATCCAGCCACTGATTTCAGCAGGTTCTGAGATGCACATCAGGAGAACCAATTCTAAGTTTTCCACCTTTTTTTGGTGTTTCCAAGCTGTGGTGGTCTGCAGTGGGGGTGGGATGAGCTTCTGAGTTGGGACAAAAAAAGGCATTTTGGAAATTATGGAAACAGAATTATTAAGATTGGGAAAAGACCTCCAAGATCATCAAATCCAACCTTTTTAATTGATGAATAATTTATTTTCCTGGACAATCCTGCTTCATGGAACAGTGTTAAAAAGTTGTTAAAGTTGTTCTTTTTTGGGGAGCAGGAAGATACAGCTCTCCCACCCGGAGCCTTTTAGTATCTCTGATACAAGTTACACAACACATCCACATCTTTCCCCTCTAAATGTCAGGAGGAGGTGACTTCCCAGTGAGGGATTGCAGGGAAAGGATGGAACAGCTGCTTTGAGGGCAGAGTGGCGACGCAGGGAGCCGAGTGCCACAGTTTCTGTGCTGGCAGAGCTGAGCTGATGCCTTGTTTGCTTGGATACAGACCTGTGATGACGCTGTCCCCTCCCTAACCTCAATGATCTTGGGGATCTTTTTCCAACCTTAACAATTCCATGTTTCTAAACAGCAGCAGTATTTGCCTATCATGTATTGCTGCTTGTGTCCCTCTCCAGTCCCTCTCCAGCTGGTGCCCCATCAGGGACAGCTCTGTGGGTCACAGCTGCTCTGTCCAGTCCCTTCAGGGATAACTCCTGGGCTCATGGGATGCTCTGGAGGCCAGGAAAGCCTCCAGCTATGGATTGAGGATTACTGCTGCAGGGTGTTGGAGGCTGTTGGCGCCCTGCTGCTGCATCTCTCAATGAGTAACAATGGGGCGAGGCCCCAAAGAGCACTGGGGTGTTACTGGGGGAGGCTTTATCCACTCTTCCTCCCCTTCAGGCAACTCCACGCCCGAGGAAACGGTGTCTCTGCTGGTCCGGGCTGGGCTCTTCGACTCGGCCATCACCTTGTGCCAAACCTTCAAGCTGCCCTTGACACCCATCTTTGAGGGCCTCACCTTCAAGTACGTCCAGGTGCCCTCCCACCTCAGGGGACACAGGGCTGGAGGGATGCAGGGGCTCAGGGGTGGAACTTGGCCAAGAGCCTTCTTTTCCTGCCAGTCTAGCCGGGCTGTTCCTTGGGAGCAGTCCTGCAAGGGGTGGCTTTGATGCCGGTGGGAGGGGGCTGGGCTCTGGAGAGACCCACCTTCCCATGGCTTTTGGTTGTGCAGGTGCATCAAGCTCCAGCTGGGAGGGGAAGCAGCGCAGGCAAAGGCCTGGGACTGGCTGGCAGCCAACCAGCTCTCAGCCCTGGTCACCACCAAGGAGTCCAGGTAAGTCTATCTCCACAGTTCAGGAGGAGGAGGATCTGGAGACAGGAGGTCTGTGGGAATCCAGAGGGTCACAGGTCCTTAAAGCCCCTAAGGCCAGAGCTGTGGGCCTGAGATGTTGGGAGAGCTGTGCTTCCGCCCTGTCCCCACATCACCTGGAGCACACCGTGGCCTCACAGACAGGGACAGGAGCTGCTGGCGTGTGTTCCACGGGGAATTATTTCCTTGCAGTGCCACAGATGAAGCCTGGAGGCTGCTGTCATCCTACTTGGAGCGTTACCCATCCCAGAACAGCCTGTACCATCGCTGCGTCATCAACAAGCTCCTGGCACACGGGATACCTCTGCCCAACTGGCTCATTAACAGCTACAAGGTGAGAACAGGGAGACAACTGTCCCCAAAAACCCCAAAACTCCATCTGTTCCGGAGCTGCCAGATCACTCTCACTCCAATGGACACCTGCCAGGTGCTCCATGCCCGGTACCAAGGCTCTGAGCAGGTTCCTCTCAGCGTAGTCCCAGTCCTGGTCACATTGCCTCTTTCTGGCAGGAAGTGGACGCTGCTGAGCTGCTGCGCCTGTACCTGAACTATGATCTGCTGGAGGAGGCCGTGGATTTGGTCCTGGAGTACGTGGATGCTGTGCTGGGCAAAGGGCATCAGTATTTTGGCATCGAGGTGAGCTCACTTCCCATTGGGATGTGGCAGGATGTTCCTTGGGGACGTGATGTGAGTGTTCCTGTCCCTTCCAGGTCCCTCTGTCCGCAACGTCCCCCACGATGTGGCTTCCCTACACTGCCATTGACCAGCTGCTGCAAGCACTGCGGGAGAGCAGTGCCAGCGAGAACAGCGTTGTGGTGGGTACCAGGCTCCCAAACACCAGAATGGGGAGACAGGGTGGGATGGGCGGTGGGACAGGATGGGATCCCTCATGACTCCTGCCTCTCCCAGCTCTATGAGAAGCTGAACGACCGGATGGAGGACTACCAGCAGAAGGTCAGCGTGGCCACCATGGAGCGCCTGTACTGCCAGCCCTAGTCCAGGTGACATCTCCAGGAGCGTCACTATCCCACCCCACGGTGCTGGTTTTACCCATTGTGTTTCCGTAAGGATCCGGTTCGGGGAGGTGGAGTGCCTGATGGGTGTGTCCCCTCACTGTCCCTTTTGCTGGCAGTGGGTGAGAAACAGCTGGGCCCTGTGGCCATGGCACCCCCTTACTCTCTGCCTCCTCCAGAATGGAACTGTTGGGAATTTCTTTTATTTATTGGTATGTTTTTGGATCAACTTTAATAAAATGGAAGTGTTATTTGAGGTGTGCATAAGGACGTGGTGGGAAAAGTGGGGACTGTGGGGCTCCTCTCCTGCGATCATCCCCATGCTGCCCTTGCCCTAAGGCTGGGATATAGGGCAGGATGGAGCTGTAGAGCCCTGGGGAAGGATGGAGCTATATGCCGAATGGATAGAGCTCAAGGGAGGTTCAGGGGCAAAGGGGTGTAGAATAATAAGGGGCTATAGCCCCCAGGAAGAACTATAGGATTGTGCTATAGGATAGCACAACCCTGGAGGGCAGCACAGGCCTGTAGGGCAGGATGGGGCTCTGGGATAGGATGGGGAAGGACCGTGCTGTAGGGCAGGATGGAGCCGCAGGTTCGCACGGGGCCGTAACCTCGTGCTCGTCCCCATCCATAGGGAGCGCGCGCCCGCGGTCCTGCTCCTGGGGGCGCGTCTCGCGCAGGCCCCGCCCCTCGTGTGACGTAAGCGCCCCGCCCCCTGCGCACGGCGCGCGCGGCCACAGCCTTGGGGCGCAGCCGTCGCCGCCGCCGCNCGCGACGAGGCGGCGGGACCCGCGGGCGAGGGGTGCGACTCGGGCTCCGAACCGGGTAAGGCGACGAAGGCGGGTGGAAGCGGGGGGCGCTTTGTTGGCGGGGCGCGGCCTAGTGCGGCCTAGCGCGGCCTAGCGGGACCGGGGGCCCCGATCCACCCTGCCCCGCGATCCCACGAGCCTGAGGTCCCCGTAGTTGACGCTTCTGTCCCGCAGATGAGCCCGAGACGGTGGCGGAGCCGCCCCGCAACCCGCCCAATCCGCCGCCTCCTGCTCCCGCCGCGGTCAAGGCCACAGGTAAGGGAGTGCCCTGGGGTGAGACGCGGGATTACATCCCCCCTAAAAAACTAGGGGGAGAATCTTAAGATTTAAGAGTGAAGCGGCCCCCGATGCACAATAATGATAAAAAATAGGGGAGTTTTGGTTCTAAATAGGGCTTTTTGTCTTAAATTGGGGGGGGTTGATTCTCAAATGTCATTTTTTGGATCCAAAACGTGACCTAAATGTAGGAGTTTCGTCCTTTGTGTGATTTTTTTGGTCGGATGTGTGGGGTTTTGGTCCTAAATGTGAAGTGGTTTTGGTCCTAAAAGTGGGGCGCTGTGAGGTTCCAGATAGTTTTTGGAGGTGCTGAGTGTGGGTTTTCTGGTTCTAAGAGTGGTGGGTTTTGTTCTAAACATAGGAGTTTTTGTGGGACTGTGTGTGTTCCCCTCTCCATAACCCCCTATTTTTAACACAGGGTAATTATCCAGGCTTAACTATTATTTTTAAGGGAAGAGAGTTAACCCTTTCCTAAATAATTCACTTTGGGGCTGGAGTTGTTTCCATTTTAATTATTTTAATTGTGCTATTATTTCCCAAGAGGCGATTGCTCATCCTTAAATGCATTTTCTTACTTGTCCTTGTACTGATTCCTCCCCCCCAAGCTGACCCTGGCACTTGTACAGGGGCTGTTCCCCGTGGGATGACAGTGGCACCACTGGAGTAGAAGGTGGGGGGTCGGATCCAATGCCCTGTGGCAGCAGGAGAATTCCCCTGAGGAATCACTCTCCCTTCTCCAGGAGGTTTGTGCCTGCTGGGTGCCTATGCCGACAGCGATGATGAGGAGGGCGAGACCCCAGAGAAGCCAGCCCGTTCCACGGATGCCAACGGCAGCAATTCTGCTGACATCGACAGCACCCTGGCAAACTTCCTGGCTGTGAGTGCCACTCTGGCGAGGGCAAGGCGAAGGAGGGGGTGGCGGGAGGAGGGGAGTTTCATGGTCCAAGACATTGTCCACGTCCAGTAAGTGCTTTGATTTGACTTGGGATTTGAAGCTCACGGTGGGATGCTGTTTTTACAGGAGATCGATGCCATCACGGCCCCTCCACAGCCTGCTGAGCCCACCGCTGCCTCCTCTTCCTCCTCCTCTGTGCCACCCCCTACACCTCCCCGCCCGGAGCCGAAAGACTCGGGCACGGGCCCATCCTCGGGCACAGCCAATGGCACGGGCTCGGCGCCAGCCCCGGAGTGGCAGTACGACACCCAGTGCTCCCTGGCCGGAGGTGAGCGCCATTCCTGTCTCCAGAGGGGGTGCTGACAAATGGGTGTCACTGGGGAGAGGGGAGTGACGGGCTGTCCTTGTTCCCCTGGCAGTGGGAGAGCTGGAGATGGGCGACTGGCAGGAGGTGTGGGATGAGAACACTGGCTGCTACTACTATTGGAACACCCAGAGCAACGAGGTGACCTGGGAGCTGCCGCAGTACCTGGCGACGCAGGTCCAGGGCCTGCAGCACTACCAGCACAGGTGGGCGAGACCTCCGGGATGTTGCCCTGTGGGATATTGTTCCAATCCTGCCCTTCATTCCTGCTCCTCTTCCTCAGCAGCACCGTGGCAGGCACCAATGGCAGCTTCATGGCAGCCACGGAGCAGTTCTCTCAGGAGAAGGGGACCCCGGGTACCGCTGGCCGTGGGACCGGCCTCAGCAAGCGGGAGGTAAAGAAGGTCAGTCGTGTGGGTTCTGGCTGCCATGGGGCTTGCAGGCACCTCCTTGGGCTTCTTTGGAAGTAGGTGGGATGCTCTGCTCCATCTGCAGCCCTAGGAGGGGCCTGGCAGCATGGGCTCTTTCCCTGGCAGCTGCCAGAAAGCTCACGTGCAGCTCATCCCACAGGAAGTGAACGAAGGAGTGCAGGCCCTCTCCAACAGTGAGGAAGAGAGGAAGGGAGTGGCCGCGGCCCTCCTGGCCCCGCTCCTGCCCGATGTGGTGAAGGAGGAAGAGGAGCGCTGGAGGAGGAAAGTGATCTGCAAAGAGGAGGTTGAGCCATCTCTGGAAGAGGAGGCGAAAGCTGAAGAGACACCGTCTGCCCCTGAAGAGCCAGAGCCCAGCAGGGACCCCCTGGAAGACACGGGACAGGAGGATCTGTGCAGTGTGGTGCAGTCAGGGGAGAGCGCAGAGGAGGAGGAGGAGCAGGACACGCTTGAGCTGGAGATGGTGCTGGAGAGGAAAAAGGTAAGGGGAGACATTTGTCGCAGAAACGGGGCCACACATGCAGCCCCACGGCATTGCTGGGAATAAACTGGGATGTCGTGTCTCGGCAGGCAGAGCTGCGTGCCTTGGAGGAAGGCGACGGCAGCGTTTCAGGCTCCAGCCCGCTCTCCGATGGGAGCCAGTCGGCCTCGCAGGATGCATCCCGCAGGCTGGCCTCCAAGCGAGGGAAATGGAAACTGTTTGTGGGAGCCGCCAGCCCCGAGTCTGCCAGTCGAGGCTCCAGCAAAACGGGCCGGGAGAGCCCAGAAGCAGGAGAAGCAGGTAATTGGAAAGGCTCCCTTCGGAGGGAGGAGCAGGGGGTCTCCTTTCCCTGAAGACCCACAGAGCGGAGCCGGGAAGGGCTGTGAGGTACGTGTGCCGGGTGGGGACAGGCTGAGGGGTGGCTGTGTCACAGCCCAGCCTCGCTGGGATAAGCTGCTCCTCTACCACAGTCTCTATCCCAATTACCCACATAAGGAAGAGAGTGCTGTATTCAGTGGTTCCTTGGGAGAAGGGACACACAAAACAGCTGCCTCACCTCCCATTGCCTTCCCATTCCTCCCAATATCACAAACCCAGCCTGTGGCACACTGGGAACTGTCACCTTCCAGTTCTGAAGTTCAGTTTTTGAGGTGCCTGGTACCAAATTCCAGACAGCTCAAGTGTCCCTAGAGCCACCCCATGGCCTCACACTCAGTGTGTAGGGAATGTAACTCCAGCCCTTGTGGCAAGGCAGCCCCAGTTCCTGTGGGGCTGGTTCAGCTCCAGGTGTGTGCGGACATATCAGTCATACACAATTACCCCTTGTGTTCTGGTTGGATCCCCCAGAGCTGTGCTTCCCAAAATGCACCAGCTGTAGCATTTTAAGGAACACTCTGTGCCCAGCAGCTCTGGTACTCCCACATTGTAGAATCATGGAATTGTTCAGGTTGGAAATGCCCTCTGAGGTCATGGAGTCCAGCTGTTCCCCCAGCACTGCCAAAGCCACCACTAATGTATGTCCCCAAGTGCCACATCCACATGGCTTTTAAATCCCTCCAGGGAAGGGGACTCCACCACAGCCCTGGACAGCCCCTTCTGTTAAGAAATTTCCCCCAATATCCAACTTAAACCTCCCCTAGCACAACTTAAGGCTGTTTCTTCTCATCCTGTCTCTTGTTCCCTGGGAGCAGAGCCTGACTCCACCTTCCTCTCAGGGCACTGTGGGGAGAAAGAAGGTCCCCCCTGAGTGTCCTTTTCTCTGGATGTGCTAGTCCCTTCCCAGCACGAGATTTGTGTGCCTGCAGCACAGAAAGCTGAATGAAACTGCTTTTCCAAGGCAAAACTGGCACAAAAGTGCCTGGAGCAGGCTGTGTCCTGCTGGAGTGGGAGTCAGTGCCTGCCCATCCCAGGGTTCTTGTGGCCCTGAGGTGCCTCTGCTTCAGGCAAGGGCATGAGCTGGGTGACAACTCTGGCATTAAATCAGTGATGTCATTTTTGCATAGGAAAATGAATGGTTTTGCCAGAGGGCTTTCCAAATAACCCCGAGGCTAGCTCTTCCCAGCAGCACCAGTTTCCACCTTAACCTGGGGAACAGCGAGCTGTCAATCCAAAATAACCAGTTTAAATTGAGCATCCTACTGCTGGACGGTGATTTACGAAAGTGCCCTGCCTTCCAGTGCCAGGATGTGCTGGGAATTGGGGTTTCTTCCCCCAGAGGGCTGTGGGATTCTGTCACAAGCTTCCCTCCTTGGAATTGGTTGCTTTGACAGTGAATTAGTCATCTGGAGGCAAAACCTTCTGGTCTTGGCAGCTCTTGGGGATCTCTTCAGTCTTTGATAATTAACTTATTTAATACCTAGTACCTGTTATTGACAGATTATTAAGATGACAGATTTTGGGGGTTAGTATTTTCCTGCTTCCCTGATGCCTGATATTCCAGGCTTTGCCTCATTGCTGCTTTGCACTGTAGCAGCTCCGGTCCTCCCCTTCCCATGTTATCCTTCTGGAAGGATCTCCACCACCAAAACACAGAGCAGTGGCCATCTCTCCTTTTTAATTTCAGGCTCTTGTCACTGGCTCTGGTGGGTCCTAGCTCTTTCCCCACTGTTTCCCACACTGGCTTTGGCTCTGGGCACAGTGTCCAGCTAGCTGCTGGCACTGCCAGGGTGGTGGTGGGACAAGGACTGACCTGTCTGTCCTTCTCTTGCAGCCCCGAGCACGGAAGCAACCGATCCGAGCTCAGACAAAGAGGCAGAATCTGAGGAGCCTCAGGAAAAAGCAAAATCACAAGGGCCCCCAAAAATGGAAGAGGAGGAGCAGGATCTAAAGGTATGGAGAGGCAGAGGTGCATGTCCATGAGATGAGGGATGTGATGGGTGCTCCAGCTGCCAGCAGGGACAAGGGACACGCTGGCTCCCCCAGCCACGTCTTCCCTGGGAACACCGGAGCTTTGGGCTCTGGATTTGGCCTGCCTGATGCTTTTAAAGCTCAGATCCTGGTGTGGCTGTGGGAACAGCTTGTGAAGGAAGGGCCGTGCAGGACTGGGACAATATCCTGTCTCCAGTAGGATTCAGCAGCAAAAGCTTGGATGAAAGAAGGGTGTGGGGGGGCAAAGACTGAGCCCTGGGTGTTGTTGTGACAGAGAACAACCAGTTTGATCTTGACTTTGTTTTCACCAATAATGATATTCCAGTCTCTGGCCCGGTCAGTCGTCCCGTTTCCAGGCTGAAGACTCCTCGTCCGTAATCTCTCCGTTTCTTGAGGCTGACGGTACCGCTCTGCCCTTCGCCCGGCATTTCTTTTATATGCAAGCTGGGGAAGCCCTGGGGATTTCTGCAGCATCCTGCTGATAGCTCTTCTCTGAGCCTTGGTTTGCTCCTTCAGCTGCAGTGGATCAATTCCCTGATCTATAGGCAGAGCTCCAGGCTCTAGGGCAGTATGACAGAGCAGTAGGGGAGATCTTTACTGTTTGTCCTTTGGTCCCCATGTCACTTGCTACCCTGAGATCTCCTGCAGCATAAAATTTGGCTCTGGAGTATTTCCGTGATGTTGGGAAATGTTGTCACCTCCCTGTGGCAGATGGGGAATCGCCGGCTCGTGGTGGAGCCCAGGTGGAACCTGCAGTGAGAGTTGCCCATCCCTGTCCTCATTTCCCACCACTTAAATAATTTTTCTGGTGTGAAAGGGAAGGGCTTTGGTGCTGTCCTTGTGAAAAATCCCACATCTCTCCCATAAAACAACTCCTTAAAGGATTTTGAGGTGTGACATTCCCAGACCAAAACTGAGCCTCCCTCAGTGCAGCATCCATTTTGAGACCTGATTTTTAAATGAATTTATTTAAATTAAAAGAGTAAAAGCCTGTGGCAGGGATGGACTCGCTGGTCCCCTGTGCTGTCCCCCCTCCTTCCGGTCCCAGTGGGCACTGTGACGGACCGTGTGGTGCTTTTCCATGCAGGATTCCCTTAGAGCTGTCGGAGGAATGCCGGCTCCCTGGGTAACCGGTACCGTTTGCTCATCGGGTTGGGATCTCTCTGGTTACAGGAGCTGCGCCGGGGCCACCACTGCCAAGTCACCCTCTGCTTCGGGATGTTCCCTGGCTTCTCCAGAGCCACGTTAACATGGGAATTCATATGCCTGCCTCGGGCTTCTCTAGGGCTTGCTTGTCTGGCCCGTCCCCTTTCTGGAGACAGATGCTGCCTTGGTGGCTTTGGTGGACATTCCAAAGCCTCTTCTGAGGAGTGAAGTTAAAAATAGACATTTTTAGAGCCCTCCTTAAAGCAGTGGTGATGCCACTTGCAGGCATCCCTGTTCCTGCTCCTGATTCCTTTCTGGCTTGTGGCTGCTTCCATGCAGTGCCCCCAGTCAGGGGGGATGGACACAGGGATCCCCATGTCCCCAGACTGGAGGTTTCACTCCCATGGGACACTGGGGTTGAGTAGCCATGGTCACTGTGGGCTGACCAGAGTTTTGATGTAGCTGCTGCCTCTGCTCTGGAGTAAATCCAGAGCTGTTATCTCTTTCTGGTGCTTTCCAGCTAGTTCCTCTGGAAAGCGATTATTTACAGAACCTGGAATCACATCCTGGCCCATTTATTTGGGAAACGTTCTTAGCTATCTGCCGTGGCGATGGTTCTGCTGTAACTCCAGAGTACCGGAGCAACCCAAGCCTGTGCTGTCCTTCTGCACAGAGTCAAGTGCAGTCCGTGGAGGGGCTGTCACCCAGCCACCCACACTGCCCTGTCCCTGGGGTGCAGAATGTAGCAGGACTTAACAGAGGGGGTGACAGGCACACAGGGCCAGGGTGGCACGTCCCGGTCCCACCAGGCTGAGGGGCTGCAGGTGGTCCCAAGCGGTGTTTCCCAAGAGCCGCGGGGCCGCAGCCGCCCGATGCTGCTCCCAGAGGGTGGCTCTTGACTCTGCCCTTTCTCCTGGCAGTTTCAGATTGGAGAGCTGGCAAATACTCTGACTAGTAAATTGGAGTTCCTGGGCATCAACAGACAATCTATCTCCAACTTCCACATGTTGCTGTTGCAGACAGAGGTAACCGAGCCTTCGCCCCTCGCTCCGGCCTTGTGTTCCGGAGCGGATCGGATGCAATCCGCCGTCCGAGCGCCGGTGCTGCGTGAGCCTCGTGGCGCCTCGCCGCGCAGGGCCCTCCCTTCCTCGGCGGGGGGAGAGCGTGGCTTGGTGCGGAGGTGGGGTGTCCTCCTCCTGGCCCCCCGCGTCTCGTGCCGGAAGGGAGCCTCCCGATCCTTGAGTCCCGTCCCCCCCGGGGCCGCTGGCAGCCCACCTCACTTGACTTCCCCCGGTTCTTGCCCTCTAGACCCGCATTGCAGACTGGCGAGAAGGTGCTCTCAATGGAAACTACCTCAAACGCAAACTCCAAGACGCAGCCGAACAGCTTAAACAATACGAAATAAACGCCACCCCTAAAGGCTGGTCCTGCCACTGGGACAGGTACGCGCTCTCCTCCTTTCTCACCTTTCATCTCTGACATCTCAGACATGATTTGTGACCATCAACCACCCGACGACGCTGGCGCCGTCCCTCTGGCAGACTGAGAGCGGCTTCTGTTAGTGCTGGGCAGGCAGAGAAACGTCCGGCACTCGCAGAGTTTGGGCCAGCCACCAAACTGGAGGATCCAAACGGAGTGCCCAGTGCTTTGCGACGAAGCTGATTCCCTGACGGACAGAGCTGGTTGTCCCTCTTGCGAGTTTTCAGCGCTGTGGAGGGCGGGCCTGGGGGGTCGCGCATGCGAGAGCTCTGTGAACTTTGCAGGATCTCTGGATCAACTCTTCTGACCAACAGCTCTTCCAAAGGACAAACTTCAACTCACCGACGGAACGAAGAACAAGATTTCTGTCTCCTGCCAGCAGGTCAGACCCAAACATTTCTTTGTCTATTTGGCTTTCTTGATTAATTTTCCTTTGTTTGAAATCTTTGCTCTTTTGTTTTTCAGCTCCCAGATCCGATCCCTCTCTCTAGCATTCACTGTGTATTTGACACCAAGAGTATCATAAAAAACTCTGCGCACCACGGGGTAGGGGGGCAGCCGCTTCCCTCCATTGGGCTGTTCCCCGGTGCCTCTTCCGGAGGGCGACTTTCGGCCAAGGCCATGCTGAAAGTCCCGATGTTAGCGAGACGTCGCCGGCGTTCCCGGCCCTCCCCTTCCTCGGAGCGGGGGGCTCAGGGCGACGTTCCCGCAGCCAGCGATAGCAAATAGCTTTGAGCGAGTCGGCTCGGGCCTCTCCTGCCTCTGTCCTCAAAGTTGTTTGTTGCGTGTGGGAGAGCGGCAGCCCCGCTGCACGAGGGTCTCCCCTGCGAGAGCGCACTGCTGTCGTGGGCAGGCCCGCCTCGGAGTGTCGGGGGCGGAGAAGGGAAGCTGAAGCCTCCTTCTCTTTCTTGTGATCTAGGGAGCATAGACGCTATTTCTATGTTAACGAGCGCTCAGGAGAGTCGCAATGGGAGTTTCCCGACGGGGAGGACGAAGAGGAGGGACAACGAAGCACCGACAGAAAACCCGACGGTCCTCCAAAGCCACCTCCCAAAGACAAAGGAGAGCGCACCGAGGAGCCCGCCGAGCGCCCTACAGGTACGCCTCGCTGGCAGTGGGGGGTCCTGGCCCCAAAGTGGGGGTGAGGGGGAGCAGGGAGGTCCACGGTGGCAGTGCCTCTAAGCAGGACCATGGGCAGGAGCAGGCGGCACAGACCGGGGTGTTCAAGCCCGTGTCAATGTGTATTCTTCAGGCTCCCTTTGTAAAGAATCCTTCTCAGGCCAAGTTCCTGCTACATCTCTCATGCCGCTCACTCCATTTTGGACTCTGCTTCAGTCCTCTGTCCCGGTCCTCCAACCTCCCTTGCCTTTGGAAATGCCTCCGCCGCCTCCACC
>VXAZ01010176.1:84957-99288 GCA_013399875.1 Gymnorhina tibicen
TGCCATGGCAACGGAGCGGAGCCGAGTGGGGCCGAGCCGGGCCGAACCCGGGGCTGAGGGGGGCCGAGCGGTACCGGACTGAGCCGAACGTGGGGCCGAACCCGGGGCCGAGGGTGGCCGAGCGGTACCTGACTGAACCGAACCCAGAGCCGAGCGGTACCGGACTCAGCCGAACCTGGCGCCAAGCTGTTCCGAGCCGGGCCGAACCTGGGGCCGAGCGGTGCCGGGCGGTACCGGACTCAGTCGAGCGTGGGGCCGAGCCGGGTCGAACCCGGGGCCGAGCGCAGCCGAGCGGTACCGGACTGTATCGAACCCGGAGCCGAGTGGTACCGGACTCAGTCGAACCCGGTGGCGGAGCGGTTCCGAGACGGGCCGAAACCGGACCGAGCGGTACCGGGCTGAGCTGAGTGTGCCCCAAGCGGTGCCGAACCGGCCCGAGCTGTCCCGAAGCCGGTCCGGTCCGGTGTAACAGAAGCCCCCTCAGGCGCTGCCCCCGCTGTGCTCCGCTGTCCCCCGCCGCCGCCATGCTGATCAAGGAGTACCACATCCTGCTGCCTATGAGCCTGGAGGAGTACCAGGTGGCCCAGCTCTACATGATCCAGGTGGGGATGCGGGGCTGAGCATGAGGGCGTGGGGGAGCTGCAGGGCTGAGCGGGGAGGGCTGAGGGTTGCAGAGGTCTGGGGGCTGAACCCAGAGGCTGCACGGGGCTGGAGTTTGTGGGGCTGAGCCTGAGGGGTGTGGGGTCCAAGGGTCAAGACTCAGGATGTGCACAGGGCTGTGGGGCTGGGCATGGGGAGCTGGAGGGGTGCAGGGATCTGAGGACTGAGACTGGGGGGTGCAGAGGGCTGGGAGAGGCTGGAGATTGTAGCCTGAGGGTGCACAGGGGGCTTTGAGGCTGAGCATGGGGTGCTAGAGGGTGTAGGGGGGTTGTGGGGCTCTTATGTGGGGAACTGGGGAGCTGTAGGGCTAAGCATGGAGCCTGGAGGGGCACGGGGTGGCCTGAGGCTGACCCCAAGCAATTGGCAGGTTGCAGGGGTGCCAGTGAGGCTTTGGGTGGGTTTGGGGCCACGGAGCCAAGTAGGGGGTCCTGTGAGCGCGTGTGGGGCTGGTGTATGCCAGCACATGGGGATGGGAGTGTATGGGGACCCTGGGTGCCCATGGGGATCTCGGGGCTTGGAGAGGCTGCACTGAGCCATCATCTCTGTGCAGAAGAAGAGCCGGGAAGAGTCGAGTGGCGAGGGCAGCGGCGTGGAGATCCTGGCCAACCGGCCCTACAGCGATGGCCCCGGGGGCAGCGGCCAGTACACCCACAAGATCTACCACGTCGGCTCCCACATCCCCAGCTGGTTCCGGGCACTGCTTCCCAAAGCCGCGCTCCAGGTGGAGGAGGAGTCCTGGAATGCTTATCCTTACACACGCACCAGGTGGGAGCTGGGAGGTGGCGGGGTGGGCTGCGGGGCTGGCCGTGCTCCCAGGCTCAGTCCTGTGCCCCTCCAGGTACACATGTCCCTTCGTGGAAAAGTTTTCCATTGAGATCGAGACGTACTACCGCCCGGATGCGGGGCAGCAGACCAACATCTTCAACCTGAGCGTGGCAGAGAAGAGGCAGAGGATTTTGGGTGGGTATGGCTGGCTTGGGGAGCTGGGCAGGACCCTGTGGCTGCTGGGATTCCCACACAGTGCTCCCGGGATGGGTGTGTGGATGTGATGGTGCCTTAGGGGCTCGATTTCACTCCTTGCTGGTCTTCATGTTTTGGGGATGCTGGAAGGGAAGAGCTCCTTGGATCCTGAGCTCACTGCCCCAAGCTCCATGTGACTCAGGCTCCCTGCTCCAAGCTCCCTGCCTGCTCCCTCTCAGGGCTGCTGAATTAAGTTTCACATTAAAAATATTTTCAGGGATAGTTTTGTCCTCTGCCTCTTCCCTTGCTTCTATTTCTGTTTGCAGCTTCTTCTTCCTAGTGCCAGCCTGCTCCCCTCTACTTCTGTGTCCCAGCCCTGTTCTGGCATGGATTTGCCTTCTCAGTCTCTCCTGGTGTACATGGGACCCCACACCTGGGTCCTGTGGGGTGTTTCAGATCAGCTGGAGTAGGGAGAGCTGGAAAAGTGTGTCCCCATTTTCCTACCCCCTGCTTCCCCTTTCCCCAGGGCTTTGCTCCAGATCGCTCTCTGGCTCCTTTCTGGGGAGACTGGTGGGCAGAACTGGGAGCTTGAGGTGGGGTTTTTCCCTCTCTGGCAGGCTCCCATTCCTGGTGGTGTGGATGTGGTCAGTTCAGGCACCAGAGTGAGGAGTGTGACGTGCTGCCTCTTAAAATGGAGGCCTAAAATAGGCACTCGGAGGAAATGATTCATCTGACCTATTTCTCTCCCCGGCTCTTGCGGCACTGGGGATGTCCAGCCGGGATACTGATGGCTCGGACCTGGGGGCAGGAATTCTGCCCCTACCACCCCTGGGAAGCAACCAGGAGCAAGCAGACGGCATGAGGGCATGGCCCCATGCACTGGTTTTTCACTCAGTGCCCGTCCCGTGGGCATTCCACAGGGCACTCAGCATCTCTGGTGGCTGCTGTGTTCCACAGGGAGCAGGGTTGGAGTGGGACCAGCCCCAGTGTGGATCCCGCTGGGATTTTCTCTGCCCTGGTGTCCTGTAGCACTGACAGATTTAAACCCCTCTCACGTTTCAAAGGGCGACGGAAAAACATGGTCTGGGTGATCCGCAGGGAAAACTGCTTCTTTGGCAGCTTTCTCCCAGTGGCAAAAGCAAAAGGAGTTGGATTGTGATGGGAATGACGCTGCCAGGAGCTGCTTGGGGACAGCAGGTCCTATCCCAGCTCTTTGCTGCTGTTATCCAAGATGCTTGGCATCATGCTGTGCATTGCATCATTTTTGTGGCTTCAGGGCATCTCTAGTTTTCTTTTTCTCCCTTTTTTCAGCCCAAACTGAAGGAAGAGAGGCTGACAGGACCTTGGGGACATCAAGGGGGGCAAATAAATGCAGGGTTTGGCACAGCCTGGGAATGGGGACAGTGCTGTGGGACGGTACTGGGAGTCAGTGCGGTGCCCTGGGAACCCCCAGGCCATGCTGGAGGAACCTGACCTGGAGATAGGGCTGGAAAAGCCAAATTCTGGAGATTTGGTGCTGGATTGAGCCTGAATGGCTGTTGAATCATGTTTTCCTGGGTGTTATTCATGAGCCTCTCTCTTCGGAGGTCATCCTCATTTGGGGGGAGCTCACCCTCATTCTGGGAGAGGTCACCTCTGTTTGGGGATAGAGTTCATTGCCCTCCCCCTGCCGGCTCTCCAGAGGCTCCTGTGTCACGTGGTGGTTTTGCTGTGCCCTGTTTTTGGAGGACCCTTGGGCTTTTTTGGGGGGGAGCCGGGAGCTGTGCCAAGCTGCCCCATGCGCTGTCTCCATCCCCAGCCCCCAAGTCCCCCAGGGTGGCCGGGATCACTCTGCAGCTGCCAGATCTGCTGGCTAATGCATGTATGTTTGTCAGCCCCGGCTCTCCGCACGCTCCCAGCCCCTCCCTCCCTGTGCCACTCCCTGGGGTGCCGGATTGGGATCCCACACGGGGACGGGGATGTCTTTGGCTGCACCCAGGGTGTCTGTGATGTTCCAGCCTTGGGATTTTATATGTTTGATTAGCAAATTCTTCCCTGTGAGGGTGGTGAGGTCCTGACACAAGTTGCCCAGAGAAACTGCGGATGCTCCATCCCTGGAAGTGTCCAAGGCCAGGCTGGATGGGGCTTGGAGCAAGCTGGGATAGTGGAAGGTGTCCCTGCCCACGGCAGGGGGTGGAATGTGATGATCCATAAGGTCCCTTCCAACCAAAACCATTCCAGGATTCGGTGATTCCAGAACTCCAAGATTTTAGGATTCTAGGACAGAGAGTGTTTGCTGCCAGCTGCATTGGGTGCATGGCTTGTGGGAATAATTTGACCTGATTTTTGTCCCTTTTTCCTTGTTTTCCTACCTATGCCCCCTTGCCAAGTGCTGCGGGGTGACAAGTGCCGTTCCCCCCACAGACACCATTGACATCGTGCGTGATCCCATCTCCCCCGGGGAGTACAAGCCTGAGGAGGATCCCAAACTCTACCACTCATCCAAGACGGGCCGGGGGCCTCTGGGGGATGACTGGCTGGAGACAGCGGTGGCCAGCGGGCCCCTCATGTGTGCCTACAAGCTCTGCAAGGTGGAGTTCCGATACTGGGGGATGCAGTCCAAGATTGAGCAGTTCATCCACGACGTGGGTGAGTTCGGAGCCATGGGTTGCTGGAGGGTCATTTGGGCAGCCGTGGGATCGCACTGGACTCGCTCCCCCCCTTCTCCCCCCAGGTTTGAGGAAGGTGATGCTGCGCGCCCACCGCCAAGCCTGGTGCTGGCAGGATGAGTGGACGGACCTGACGATGGAGGATATCCGGCAGCTGGAGGAGGAGACGGCGCGAATGCTGGCACAGAAGATGGCCAAGTGTGGCGAGGGCGAGGAGCCACCCATGGCCGGGATCAGCCCCGAGGGGCGGCCGGAGCCAGACGGGCCTGGCGGGCAGGAGGAGGCCGAGCTGCAGGCAGGGACTGATACCCCCTCCGATGATACCTTTGCCAAACAGTGGTCCACCTCTTCCCGGTCTTCCTACTCCTCCCAGCATGGAGGTGAGAGACCAGGTCCAGTGTGGTTATGCCCTGGACGCTGCAGTTCTCCATAGGAGATGTGTCAGGGGACTGTTTTGCATAGGCTTGGGTGTCCTGGGCTGGGGCTCTGGGTGTCCCAGGTCTGGTCCCAGGTTTCTTAAAGGGGCCCTAGGTGACCCAGGGATGGTCCTGGATCTCCTGGAGGGACTCTGGGTGACACAGGGATAGCCCCAGATCTCCCTGGGGGGTCTGGGTCCAGGACCAAGGGGGAGCTGTGGGGCAGGAGCGGGGTCTCTCTGCAGGGGGCTGTGGGTGCTGATCCCTCGCGGGTGGCAGGGGGTGTGTCTCCTCAGAGCCTGTCAGAGTGGCGGATGCAGAACATTGCCCGGGACTCAGAGAACAGCTCCGAAGAGGAATTCTTCGATGCCCACGGTACTGGCACCACCTTGGGACAGGCTGGATGGGGGCAAGGGTGTCTGAGGATGGGAGTGCACACCCCTGGGGGCACAGGGGTGTCCCCCACCCACGCTTCCCTCCTGCCTCTGCAGAGGATCTGTCTGACAGCGACGAGGTCTTTGCCAAGGAGATGACCAAGTGGAGCTCCAACGATTTCTTGGACACGCTTGAGCGGCCGGTGGAGCTGGATGAGGCACTGGGTGAGTGCTGGGGGTCCTCTGGCCCCAGATCCTGGGGTGAGTGTCCTGGGAGGGGCCTGACTCCCACCTGGAGACCCCAGCTGTCTCACCAGGGCTGTGTGCTCGCAGGGGACGGAGCCAGCGCCACCAAGGGGGATGGTGAAGGATTGGGAACATCCAGCTTCCCTGAGGTGCGTGTCCCCTCCCTCGGGCCGTGTCCTCCTGCCGTGCCCTCTGACTTGACTGCTCTCCTTCCTGCAGGGCGGCATGGCAGAGAGCACGGAACAGATGTGCCGGATCCACGCACTCTTCCTCATCCTCCACAGTGGGAACATCCTGGATCAGGGAGCGGGCGAGCCAGGCTCCAAGCAGGCAGATGTGCAGACACTGGCAGCCACCTTTGATGCTGTCACCCGCGTCCACTTTCCTGAGGCACTGGGACATGTGGCCCTGCGCCTGGTGCCCTGCCCTCCCATCTGTGCTGCAGCATACGCCCTCGTCTCCAAGTACGGATTCCAGCTGGGAAAGTAGGGGACCGGGGAGCTGGTATCCTTGGAGAGGGGACTTTACTTCTGGTGGGACATTAAGGACTGGGGATGGGATGGGATGGGATTTAACTCCTTGGTATCCCAGGGCACACAGGTGTTTTATTGTAGGATGAGGACAGTGGGGCGGGATGGGATGGGATAGGATGGGGATAACTCCTCATGCAGCATCCTGGGGTGAACAAGCATTGTGCAGAGAGATGGGGACATCAGGGCAGCATGGAATGGCATGGAACTGGATGGGATGGGGATAACTCCAGATACAGCATCCTGGGTGAGCAAGTGTCTTGTGGTGGGATGGGATGGGGATTACTCCTGGTGTGGCATCCCAGGGCGAACCAGTACCATGCAGTGGGATGAGGACATCAGGACAGTCCTGCTCATCCCTTGCCATGTCCCCCTCAGGCTCAGCCCCTACAGCCACGACAGGGACAGCCTGTCCAGCAGCCAGGACCACATCCCACTGGCAGCGCTCCCGCTGCTGGCCACCTCCTCAGGCACCTACCAGCATGCCGTGGGCACCGTCATCGCCCGCGCCAACCAGGCCTACGCAGCCTTCCTGCACTCCGGAGAGGGCACCGGCTTCTGCGGCCAGGTGAGGTGGAAATTGGGGGGAAGCTTGTCTCTGGGTGTGACCCCTGCATGGAGTGTTTGGGGGTGTCACCCTCTTCATGGATCTGTGGTGTCTGCAGGTGGTGCTGCTGGGGGACTGCGTGGGCGGCATTCTGGGATTCGATGCCCTGTGCCAGAGCCGGGTGGGCTCCGGGGGCAGCCGGAGCAGCAGCCGCCGCGGCAGCCTGGTGAGTGCCTGCACCCCAACGCCCGCTGGGGAGGGTTTGGGGGTGCACTGGGGGCTATCTGGGGTCTGGGTGTTTGCTGTTTCTCCCTGCAGAGCACGGAGCCCATCTCCCCGGAGCAGTGTGGCAGCCTGGACCCACTGGCTGATGGGACAGAGGGAGCGCCAGTACTGGGCCAGGCCAGCCCTGAGCCCCCAGGGACACAGGGTGACAGCCAGCAGCACAGCTCCACATGCAGGTGAGCCCAAGGGGGATGGCTGGCTCTCTTGTGCTTTATGGAAAGGGCGTAGTTCCCATCTGCTCCAGGCTGGGAGGAGCATTTCATGCCTGCCCCAGGGGGATCTTGCTGGAGCTCTTCTGGGATAATGGGGCCATGCCAGGCACAGCTTTGCCTTCATGATGGTGGGAGCACGATGTTGCCATCCCTTCCCATGCCCACTGTCTCTGCTGTCCCAGCCTGCAGGCCAGCGAGGCCCTGCTGGAGGCAGAGGCACCCCGGAGCAGCGCCATGGCGCTGGATGGGGCGGAGGGTGCCTGCACCCGCCTCGAATTTAAGGTATCCGGCTTCTTCCTCTTTGGTTCCCCACTGGGGCTGGTGCTCGCGCTGCGCAAGACCGTCATGCCTGCTCTGGATGGTGAGGATCCCTGCCTGCTGCGGTGCCAGCCCCTGACCCTCCCTGCAGGGCTCGAGTCCCTGAGTCGTGCTCACCCCACAAGCCTGAGCTCCCCTGGACCACCCCAGAGAGCCCTGCTTGGGTTTGAGCCCTCGCATGCCCAACCCTGGCTGTGTGGGTGTTGGGTGGCTGAGTGTCCCTGCTCTGTGCCAGCCTCAGCCTGTCCCCGGTGCCCCAAATTTCCCTCTCCAGCTTTTCCTCTTGCTGTGTCCTGCTTTACCCCTCCCGGGTGTTTTGCTCCTGGTGCCCCCCAGCCTTCATGGGTGCCCCTGACCCCACTCTGTGCTGCAGTGGCCCAGCTGCGTCCTGCCTGTGAGCAGATCTACAACCTCTTCCACGCCGCCGATCCCTGCGCCTCCCGCCTGGAGCCCCTCCTGGCCAAGGCCTTCCACGCTGTGCCCCCCCTCAGCGTGCCCCGATACCAGAAGTACCCCCTGGGTGATGGCACCTCGTCCCTGTTGGGTGAGCAGGTCCCCTCCAGGCTGGTGCCAGGCCTTCTGGGGCCACGTCAGGGTACCCAGCGCACTCACAGCCTGGCTGGGTGGGGGGAGAGGGATGTGCAAGCCCTTGCCACTGCTCTGGGGCTCTACTGGAGGGGGGTCCTGGGGTGGTGGGTGTCCCTGGGGACTCTGGGTGTGCTCACCCAGCTCTTTCTGCAGCGGAGGCCCTGCAGACACACTCTGCCCTGTTCCTGCCCAAAGTGGATGTGGCTGCCCCCCCTACCCCCACTGGCAGCTTTGGGGGCTTCTGGAAGGGCAGTGAACCGGCAGAGCCCCCCACTCCTGCCAGCACCAGTGAGGTTGTCAAGAGTAAGTGTCATCCCTACCCACCCCATCCCATGCGGGCACATTGGGCTGCACGACACAGGATGAGGTCCAGAAAAGGCTTCATTCCAGCTCTCCCCGCAGTCCTGGAGCACTGGTGGGGCCCGAAGCGCATTGACTACTCTCTGTACTGCCCCGACGCCCTGACTGCTTTCCCCACCATCACCCTGCCCCACCTCTTCCACGCCAGCTACTGGGAATCCTCTGACGTGGTGGCCTTCATCCTGCGCCAGGTCTGGTGGGCACGGTGGGGTGGGTGGCAAGCCGGGGCTGGCAGAGGTTGAGCCAGCACCATGCTGTGAGCAGGTGATGGAGAAAGAGGGGCCGCAGCCGGCGGAGAGCGAGGAGAGCTCCATCTACAGCCCCGCCATCCCTCGGGAGAAGTGGCAGCGCAAGCGCACCCAAGTGAAGATCCGGGTACGTGGCCAGTGGGAGCCCACGTGGGGCATCCTGGGGTATGCGGGTTCTGGGACAATCCCACAGCCCAGTGGTGTCCCTGTGGCACCTCAGGAGCTCCCCCAGGAGCTGCTGAGCACCCCCTGTGCCTGCAGAACGTGACGGCCAACCACCGGGCTTGCGATGTGATCGTGTGTGAGGGCAAAGCGCAGGTCCTCAGCGGGCGCTTCATGTACGGACCCCTGGATGTGGTGACACTGACCGGGGAGAAGGTACAGCTGGGCTTGGGGGCCACCAGGACCCCTCAAACAGGGTGTGGGTGTCCAGGACCAGGCATGGGGCTGGCATCACCCACAGTAGGGGAAGGATGTGGTTAACAGGAGCCTGTGTGGGATGGTGGGAGAAGGTTGTAAGGACTTGCAGGTGGGAACACAGCAGGATGTGGCAGTCCAGCCCCTGCCCAGCCTGTTTCCCTCTCCCAGGTGGACATCTACATCATGACACAGCCGCTGTCAGGGAAGTGGCTGTACTACGGCACTGAGGTGACGAGTGGCAGCGGACGCCTGACCTTCACCATCCCTCCAGACAAGGCTCTGGCCATTGGGATCTACCCTGTTCGCATGGTGGTCAGGTGAGGTGTCACCTCAGTTCCTCCTCCAGCCCTTTTGGCAGAGCTACACCTGCTGCCTTGGCAGCAGAGCTGGTGCCGAGCCACCACCTCTGCCTTTGCAGGGGGGACCACAGCTACGCCGAGGCATACCTGACTGTGGTGGCCCGTGGCACTGAGTCCGTTGTGTTCAGCATCGATGGCTCCTTCACCGCCAGTGTCTCCATCATGGGCAGCGACCCCAAAGTGCGGGCGGGGGCTGTGGACGTTGTAAGGTGATGCCCTTCAGTCAGGGAGTCAGTCTCCCCATCTTTCATGGTGTGGTGACAACTTAGTTGGGGGGTGTCAGAGCAGGGGCAAGGGGGAGGGTATTCCACCACTCCCTTGCCTCCAGCACATCATCTCCATGCTGGTGCCCTATTGTGGAAAATAATCCTCTCTGAGTTTGGATGTGGTCCCCACAGCTCTGCTGTGCCTTCCCCTTGATAAAATCCCTGGGAGCAGGGAGGTTTTGGAGGCAGCACCCACACATGCTGTGTTGGGAGATCCCAGCTTCCCACAGCAGGACTGTCTCCACACAGGCTCCTGGCAGCCACCCATGTCCCCTTCTAGGCACTGGCAGGACTCGGGGTACATGATCATCTACGTGACGGGGCGCCCTGACATGCAGAAGCATCGCGTGGTGGCCTGGCTCTCCCAGCACAACTTCCCCCACGGCGCCGTCTCCTTCTGTGACGGGCTCACCCATGACCCGCTGCGCCAGAAAGCCGCCTTCCTGCAGAGCCTGCGCACCGAGGTGGGGATGGGGATGCTGCCAGGAGGACATGGGGCTGGTGATGGGGTGGCATGGGCTGTGCTGAAGCCTGTGTACTTCTGCATCCCGGTGGAGATGCTGGGAGCTGGACTGCACTGCCATGGCAGAGCTGGAAGCTTCTCAGGGCAGCTTCCAGCATCCCAGCCCCTGGGGGCGGCTGTCCTTGTGGGAAGGGATGTTCCCTGCCCTAATGCTCTTGTCCCTGGGCAGGCAGAGATCTCCATAGTCGCTGGCTACGGCTCCACCAAGGATGTCTCTGTCTACAGCTCACTGGGACTTGCGCCAGCACACATCTACATTGTGGGACGGGCCGTCAAGAAGTTCCACAACCAGTGCCAGGTATGGTGGTGGAAGGGCTGGGGACAGACTGGGGATGCAGGGGACGATGGCTGACCCCACCAGCCGGCCGTGGCCACCGGCTCAGGCTGTCTGTGTGTCCTGCAGTTCCTCTCCGAGGGCTATGTCGCCCACCTGGCCCAGCTGGAAGCCGCAGCCCTGGCCCACTCCCCCAAGGGCCCCCCACGACCCGTGCTGGGTAAAGGCACCTATGGCTGCCCAGCGCCTGTTGACTTCCTGCGGAAGCAGAGCCAGCTCCTGCGCTCCCGGGGCTCCAGCCAGGCAGAGCGGGATGGGGGGCCCCCGTCAGCACCCCCAGGCTTGTCCCGGGCCAAGCCCCGCAGCGTCAGCCTCAAGCTGGAGGGTGAGGAGTGAGGGTGTGGCATGGCTGTGTCCCCCCTCCATTGCATCCCTTATTTCCCAACAAGGAGCACCTGGGGACGGAGCCAGTGCTGGGCCACGAGCCCATAGGAAGGAGATGAGGGCGCTGGGTCCTCTGAGACCAGGGGGTGCTGGGAGATGGCTCTGAGCCCAGCTGAGAGCCAGAGTGATCCCCTCAGGACTGAGCCACCCTGGGTTCTCCCTGCTGCCCCCAGCCCCATCCCCTCTGGTCCTTTGGGGCTGTTGGGCAGTGCCTAGTGGGGTCTGCGTCAAAGGGTCATTGTCCCTGTGCAGAACTGGGGGGTGTGGTTGTGCCCCAGGGCAAATGGCACCTCCCCACCTATTTATTTCCATCAGGTGTCACGGGGCAGGGCTGGGTTGGGGTTCCAGAGTGGTTCCTCTGTTCCCCCCCCATTCGTTTCGATGTTGAATAAAGAGATGTTATGACAAGGTGCCAGCACCCACGAGTCTGCTCTGTGCCTGTGGCACCAGGGTTCCCACCCACTGGGAAAGCCCTGGGGAGCCTCCAGGGATACCATGTCCCACAGGGAGGGGCACAGCAGTTGGGTCACAAGCAATTCAAGACAGGGAAAAGAGCCTCGGGTGTGTGGGCTGTGCCGCTGCTGATACCCTCCCCCTCTCCAACTTGGTTTCCCCTCATTTACTTCTAGTAGCAAATTTTTGTAGTGACCAGGGCCTGTGACTGGTTTTACTTGAGTTTATCTTGGCATAGCATGACCAGAGGATTATAGAGATAGCAGGAACAAGCTGTTATTCTATATAAAATATCCTGACACTAACATGACAAGAGGAGACACTGGTTTGGGATGATAGCAGCAGCCTGGAGAAGTGACAGTGGCGTGGCACGGAGGAGAACGGGCATGAAGGGGTTGGAGCTGGGGCTGAGGCTCGGCGCCGCTCCTCCATGGCCACCATAAAGTATAAAAACATCAAATAAGTGATAAAAGTTGGCAGGAAGCAGTGGGCTCATGTCACCCATGCATCCCTGGTGTGATGATGAGCAGAGTCTAGAGCCCAGCAAAGAGCTTCAGCCATGTGCTGCGATGCTTTATGCTGCCACTTAAGTGCCTGGCCATGTCCCCAGGCCGTGGCGAGCTCCAGGGCCATTTCCACTGACTTCAAATAAGTAAAATCTGTATTAAACATTAATAAACATCCATGACCATTCCACATGTGGAATATCTAAAAGAACCTGTCCTGAGAGCACTGGGCTCTCCCTTGTGGCCGCGGACTCTACTGGGAGAAGATGCCCTTGAAGCGGATCTTGTCTTCGGCGTCCTTCTCCCGCAGCCGTGCTTCCAGGCTCCGCAGCTCCTTGGAGACCACGGGGCGCAGCGAGGGGTCAAGGGCCAGCACTTTGGCGAAGTCAGCCTGCGCCTCGGCCACGTTCCACACAGCCGCGTGGGCCTTGCCACGCTTGAAGTAGGCCTTGACATTGTCTGTGGGGAGAGAGCCGGGGTCAGCGGGGTGTGGGGCTCTCTCCTGGTGCCCACCACAGCAACTGGGGATGGCCCGTGGCTCCTTACCCTCATACTTGTTGAGGATGGAGGAGCAGTGGTCTAGCACCTCATAGTACTCCTCACACTGCAGCTTGCACTGGCAGTAGTTTAAGAGCAGGGGTGTGATCTTCTGGTCGAGCTCAATCCAGTCTGGAGAGCCCGGCTGCTCCTGTGGCAGACAGAGCAGGGAGAGTGAGAAGCAGCTCTCAAGCCCTGCATTCCCAGGGATGCCTGTGTGCATCCGGGGAGACCCACCTTCATCTGCAGGTTCTTGAGACAGGCGATGGCATCGTAGTATTTGGCAGCTGCCTCTGGCACCTTGCCCTGCCGGTACAGCTCGTTGCCTTCCTTGTGGATCTGGGGCACGGCCTGGAGCTTCTCCTCATCTGTCATGGCCCATGGGTCCTGCTGGTAGGAGCCGGGTGGCTCCACCTGCCAGCACCCCATCATGGAATCAGAGAACAGGATCATGGAATTGTTTAGGGTGGAGAGGACCTCTAGGATCACTGAGTCCTGCACGGCCAAGGCCACTACTAAACCATGTCCCACATACCACACCTATGTGTTTTTTGGACACTTCCATCCCCGAGCTCCCCATGCCGGCACCTCACCTTCAGCACCTCGATGTCGAAGATGAGGGGCTGGGGGTTCTTCTGGAGCTCGTCGAGGTCGGGGTACCCCAGGGAGTAGTGCTCGTGCATCTGAGCGATGCTGCAGCAGTGCCGCTGCCCCTCCAGCGGGTCCTTCCCTGCTGCGATGTTCCGCAGGCTCTTGGACACCAGCGGGTAAAGCACCACGTGCTGCGGGAGGGAAGGGAGCCGGGATTTGGGGAGGGAGTGGAGAAGAATATCAGGCTGCTCCACCCTCGCACCCCGCGGCTGGAGTGCACCGGGGCGCCGCAGGCCACGCCCACAATGCAACCCCCCCCACTCTCAAGCCACGCCCCAGTCACAAACCACGCCCCCAGTAAGTCCCGGTCCCGCCTACCTTGGTGTCGCAGCGGAAGCGCGCACGCTCGCCGGGCCGCATGGTTCGCAGCGCCGCTTCCCACACCGGCAGCTTGAACTTTTTCCCGGCGATGAGCTCCATCGGCTTTCCCCGCGCCCTGCTATCGTCCACCGGCGTCTCTTCGTCGCCACACCGCAGAGTCCGGTAGTGGAAAGTGGCCTGAACGGGCAGGAGGAGCCCGCGGCGTCACCATGGCGACACAGGCGGGTGGGGGGGCGCGCATGCGCGCCTTCCCCGCCGCGTTCCACTTCCCACATCCCCCCACCCGCCCGTTCCCCCGCGGACCTGACCTTGGTGCCGTCGCGGAAGTCCGGCAGCGGCCCGGTGCCCTCCCGCAGCACCTCCTTGTCAACGCCGTCCGCCCGCAGCTGCTCGACCTGCTGCGCCATCGCGCCCGCTCCGCCCGCGCCGCCCGCTCCGGCTCGGCCGCCTCCGCCGTCGCTCGGCTCTTTCCGGATAGTCGGAGCGGCGCGAGGCGCCCCCTCCCGGCCCGGAGGTGGCGCTGCGGGGCGGGGGCACCGGGAAGGGGGCGTGACCATGGCCAGGAGGCGCGGCCAGCGGAGGCAGCGGCACACCCGGTTCCCACGTGGTTCTCCTGGTTTCCCGTCTCCTACCTTTCTCGGGCGCTATTCCAGGAGACACGGGAGCCATTACGGAATAGAAAGCTCCTCTGGCACTCTGCCACCTCCATGGAAAGGCCACGGTGTAGGATGGGAGGTTGATAGTGTCGCAGGGACTGTGAGGGTCCCCGCCCGCCTCGGGGACAGCGTAGCCGGTTCGTCCCCTCCCGCCAGCCCTGCCTCGGTCTCCGTGCATGCAGGAAGGAAAGGCAGCCACGGCAGGGCCGTGCGACACCGCTGGTAGGGACACCTCAGGGCTCACCAGGGGTCAGCCCAGCCCACAAGCCATCCCGGCGTGACACAAGGACACCGGCAGGTCTCACGTCCCCGCTCCCACAGAGAGGCTGGTGGCACATAGAGGTGACTGCACTGCTGTAGGAGTGACCCCGTAGGGTCACACACTGTTCTGCCGGCACTGTCACTGCTAAGCACTGCTGGGGGGGTGGCTCAGTCCCAACCTCATCCTCACACACATGAAGACTTCAAGAGAGCTCCTGCTCCCCCCTCCTGCACCCCTTGTTTTTCTGTGGTGCTTGGTCCCAGCTTA
>VXAZ01010177.1:0-198966 GCA_013399875.1 Gymnorhina tibicen
GCTAATAGTCCACTACTTCAAAGCATTGAAGACAACCTAGAGCACAGATTTTAGGGAAGGAGTAAGTCTTGCAAAATATATCCACCACAATTTACATTTAATTTACTGAACTCAGTGACTTTGTCTGAGACTCAAAGTCACACAAGACAGAGTGCATCTTGTGTCATTCTCATTTTGATAAGAAACTGTCTGACATTTTGAGAAATTACCTACTCTGTAATCACAATCAGAATATATAAAAGCTCTGTGATACAGAATTGTTTCCTTATTCAAACTGGACTTTAGTTCATAAGCTATTAACTGAACTGTGGATTTCAGCTGATAAAAGCAGGTTGAGGTTTTTTTCCTTAACTTGTCTTGAGGTACTGTAGAGAACCATATTGGTAGGATATTCAGGTGCCCAGAATGTGAATTCTCTTGGGACAATATGAACAAAATGAATAGGATTATTATCCCTATAGGAAGAGGTTTCCAAGTTGATTCAGACACTTGCTTTTAGGAGATGGTATTTAATATTGATGTTATCTTACAACATATTACCGTAAAATATAGTTACAGCATATCTTTGCATATTTAAGCAGAGAGCATATTAAGTGAACAAGCAGAAAAGAAAGAAAATTCAATGTGTTAGCTTTAGCATTATTGAAGTATTTTGACTGATGATCTCTTGGAAGTGGTACTAAAACTGCAAAGCTGTATCAGCTGATTGAAGGAATCAATCTTCCATCAGTATTTTGCTGATTTTACAGGAAATAATGCTGAATAGGTAGTGTAAGCAAGACCATCTATGTCTGAGAAGGACAATTGCACAATTTATATGACCTAAATAAAAGAAATGTGATGGCTCCTTGAAGTGGAAAATTGCTTTACAGTCAGCCTGTGAACTTGACTTTTAAATATATGTAACAATTCTGGTTTTGGAAGATCTAGTCTAACTTCATTATCTGCTAAAGAAAGTTTCGTAATTATAATATATAATAAAATGAGATTATTTACAAAGGCATCAAAGGAAAGCTTGATTTTTATATAATTTCTTTCTTTAAAATGCACTTAAAAAGTTATTCTCTCCTTTTCTGAAAGAAGACGTTTAAGTGGTCTTCTATCTTCCCATATCCTCTTTAAAGCAGAGGTCCTTGAGGGCAGAGGGTAAGTTCTGTGTACCCTATTTAGATAGCTGTACAAAGGCGTGACTAAAAAATGGAAATTGTGATAGATTCCTGTAAGAGATTTTGCTTTTAATAACTTCAGCTTTTTAATGTAGAAAATTCCTCCTCCTTTCTCCTCCACAAGAGTAGATCAAACTGCTGTACTACTTGAAAGGGATTGCTCTTCCGTTCCTTTTATCTGGCATACAGTTGTGAACCTTTGTGTTATTTGCTTTTATCTGTTATTTATCAGATTAACAATTGTACCTGATGGTTTGCCAACTTATTTAATACCTGTTACCAGATTTCTTCATTTGGGAAACATCAATATTTAATTGGTACCTATACCATCAGTATAGAACTCTTCAAGAGACATCTACATATTTTTCTATCTTTCAAGCTACATAGTAGGTCTGTAGAAACCTCTTGTAAATTGTCAGGACTCTTCTAGGTCAACAGTCTGCTAAGAGCTTATCAAAACTCAGTTAAGGTGTTTCATTTCCTTGTTCATCTGAAGATGGTAATTGGAAGAACTTTTTTCCATTACATTTTTATTCTTAATAATTTTTATTCTATAGAATAAAAACAAGAATATAACATTGGCGGTTTTCCACTATGACTAGGAGCTATTATAGGCAGGATTCTTGGTTTTGGATTATCCCGGAAATCAGAGATGTAGAATTAGTCATTAACTGGTGAGAGCGATAGTGCATCACTATTTTGCTCATATTTCTGCAACAGTTTTAACAATATAGTGTGCAAATTATCAAAAAATAATATTGAATTAAAATAATTCCACATCTTCAGCCAAAAGATATACAGAAAAAATATAGAAAAGTATTCCTAAATGATTTAAAATACTGAAGAATATGGTTTTTTACTGTAAAAAAAGTATCTCCATAGATATGCATTTCTTCCAATATAAAGGAAGTACTGAGTTTTAAAGGGCTCTTAAGTGCACCATGGAAAGATGTCCCTAGAACAAATGGGTTTTAATGGGTGAGCCACTCAAAATTATGCTTGAAACTATTTATACAAGAAAAAGCAATTATCAGGTAAAATATTGGTCTTTGCATTTGTTGTATTCCAATCAAACCCAGATTTTTTTTTCTGGAACATGTGAGATGAGAACAAGTTATACTTCAGTTAAACATAAATTACTGATTTCAGTAGCTGAGGCAACCATGCAAGATTCTTGAGTTTCAAAGTTTGTGGTCTCTCATGGCTTTTGTATACCTGTGAAGAATGGAAAAATACTTGGTTTGATGTTTTCAGTCTTCCGTGTTTATGTATCTAATCTCTATATTTTCTCCAGTACCAAAAAGGTCTTGTAAACACACTTAGGAACATGTTTTAGGCTTATCTTTTCCAGTGCAAGGGTAACTTTTAAGTTCTCCACGTGTTTTACAAGCAGCTCTATGTAAAGCATAGAACAGACAAGCATTCTGTGACATTCTAGGCATGTTGAATGTCCTGCAGTTTATATACAAGGACAGACAGCACAATGGTTTAATGTGCAATATTAGGGATAGGGAACATACTTTTTCCAGGTGTCCCTAGAATCAGCACTGCAGGATTGATTAATATCTCCAGTTTTGACGCAACTGTTATCCAATTACACACTTAAAACCATAACGTGCCTTTTAAAATAATGCATTGATTGTACTTGACATTCACTGATGTCATAGATGCTATTAAAACAGCTGTTCTGCTCATGCAAATGACCAAGCATTACCCGCAGGTTGTTAAGCAAGCCCACTGAACAGGAAAGAAAAGCTTGTGCTGTTTTCATAGGCTTGGGATCATCATGGAAATCCACATAGTAACAAGAAGAGAGGTCAAGATCCACAAAACCCTGCACTTTACACTTTACACTAGACTTTATGGTACTTACCTGAAAACTTTTTAATTATAGCCACTGGTGTGATATTGCCTGAGGCTTTAAAACATCGCTTCGTTTGGAAGAAATCTGAAGTTCACACAGCAAAAAGTAAGAGAAAAACAAATGATTCTCCCGTCCTTCATTTCTTCAATTCTGCACAAATCTTCTAACCAACAATGCATCATTTGTCCTTGGTGGAAATTTAAGAAAAAAACCAAATTGCAGGCCATTCAGAAAACTCACAAGTTAGGGTTTCAGAGAATAGTCCAATGTATTCCTGCAGTTTAACAAAGTAAGGGACTACTTTCTATTTTCACTTACCTGAGTAGTTCTTATCATCATAGGAATGTCAGTTCAATCAATGAATTGCAGAGCCAACTGCTGTATTAGTAAGGATATATTACGTAGTAAAAGGGTCAGGAAAAGGTGTCTCTAACAGGGGGATTGGAGCTCTACCATGTCATGAAAAAAAACTCCTACTTGCTGCAGAAAACATCAGCAATAAATAAGATAGGAGGATATAATAATTTTAGTCTCATTCTGTCATGCACTGTTGGAGAATTTTGTTTTATGTTGCCAGTGTTTTGAAATTGTAGCAGATGACTGTCATTACAGTGCATCCTAAACCATGTGTTACTGAATATCTTTAAATTTCTGTTCTAATATATTTCTGTCACTGCCATTAGGGCTGCAAAGATCTTAGTGTCACTTCAGTTAATTGTAGAAGCTGAATGATGTTGTCTAACTTCCAGTGATGCAGAAGAAAATACGCACTTGCATGGTGCTATTATTCAAATTGAATTTTCAAGCTGAACAGTAAAAAGCCTTTAGTTCGCAGCATATTTTACACATAAATTTAAACAAGGTGCTGAACTGTGACACCCAGAACAAAAAATTATATAAGCAAGTTGCTGAGCTTGCTGTCTGTAATTCACTGGGCATTCTGAGGCTATGAAGTGATAGAATACTGTTACCAACACTTTTATAGTAGCGAAAAATATTTTTTTTTCTTAGTCTTTGAACTTACTTCTTGATCCATTGATGAACTGATTTACTAAATGTTGTGAAGGGAGAATGACAAGCAGGTTTTTCTACCTTGCAACTTTAGCCACCTGTGTCCGTTTTCATCCTATTCTCTCTGTGCACTGAAGGAATCAAAAGTGACTTTCAGATGTAACCTGTTACATTTGTGATCATTTTTGACAGTCAGAATTTATCAAAACTGTGTGACAAAACAAAATCCTTCCTTTACGTTTGGGTCATCTCTAGGACAACATTAAGAGATGTAAGTATTAATCTCCTTTTGGTCAAATCCAGACCTTACTAATGCTACTTTTGGATCTCATAAACCAGCACGTCCTGGACGTCTCAGTGTTGCATATGAAATCTTTCTTTGCTCACCTTTTTCTCTTCTGGCTGATAGTCTTCTGTGTGCAGGTACTTCAAAAATGCCAAAACACACCTGCCACACCGCCTTGCTTTTTTGACAGTGGCCTGCCAGTAGGTGTTACTTTTGGCTGGATCAGAAGGCAGAAATAATTATTTGTGTGCTCATAAAGGGAATTCCTGAAGGAGTGGCTGTGTATGTACTAAGATACAAATGCTTAGAGGATTTGTATTGTTTAAGAGTAAAGGTTGATCTTACACAGTTTGAACATGTTCTTTTATTTCATTTTGCTTGAAAAATAAGGAGTGAATTATTATTTCTGGATAGCACACATTACTGCTAACTTGATAGAATAATTTTCAGGGATTAAATATAAACAGTAAAATGAAAATGCTATTTTAAAAGTCAGCTATTAATCCATGAAACTTCCTGATTTTTGATTTGTTTGTTTTGCTGGGTTTTTTGGTAGCATTAGTCCACTTATCCAGTTTTGTTGTGGTTTAACCCCAGCTGGCATCTAAGACTTAACACAGCTACTTGTTCACTCCCTGCAGTGGGATCAGAGAGAGAATTGGAAGAATAAAAGTGAAAAACCTCTTGGGTTGAGATAAAGACAGTTTAATAGCTAGAGCAAAAGTCATGCACTTATGCAAACCAAAGCAAGGAATTCATTCACCACTTCCCCTTGGAAGGCAGGTGTTCACCTATGCTCCAGGAAAGCAGGGCTTCATGAAATGTGATGGTTACCTGAGAATACAGACACAATCACTTTGAACATCCCACCTTTCTACTTCCCCCAGCTCTATAAGCTGAGCATGATGCCATGTGAGATGAGGCTATTCCATATATATATAAAATCGGGGTCAGCTCTCCTGACTCTGTCCCCTCCCAACTCCTTGTACATCCCCAGCCTTCTCTCTAGTAGGGTCAAGTAAAGAGCAGAAGTGGGCTTGACTGTGCAATTGCTGCTCAGCTATAATGAAAACATCCCTGTGTTATGAACAGTGTTTCCAGCACAAATCCAAAACACAGCTCCATACCAGCTACTGCGAAGAAAATTAATTCTACCCCAGCCAAAATCAGCACAAAGATTTTTTGAAAAATGTTTTGAGTGCCTGTATATATGCAACAGTTCTTTGAGGAATGGCACTACTGTGTTCATCTTGTACATGACATGTGCAGTGTTAGTTTTTGAGAGGCAGTAGTAAGATGTTCTTAATGACTGACACCATCAGAAGGCTGCCTCCATACGTTTGAATGATACAGAGTATTTTCGAATTGGTTAAACTCAGCTGGTGTGCTTTGGTATTCTGAGTGGTTTTGCACTTTTACTTCTACAAGATTCTTTACTGTCACAGATTTGACTCAAAAGACTTGTTCAAACCAAAATTTCTTCTTTTTGGGACAGAGAATGATTTTAAGAGGTCATTCTCCTTGAAACAGTTTGTGACTCTTTTCCATCAGCTGTTAGAGATGGGATTTGTGAACCTTCAGGGTGTTCTCACCATCTTGGATACGTGTTTGTGGAGAAGATAAAGATTGTAATTACATTTTTCTCATGATTTATTTATTTATTTATTTAGTTGGGTTGTGGATGGTTACAGTTTCAAGTAATTCAGTTTAACTGATAGCTACTCCATTTTAAAAAATCTTTGCTGGAGTTATAGAACAGTACTAATTTTCCTAAGTAAAATGTGCTTCATTACTGAAAAATCCCCTGACCTATTATGGAAGTGCAGGGTGCACATATTTTGAGACCGAGGTCTCAAGATCAAGGTCTAGAAACCAAGGACATATTTTATATCCTAAAAAAAATTATCATGGCAATTCTTCCGTATGTCAGTAGTGTGCAGATCTGATCCGATTCACATTTAAAGTTACGGTATAGACAGTGTGAGGTTGTCTGTGTACAATAACAAAACGTCTACTACTGTTCTCTAGTTTACACCTGAAGCAGTAGCTGCCAGGTTGTTGTCACTTTTGCAGTAATTTATACTGTGTCTAAACTGTGCATAAGCTATGCAGGGTAAAGAAGTGGTATTCTGGCTTCAGAATCAGCTGGAGCTTTTCACTTTTACTCTTCCGGTACAATCCCAATAATCATTTTATGGAAGTAAGCTGTTTCAAAAGAATGATGTAAGTTAGCCTTGCTTAATTTCTTACCTATGCTTCTTTTTTTTAATTTAGAAAACAGAGTCCTGAACAGTCTCTAAAAGGAGACTTGACTGAATCACTGTCTTTCCGTCAACTGGGTGTTTAACATCAGAAAGATTGTTCCTTGACGTTGTATTTAATGAAATGTGTTGTCCAAATGCTTTCTCCTTAGCTGAAATGCATCATACTGCTGTAATACATCAAAACCTTCTTCACTTTGACCAGAGAATCATAGAATGGCCTGGATTGGACAGGATGTTAGAGATCTTGTTTCAACCCTTCTGCCATGGACAGGGACACCCTTCAGTAGACCAGGTTGCTCAGAGGTCCATCTAATCTGGCCTGGAATGCTTCCAGGGATGGGGCATCTGCCTCTCTGGCAACCTGTACCAGTGCATCACCACCCTCACAGTCAAGAATTTTTTCTTAATATCAAATCTGAAACTACTCTCTTTCCAAATGAAAGTCTTTTCCATTTCCTCTTGTTCTGTCACTACATGCCCTTGTAAAATGGTCCTCTTCATCTTTCTTCTAGGCTCTCTTCAGAAGAGTAGGCTGCAATTAGGTCATCCCAGTCTCTTTTCCAGGCTGAACAGTCCAAGTTCTCTGAGCCTTTTCTCACGGAAGAGGTGGTCCATCCCTCTAATGGTCTTGGTGGCCTCCTCTGGACTCGCTCCAACAGTTTGATGTCCTTCATGAGTTGGGGAACCTAGAGCTGGATGCAGCACTCCAGGTGGTGTTTTTACCAGATCAGAACACAGGGGCAGAATCCCCTCCCACTCCCTGCTGGCCACCCTGCTTTGGATGCAGCCCGGGATACATTTGGCTTTCTGGGCTGTGAGTGCACATGGCTGGGTCATGTCCAGCCTGTCATCCACCCCAAGTCCTTCTTAGCAGGGCTGCTCTCAGTCCCCAGCCTATGTTCATACTGGGGGTTACCCTGACCCAGGTGCAGCACCTAGCACTTGCTTTTGTTAAGCTCAATGAGATTCCCATGGGCCCACTTCTCAAGCCTGTCTAGGTCCCTTTGGTATTTGATATTCTGTTCAGGTGTGTGAACTCCACACTCAGGCTTGGTGTCATCTGCAAATTTGCTGAGGCTGCACTCATATCTTTTTTCTCTGTTGCAATGATGTCCTTTAACCACCTAGTCCTTTATTAATACAGCAGTTTTCCACTGATTTTTGTTTGCCACAGGGCTGGCCTACAGGTACTGCTGCACTTGGCTGTGCCAGTCGACTTTTTTTCAGAGACTTTATTCTCCCTGCTGTATGTTAGTCAGAAAGCTGTACTTACCTTAAAATGAACATACTGTATCTTCTATATTTTCTTCTGTGCTTCTATACCAATCATAACTGGATAATTGCTGCTCCTCAGATACAGTGTTGTAAGATATGCAATCACATCAAATCTGTTGAGTGATTCTGTAATTATGTTTCATTTATTTTCATTGCTGAGACATAGTATGATTATGCATAATCTTTCTTTCCTTGATTAGCTGTTTGACCAATATTGTTTTATAATCCATAGCTAAAATGAGAAGAGAAGTTTTAAAAGGCTATGGACAGCATATTTTTCTTTTGGAAATCAGTTTTTGAGTAGTAGAGGAAAATGGGATTAGAAGTTGTATTGGGTTTGCATGGCCAAGCTTTGGTAGTGCTGGGGGATACGGGAGTGGCTTCTGTGAGAACTTGCTGGAAGCTTCCTCCATATCTGGCAGAGCCAGTTCCTGGCAGCTCCAAAGATGGTTGCACTGGTCAAGGCTGGGCCAATTAGAAACAGTGGTAAAGCCTCTGTGATAATCTATTTAAGAAGAAAAACCCTGTTACTGCACAGATGTAATTGCAGCCAGAGAAGAGTAGGGTGAGAACAAGTGAGAGGGAACAGCTCTGCAGACACAAAGGTCAGTGGAGAAGGAGGGGGAGGAGGTGGACCTGGTGCCAGAGGTGAGATTCCCCTGCAGCCCCTTGTGCAGACCATGGAAAGTCAGACTGCCTACCTGCAGCCCATTGAGATCCCCAGGGATGCAGAGATCCACCTGCAGCCCCTGGAAGAGACCCACACCAGAGCAGGTGGATGCCTGAGAGGAGGCTTTGACCCTGTGGAAGACCCGAGGTGAGAGGGGCCCATGCTGGAGCAGCCTGTTCTTGAAGGACTGCACTCCATGGAAAAGTGACCCACGCTGCAGCAGGTGCCCTTTACAGAGATGTTCCCTGTTTGCTGTCTATATAAGATCATATTCTTGGTTTACCAAGATTCTCTTGGTAATTTTTTTCCAAGATGATGACACATCTTTTTTGTTTTAGATAGGCTGTTGCCTGTTACTTATGAAACAACATATTTATTCTTATTTAGTCTTGCTTCCAAGGCAATTTTTTTGCTAGATTTGTCTAAAATAATTAGCTTGAATTCAGACTACTTCTATGAGATCTGAAGTAGTTCTTAGTTTAATATAATGACATTTGAAACAGTGTAGAAATTCCTTTACCAAGTGACTTACAATATGATTAAATATGCTTATCACATGTAGCCAGTTCCAAAAACCTCACTCTTAAGTTGCTGCCAAATTATTAAATGAACCAGGGAATAGATACCTGTTTTAGTGTTCTGTTTACAATAAAAGGAAAATAAAAATAAAAGGGCTGAGACAATAGTGGCTCTTCTAATTGGCTTTAAATTCTTTCAGATTTGAAACATTATTATAGTTGAATGAAAATGTTCCTTTACATGTCTGCATTGCTCAACCATCCACTCAGTAGCTGAGACTGTGATTTTTATCCCAATAAACTTGGTCTCTAATACCTGAAGATGCTGAATTACTACGTATTTAAAAATCTTGTGCAACCATCTACTTTGAGACCTTACCCAGTTTTTAATAGAGAGGAGAAAAGAGGAAATGGGCTCCTGCTGTGGAAACTTACAAGCTTTCTTTGTTTTTTGCTCGCTGAAGATCATATTATATTTCTTGTATTTGTCTTTTACGTTTCCTGGTGAATGTGGAGTATAAGGATTAATTTAATTTGTCTTCTAAGCTTTGTATAAATTTGTATCATCAGTTGCTTATGCTTCAGCTGCTTTCCTCACTGATCTATTCCACTTCAAGTATTTAAATAATATTGTATTATTTCCATTCACTCCCAGAACAATACTTTAATCACTGACAGTTTTATGTTCCTAATGATATTTTACAACATTCCTACTTGGCTTCATCCTAGTCTCTTTAAAATTATGTGTACTCAATCTGTCATTTACTAACTTTCTTGTAACAGAAAAAATGCTGTAATCCTGTAGGACTTGAATGTTTACAACATCTGATTGATCTTAAACACTTTATTGCTTTTTAATAGCTAGATGCATCCTGAAACTGAATGTGTATTCTTTGTTAAATCCTCTATTTGCTGCAAAATCCATATAAGAAATTTCATTATCTTTACCAGTTCTTATAATCAATGTCAATATCTTCCTGATATTTCCTCTCAGAAATTCTGGTCTTCTCTTTATTCTCATCCCTGAAATAATAGATGTCTTTATTCAGCTATAAAACTTAGTAGTGTTTCTGAGTTCCAGTTGCTGGAAAATGAAAGATAGTTAATGGACATACAAAAATACCAAGCTCAAGTACTATTACAATGAAGGTTGCATTGTGGAATAGTTATCTGCAAGCCAGTGAGGTATTAAAGTCATATTTAATGTTAAGTAATCAGATCATATGGAGAATAGTCCGGGTACCACACACAGCTTCTGAAAGATGTGCAGTTTTAACCTTGAACTCGAAGGCAGGAAAACAAATAGCTGTTCTGCTTGATCTCTTTTATTCAAAAGCAGAAATGCTGAAAGAAAAATTCATTACAATTTCTTCATCCTATAGGTGATTAGCAATGATAGATCCTGACATATTTTTCTAATACAGGGCATGCACTTCTATGGTGTCCATGGTAATCTCCACACTGCTTCTAAGGATTCTATTCTACTTCCTTCTTAACCTAATTTTTATAAACTTCCGTATTTTCCATTATTTGCCTCTTTGAAATTTAATGTACTTGGTCTTTCTTTGTTCCCAGAATATGCTGTATATACGATTTTGTGATCGCTGTTAAAAAACTGGCACTTTTGAAAGAGATTTGAAAGTTTTATGAGATTTGTTTAAACTCAATTTCATATATCACATAGATCCAAGTCAAGATTCATTAAATAGCTCTTTCTTGATATGATCCTCAATAACATTTACAAGTTTTACCTCTATATGATGGTATTCTGACGTGACATTTCTCCAGGTTTTCAGAACAGTGGAAATTATCTGGCAGAAATTATTTGCCTCCTTTGGTGCCTCACTGATTTCTCTAAGCATGTTGCATATGGGGTGTGTGTGTGAGTGTGTGGCTCATTGGTGACATAAAATCCAAATCATAATTTTCAAATTTAGGTTTAGAATTTTATACCATGCAGATTTTTTGTTAATCTACAGGTTGGTTAATTTGATTCGATAATTTATTTAAGACAGAGAATTACTCTTCCTATAACTGAAATTACTCTGTCTTTCCTGAATATTTTATCCTCTGCTCTCATACAGTTACATTGATTGTCCGACTTGCATAAGTTTCCAACATGCATGGTATATTAATCTGGTATTTTATTTTGGATCACACATTCCAATTTCTCCATCTAGTTTCTTAGGTTTCCACCATTTACAAAGTGGAAGACATGCTATTGATTGGTTAGATTTCATGTCACTCTTTTAAAATGTCCGTTTGCTTCCTATTTCTATATTTGATTATTTGATCATTTCTATCCCTTGACCAACCTTTTTTTTGAGAATACAGATTTTTTTTGTCTTCATCTTTACAAATGTTATCTTAAATCCTATGTATTTGTTCCTGTCACCTTTCCCTCAGTGTAAAGTACACTTTCAACCCTGTTCATTTTAATCATGAGCGTCTTGGTTCCTTAGAGCTGAATTCAGGTCCTTTCCTTCTGGCCAGAGTGCCCTCAGTTCCTGAAAAATTGAATAATCCTCCTTTTACAGCAAGTTCTGGAACTGCGTGTCCTTTGCTATTCTTGGACATGTGTGAGTACTAACAACACTTCAGAGATGCTAGCAGAGACCCTGGTGGTGTTTTCTAGAACTCTATATTTTGTGTCTGAAATTTTTCCTCTTGCCTGTTTCATTAATATATGTGGAGAAAATAATTACATTACTCTCCCCAGCATTTCCAAGCTGGTTCCTTCTAATGGTTGTACCTTCCAGGGCTCAGAAACCCAGAAGCCTATTTGCCTGAGAAAGGAGGCTTCCACCTGTGCAAACTGTTTTCTGTTTCTAGAAGTGCATTCTCAGTAGGGAATGCTATCCAGCAGCAACACCTGTGTCTTGTGTTCGTCTTCTCTTTGCTGGGCTTTGATATTTCTGAGTATTTCTATGAACCTCTTCACCCCTGAAATCCTATTGCAGTGAAATCACTACTTACCTGATAATTTTATGTCATCCTGGGTTTCTTCTCATTCACTGAAGTTCTCATTGCTTTGAAGAAGTACAGAACATGTTTGTTCTGGGCAAAGAATTTATACTGACAATTAATTGCAGGATTTGCACATGATTGTATGATATAGTAACTTTTATGAGGGCAGATTTTTGTGGATCTGCATGCTCCACCTCATATACTGAAGCCTTACTCAGCAGGAAATGCATGCATAAAAATCTTCCATGAAGAATTGCTGCATAATTGGAGTTGGGGAGAAAGAATAATGCGTTTAAATTTATATCAGAAAGAAAAGTAACCTAATGGAATGGAATAAGTTGCAAGGGACTTTGAGTCCCAACATTTTTGCTTTATTTCTTTTTGTTTGCAGATAGTTGCTGTCTTTACATTTTCTTTCTATTTATAAGAACTATTTGAAACTCCCAACCAGAAGAATTATTCTGGAAATAATTGTCAATGGGCAGCCGTGTGACACTTGCAATATTTTAAGACTGTTTCGAAAAGCCTTTTTCTTTTGGCTAAAGGCTGATGAGGAAGCATGTCTTGCCTTCCCACTGCTTCTGCTACAATCAAACTAATAAGGTTTCTTTGCAACATGAACTAATTCATAAAACAAATAAAAAACCACTTCTAAGTATCACTTATGCCAATAAGTTTTATTCTCTTAGATAAAGGGCATAATTTTGAGATCTTTGACATTTAAAAAGACATTAGAAATCCCTAAATCCTGTACAATTTATACTGAGTGATTAACATCTATGCTAATTAAATGGACATATGATGATATACTCCTTGCTAGAATAATCATTAAAATAACACGGTTTCTGTTTTTCTGTTCGCCCAGTATTACTCAGTTGTAGATAATGTAAATTTGAATAGGAAATTCTAGTTTACTAAATCACGTGGATATAGAAATTCTCTCTGCAAAAAGACATGCAGAGGAAAAGTATTCACTGTTACGTGTGTAAATATTCACACTGACATGGATGTTCCTCAAAGATAAGTCTGTGTAATATAGGCATAACTATGCCTAAATGCCATTTTCAGTGTTTTTAGCCAACAAAACCATATCTGCCACATTTGCAACCTAGATTTTTTTTTTTAATTTATTTTTTTATCAAGAATAGGTAAGTGAATGAGATTAATAAAGACTCTTTTATAAGGAAGATACTATGTTTTCATAGTTGAGGAATTTTATGCAAATATTGATGAATGCTCCTCCTGTATGTGGGATAGAGAGGGACACTGCCTGATGCCTTAAGTCCTTTCCAGCATCTGACTGATGGAACTGAGCACCATAACAAACTGGATTATCCTTCTTGATTAGGAAGTGCAAACGGCATGCAGACAGTTACAATGGATGCTCATTCTTTTTTAGTCTGTCTCACTACAGCTGGAAGGCAGGCGCTTCCATTTTCTAAACAGTTTACTTCCAGTGTCATTCCTTGTGTCTCTCTTTCGAATTTACTCTGTACTTCATCTGTTGTCTGGTGATGTCCTTTTCAATATCTATTGCAATATAAAACATGGCCTAGGTTACTGATTATCCAAAGCTGAATTCAGAATAACCTTACTGATGGCATCTCAAATTTCAGCAAACTTCAACAACAATCAGCTTTTAACAACTGCTGTTAGAAACTCATCAAGCTAGTGTAGAAGACAAACTACATATTGATTTGTGAATCCATTGATAAAACCATTGATTTCACAGCTGAACTGACTTAGGTATTTGTACTTGTAAATTTTTCAACACCAAATTGTTGAAAATTTTTAAATTCAACCCTTCTGCCAGTATTCTCTCTGCTAGATTTTATGATGGCTTCTGACACAGATGTAGAAGGGTTACATCTGCAAAAGAAATCATAGGATATAGTAGGTCATCTCTGTTTTCTGCTGCTTTTCCTGTCAGCATTGCCATATGCGTAGCAGCAGTAAAGTTGCATGGAACTATTGGAAGTGAATATGAAAAAATTCTTGATATGTCTGATGATCAGCACTTAGCATTAGCAACACCATTTTTTTGGTTGCTTCACTCACCTGCAAAAATCTGAAGGTTACAAGGCAACGTGGAAAGATTAAAACTTTCCAACTGGGATTTTGTTACCTGTTTTTTTTTAAAAGGAAATCTTTCCACAAACCTTACTGTTTAATGGACAAATCTATGAAAGATGCTTCTGACCATGAGCATGTCTAGTGAAACACAATAATCTTAATTATCCTAACAATCATTTGTAACAGCAAAGACATGGTGAGTCTTCCTACAGGGATAATGAAACTGACAGTTTGGGTGGTGGGCGAAGAAAGGAGAATGAATTAGGTTTTGAACCTCTCTGACCCACCCAATTTCCAACTGCTTTTTAGACAGTTTATGGTCTTTTCAAGTGTTCTAAATTAATCAGCTTTTGCAGAAGTTAGATCAGGGCTCACTCCAACTCCAAATGAAATCTCAAAAAAATTTGAAATAATTGACCTGTTAAACCTGGCTGCTGGGTAACATGCTGTTTCTACATAGTTCTGAGTTTGCAGAGCCCTTCATGCAATTCACTCCACAAGATGCTCTGAAACACAGCAGGGAAAGAAATCAGCTGACGAAACCAGCAGCAACTGATTGAAGATATTTAACATGTTATGCTCATTTTAAATTTTGTTTAATAGGAACAGGTTTTCTAATACTATTGCTTAATAGAAGTGACTTGTATTCCAAAGCGAAGGGAAAGCCCCAGTGAGCTGTGTTTCTTTTTAAATGAAATTGTCTTTATCTTGTAACTGCAGTCTGGTAGACTGTGAATTTCATTTGACAGCAGAGGACAAGAGAACAGTGATTGAGTTTAGTTTTATTCTAAGTTTATTTTTGCTTGTTCATTACCGACACTCAATGTCTCTCACCAGTTTAGGAGAAGACTTGATATAGTGACTTTTCCTTCAGGAAAGGGTCTTGTACTGGAGCACAGTAGTTCACTGATACTTGTTTCTCACAAAACTAGGACAGATTTTTCAAAGTGTTTAATTTTAAAAACATAGATTTGGAGGGAAATTTTTTTTTTTGCCATCCTGCCTCTAGAAGTACTTCTATCAAAGTAGCAGTTAGTAATGATGTTTATTAGCACCTTCATGAGTGAATACGAACAGAGGTAGAAAAAGATTTTTCCAAGAATTGTTTTAAACTATCATCTTCCTGCCAAAGTTTCTAAATAACCCTCTCCCTCTTGTGCTTCTTTAGATCTGTTCTGTTACTTGTCTTGTCATTATTTCAGTGGGAGTCTGGGCATACGTAGTGACTCCTTGGGTGCATTCCCCTCCCTTGTACTTTAGTACGTTGGACAACTGTTTTGGGCAGAACTTACCTAATAAATGTGAGTTTGAAACTGTCGCTATGAATTGTCTAGTCTGTAGGGAAGAGATTATATGAACTCTATTATAATAACTGAAATTTCTTGCTACAGAATTAGAGACTTGATCTGTTTAAAAGAAAACCGCAGCTACAAAACCACCACAAGGAAATGAGTAGAATTTCTCCTTGTCGAAAGGAAACTTCCAATGGCAAAAAATCCCACCCCAAACCCAAACAAAAAAACCTCAAACAAAAGCTTCTGGCATTGATTGTGGGTGTCCTTTCTACTCCACTTTAGGCCAGTTGGAAGAGCATGTGGGACGGCAGTAGAGAGTGGATGGAGGTCTGCCCATGCTTGCTTCCTGGAGGAGATGCTTTGAAGAACCACCTCTTCTCCACTTGTGTGGAGAGCTCAGATTACACTGGAGGTTGTTGAACCCTCACTGTGTCCCAGCTCTTGAAATAAAAAGGCTGCCTCCCACAGCCTTCTCCACACCAAGCATAGCCCTTTTTCCTGCTTTTGCAGCCTTCTTCTGAGTATTGTTAGTTCAAATGTTATAATTTTCCATATTATTTAGTTGTCTGTTTGGTCACCTGTTGGAAAATACTCCCTGAAGGTATGTGTAATACCTTCAAGACAAGCCAAGAACTTAAATTGTTTTGTGTTCATTTAAACCTTCTCTGTGATGACAAGGGAGGAGTGAGGGGAAGCTGTAACTTTAAAACAGCCGATACAAGTTACTTGAAATGAAAATAAATTTAATGAGATTCTCATAAGATGTTATGAACTTGGAACCCATTTTCTCAGAGGGGAAAAAACAGGAACATGTCTGTGGAAGAGAGCTTGTGGACTCCCCATCCTTCGAGATGCTCAAGGCCAGGCTAGATGGGGCTCTGAATAATCTTATCAAGTGGGTGGCATCCCTGCCCGTGGCAGGGGGGTGGAAATAGATTATGTTTGAGGGCCTTCCAGCCCTAACCATTCTATGATACTATGCTAAACCAGAAAGCTGACATACTTTATTTTTATTTGAAAAAAACCTGAATTTTGCAGGGCTGGGCAATTTAGAATGAGGAAGAAAATTTACTGGCAAGAATTTCAGACCCTGGCACAGGTTGCCCAGAGAAGTTGTGGATGGCCCATCCCTGGAAGTGTTCAAGGCCAGGTTGGAGGGGGCTTTAAGTAACCTGGTCAAATGGAAGGTGTCCCTGCCCATGGCAAGGCGTTTGGAACTAGATAATCTTCTCCCTTCCAAACCAAGCCCATCTATGATTCTATGAATATAGATTTCCTAAGGATTTAAAATCAATAGGAAGATAGTAATTGGTGTGTGTTAGTGGCTGGAAAACAGATGGATAAATGAAAAACAAATAACTCTAAAACAGCATCTGCAGATGCTGACTATCAGTCTAAGCTTGTAACAGCTCCTGCTTCCAGTGTGAACTGCTATTTTGCCAAGTAAATGACAAGTAATAAACACTGATAAATGGAGTACCAAAATCCTAAAGTATATTTAGTATTTCTCTCAGCTTCATCTGATAATAAATTGATGTTTTTAAAATTCTAACTTCATTCATTAGTATCAGAATTCTTATTTTCAGCAATTATATTTCATATGTGAATATGATAGCTTCTTTTTTCCATGATTACATACACTGAAAAACAGCTGGTTTGGTTTAAGATTAATTATTGGGATATATTAAATCTTCCTGTCTGTTTTTAAACTTTCACTGCCTTGTACTGGAAGGAGAAAATTTACCAGTAGGTGTCATATAGTTTAAGTAATAATGATAGTACATCACATAAATAAGTAAATATGGGCACAGAAGTCTTCTGTACAATTAAACTGTAAAAGAGGATGTGGCACAGCAAAATATAATCATACATAAACGATATGTATCTTGAATAAATGTGGGGTTTTTTTTGTAATTGTTAAATTATACAACCTTTCCATATAACAGCCTGTGACGTGTTTTTCTTATTGGTGTTTATTTCACTGGTGGTAAGCATAATGTAAAAGCTGCTATGAGGTAAGCAGGATCTGATTTTGAGCACTGTGGAATGCTATAACACTTATGGATGCTGCCTTTGATAAAAGACAGGAACTATGTCTAAAGCTGTTAATTCAGAGGTGGTGGTGCTCCAAAAGCGTGGTCCTAGCAGTATTCATGGGAAGGGTGGGAGTATGAAAAAGTGATGAAAGAATGAAGATCAAGTTTAGAGTTTTCTTAGTGCATATAGATTAAATGACCAGAGAGCAATACTGAGCGTACAGAGTTAAGACACAGTTTGCAAACCTGAGTCGTTGTGAATGCAGTTATGGTGTTTTTATTTAATCCTTATTTCTTACTTTTCTTTGCAAATAGAGAAAATTAAACATATTAATGGTGATGTAGTTTGGGTTAGCACAAAAATAATCATTGTAATTGTGGGATAAGCGGAACACTATAACCAGGCAGTTCAGGTGAGACACCTTTCTCACTGGCCATTTTAAAGATAATCATGTTCCCTGCAAATGAATGAACACGAGGTTCTTGCTTGCTCTGACACTCCTAAAATTTGACCAAAGCCAAAAAACAGTGTGATAGAGTTGTGCAACTTACTGTACTTGCTTTATCTTTCATTGCTCATTACAACTTAGGATGGATCCTTCTTCTTTCATCTGTACCTTTGCTTTCCTCTTCAGCATGTACTCTCTGAGGAAAATATCTACAGGCTGCTTTCCTCTCTGCTCCCTGGCTGTACCCTGTTAGTCAAAAGCAGAGGGTCCAGTGCTGTTAGAAAAACTTTACCAGTCCATCGCACACACAGACCTAATCTTCGGTTTTCTTTTCATCTTTGGGAAACAGGAGGGCAAAAAGCCACTGCAAAACCCTTATGCATTTCACTTGTAGCAGTAGGAATAGTGCCTATAAGTTACTTCAAGAAGAAAAGAAAAAAATGGGCATGTTGCATGACTCAAATGAAAGGGAATAAAGCAGAAAAAGTGTTTAGCAACTGATTATTTAAAAATTACAGGTAAAATGAGTGCAATAAAGGAATGTTCAGATGTTAGGAATTATCAAGCTCAGTGTCTAAGCTTGAGCTGTGTGCAATATAAAATTAATAATGTAATGACATATTTTTCTTCCTATGTGCTTGGAATTTTCCAATAAGGAATTTTAGTGATACATTGTTACCCATGCATTAACAGCACTCTACCAGAGTTTTAGATAATGACTCCTCTTACCAAATTCTGGAAGTTTAAAACTATTAGAGTATGTATTAAAATAATAGAGGGAAGAGTTATATATGCATGTATTAATTTCATTTTAATAAGAGAATAAATGCAGTGAGCTACAAATAGAAGTGGTGGAAAAGAAAGGTGGGAAATTTAGTCAGGCAAACATTTTCCTTTATTCAGGTGTTGCAGTGTAACACTACAATCTAGATACAGATTATATTAATCTTTATTTCTGCTAATCAAATTTTTCTTCTATTTTAGGAAATAATTTCTTGATATCAGCCTAAGTGCTATTGTGTGAACTATAGTTTTATTAGTTAGATTTATTCACAATCTTTCAACCTTAGGATGTAGGCTATACACTGGCTATATAAAACTTCACAACTAGTAAGAAAATAATTCAGTATAAAATCCATTAGAAAGAAATTACTTTAGTCAGAACATGCAACTGTCCTTCATTTGTGATTTTTATGAGGCTACTGGGCAGAATACTTAACTCAGATCTCCTCAGGTCAATTTCTTTCTTTAATACTAACCTGCTGCTATGAACATGTATTATTAGAGAAATGATGTAATGGAAAATCACCCTGATGTGAAAGCATATTAGAAATCACAAGTGAATAGGCTCACTTGGAGCATTTGAATAACAAAGCAATGCATGACTGAAAGTTGGCAACACTTCAGCTCCTTTAAGGCTCATAGATTACGTGGATTTTGATTCAGTTCATAGTATCTAACTAAGTAGGTTTCACTTTCTGTTGCTACTGAGATTTGTCACCGGATAATGGGTTGCAAACATGGTTGAGAATTTATAGAATGTGTTACCCAGAATAAGATGAACAGTACAACTAGGAAGATCTTATTAATTTGCTGGTAATTTTAATTGTTATGCTAAGCTCAATTTTAAAACTGTATGAACTGATTTGAAAAACTAATCAAAGTTAATAAGCTATTCTTTTGCATTTGAATGATTCTCTTGAGGATACATGCTTAAGAAATAAATCTTGGAAGTAGTCTAAGACCTGTTTAGAAGTTTAAATGGATTTTGACAAATTCTGTAAAACTTGTCGTTTACTGGATCCAAAATAACATGAAAACATACCACATTTTTATAGTGTAATTGTACAAACTATCTCAGTATTCTTCATCTGAAAAAGAGATCTGCTCTTCTTGAAAGGTGATGGAAAAAAAGAGGAGATCAACTTAGTTTTCACAGCAATGTCTGCAAAAAATCAGCTCAATCACAGAGAAGAAGATAAAGTTGGTGAACTATAGATAAAAAAAACCCCAAGCAATTTCCAGTCACTTAACAATTCAAAACATTGTATTCAAGTGACATTGCTACATGAAAATTGTAACTAAAGACATATATAAATTGTATCAATGTTGTTGGCCAGTGTTTTTATGATATTTAATAAATGAATTGCATAACATTACATATATGCTTGCACAAAAGCTAAATTAAAAACAGTCACCTGACATTATATCTTCTCATCCAGTGGCTTTGAGACACAGAAAATGCAGTGTAAAGTAAGTTACACACTAAAAATTTTGTAGTAAAATTGAACTTAGAATCTGAGAAAAGGACATATTTTTCTTGCTCAGGAAATGAGTTTTCTGGGACTTATTTAAGAAATTTTGCCAAAAAAGGTGAAGGCACTCATGACAGAATTGATAATTATTTAAAACTGCAGTTTCAAAGCAAGGCAATGGAAAGCTTTTAATGATTTACAGTGATACTGTTAAAATTATTAACTAAAATAAATCCTGCTGTCTTTTAACAGATTTTGCCAAGCTGGGACAAATGAAGTTGATTTTCTTCTCCAGCTTCACCTGTGCTCAAGATCCAAGAGCAAAGGCACAAAACTTTGCAATGATTCACTGATAACACCTCAAGTCAAACTGGACATTTTTAAGGAAGGCAAAACTGAAATGTCAGTCTGCACTATAGTACGCCAATGGGAAAAGGGAGACATGAGAAGGGAATATGGGAAATTGTTGGTGCCACACAAAATCATCTTTCTGTTTCATTATTTGGCACTTTCACGTACAATACTCCCCTTGTTTCATAGTAAGTCTCTTACAGGTAGAAGATCTGATATTCAGCTCTTAAAATCAATGGGTGTTTTGAGTAGAGATGGGATCAAGCTAAAAATGATTATAGAAGTCATGCAGTGAGCCTCTAAAAGCAGTCAGTGGCTGCTCTCAAAAACAAATCACTTGCTGGGGAGAAAAGATGAGCTAATGTGCACAGCAGAATCCAGATGAAGACAGACCAGCTGGAAAGCAAAAAAACCATCATGGGCAGAAATGTAGCATATTGGTATTCCTTTAATATTTTAGGGTATGACATGGTCTTACCATAATTATGTGTACTAGTTTGAAAACAAACTAGTGAGAGAGTCCAAGCCAGAAGTACAATTTAATAGGAAAAATAAAATAAATGCAGTAGCGCAAAAAAAACAACCCACCTACAAGGTCAGAGCACAAACCTGACCCCCTGATAATCGGGGGGTTGGTAACAGTCCAATTAGATGGTGACTGCAGTCCTCCTGGAGTGATGGTTCTGTTGAAGGGTCTGGTCTTCCTCTGAAGGTCCAGCAGTGTTGTAGGAGGGTCTGGTCTTCCTCGGAAAATCCAGTGGTGTAGATCTTGTCCTCTGGGATCCCAGTAGGTAAGTCTGCCTCTGCTGTTCCAGGCCCCAGATTTTATCCTGGTGGGAATGCTTGGTTCCTTCCCCCCTGGGTGGAGCATCTCACAATGGGATGGTGAGTCATGGGGCATGGCACTGATGGGCCCATTAACAGGAGATAGCCCAGGTTCGGGTTACCTCTGAGTCATACAGCAAGGCACTGATGTCCCATTAACAGGAGATAGTCCAGAGGGAGGAGGCAAGGAGCATTGCTACACCTGGTCTCAACAGCTCATGGCAATAGAATACATTGTAACCCAGGACATTATGGAAACAAAGTCCCTTTATCAGCTATGGAAAGTGAGGCTGACAGAAAAGATCACATATTTTAAAATTCTGATTGTGAGTGAATCAGGGACTGGCAGCTGTGACTATAGCTATGGGAATAGTTAATTTTCAGGCAAATGCTAGGTGTTTTCCAGTTTCTTATGTCCCATGTATCCGACAGTAGTAAAAAAGAAACCCAAACCCCTCTTCTACTTAGCTTATGAAATGAAATAGCTACTGAAATTGCTGTAGATTTTGTGAAATAGCTAAAACTGTTGTTGCCTTTGAAAAACATAACCTGGAAAAATTAAGGAGGAAAACAGTTAAATCACTTTCCAGGTCTATATGACTGTTGATGGGAATAAGCCCCTTCATTACTGGGAAGGAATAGAGAGTCAGAAGCATTATTTTCTGTTTAAATTTTCTATCTCTGGAACAAGCCTCTAAACCAAACCATTTTTGAAAGCCAGACAAGAAACAAAAGCCACTTGCTTTAATATTCTTGAAAGTATTGTAGGTTACAGAGCAGGATATTTTGCCTATGTTTTGAGCTGTATTGCACAGACCATTATTTAAGAAAAATACAATTAAAGTAATCTGTCCAGGAGTTACTTTATTTAATCTTTACATTTTTGTGCTTTATGCAATTTAGAAGAATAATTATACACACTAAATGTTAGGTAAATGTCTTGGGAATTTTGAAATGCTGAAAATTTGGTTCTGATCTTTGGAAAGCTTATCTTTATTCTACTGGTTTTTTTATTCCCCCTACTTTTAACAAAACTCTTTAGTGAGGCCCAGTTAGTATAATAAATTTTTCTATTTTCATTATAATATATTATATTGTTAAAGAACTATTGAAGGGCTTATAAATCAGGCATTGTAATATTTTGCACTATTCTCTTGATTTTAATGTCACTGTTACATCAGATTGCATTGTACCAGGGTTAATTTTGGAAATGGCTTGTGTGTTCTGTAATTATTATTATTGCACATGTTTCTAGAGCTTTTGCTCAACATGTTAGAACTGAATATATTAATCACTTGACCATTGTGCAGCTAATTTCTGCTCTTGGCTCTATAATCTAAATCCAGAGCAGCTCCATTTGCTACTTTCTGACCAGAAAATAGCCCACTAATGCTTTTCCTATAATGTTCAGAGTACTGTTAAGATTCGTTTGATCTGCCATAATAGCTCTTTTATATTAATATCTTCGTAAGTGTTTCCAGACAAATGATGCCCTCATTTAAATGCAGGAGATCATAGAAAGGGTCTTAATGGTCCTGTGCAGCTTCTAGAACATTAAGAATGTCCTTGAAATACTGTGGAAGCTCATGCAAATCCTGGCTCTGTGCCTCTCCATTTCAATACACGAGATCTGAGAATGTGGCAATGAAAATGTTTTGGTTTATAAAGCTGGGACTTCATTCCCTCAGAGATAGCCTTAAAGAAATAAGCAATTGTGTTTGAATCTCAAATGTATATTTGCAGTAGTTAATTTGGTTAATTTTTTGTTTCATATTTATGTTCAGACCAGAAGCATAATACTGTTTTAAACACTGTCATGTTCAGATACTAATATTCATTTAGATTTGTAAAACAAGCTGTGCTTCAGAAAGAGCACAAAATCATTATACAGGTATAATGACCTAGTTCAGCTTTTCTGGAAAGCTGAGTTGGTAAGGGAAGGAGAAGAGTGCCTTTTAATTGTGTTGGTGGTGTTTTAAAATTTCTCCAGTTCTGAAAACTATTGAAGATAATATCTAATCTAATATAGGCAGAAGACGGGGTGTGGCACTGGCCATCATCTTCCTCTAAAGATAGTATTCTATCAGTTTGAGAGTTGGCAGTTTATGTGTGTTAATGTGTTTCTGGCATCTGATTCCTTATTGCTCTAAGCAGGGAAATTGATGGACGCTGAAGCTCTACTGAATGCAGAGAGACTGTGTTGCCTGTTGCCTACCATTCTCCTGTGCTGAGAAAGTGCTGTCTTGTTTTCAGTTTATGGGAAATGTTAATGACAGAGTATGGGAGCATGCTCAATAAGAGTCTGAGATGAAGGGAAGGAATGCAAGGAAAAAACTGCCTAAACCGTGGCAAAAATCTGTCACGGGGAACACCATCACATCACCATGGATGCTTTCACAGTCTGTTCTGCCATCAGGAACTGCTGGTTTGATATTAGATCAGTAAGATGGCTTCTGGACACCAGGTATATGCATTTAGGACAGAAAATGAAATTATTTTATGAACCCTTTTCTTCTATTATAAACACTCATTTCGATTCTAGCCCAACAATTTAACAACCGTTGTTCTTATGTTTTTATTTGCTGTTTCAGATTAGTCATCCGTTTCAGTCTCTCCTGAAAAATCAGCCTTTCTCCAATTTTACTGCTTTGCTGTAGCAAATGATTCGCGAATGCTTTCTGAAACGTCATTAAAATGTGGGAGGAATTGCAAGGTTACTTTGCACCCTGAGAAACACAAAGTAAGTTATAATGCATTAAAGGATACTTCTTTTGCCATCTGCACAGCCTGACACTTCTGAACAATCTGAAGATTCATACAGCTGTTTTTTCTACAGTGAAGTATGTAAACAGTTGACTTTAATTCTGCTCAATGCCTGGGCTTCTATCCCATGTGATGTTATTTCTCCATCAGATTAACTGTGTCCTTTTTAGATTGTATAAATCGCAGTTTATCAGAAAGGACAATGGAAAGGCATTTTGTATAGAGGGAATTTGGTATGCAGAAACACTCTTTTGCAGAATAAAAGCTGCATAATTCAAATTATATGTTTAGTCACAGGATGTTCTTGATTCAGATGAACAGAATGTAACAGTCATGATGCCAAACAACTGACAGACTTTATAGACTTTCTTTGAGCTGCAGAGGGAAAAGGAAAATATGTGAAAAGGGGAGGTGGAAATATGGTTGATATACACCAACCCTTAGCAGAGGACTGTCACAAGGAACATCTCCTCAAAAGGCTAGCTAAAAAGAAAGTAATGCATGGTAAGAATAATTTCTTAAAAAGCTATAAATTGGCTTGTACTGTTTCAGTGAGGACAAGACAAGTTTGTTAACGTGTAAGGCTAAGCCTTTTATGTGATACTGGAAGATCTCACACACTCATCTCTGTGCAAAACACAGTCTTCTGTGACAAAGAGTTTCTGGGCTTTAAAAAACCCTCTACACTACTCCTCATAGCTGCATGTTTTGAATGTAAATTTTATTCTACTCTTAGCAATATTTTCAAATAAATCCTGAGATGTACTGACTGCCTTAAGGGAGCAATACTTAAAATCTAAAGAAACTAATAAAAACAAAGAGAAAAGTGAAAAGGTAGAAGGCAAATAATTCAGTGAATATTTTATTTCAGCTAACACCAAGAAGTTTTAGAAAAAGTATAAACAAACAGTTGGAATGTGAAAAAGCAGCAGTACAAAATGTCCACAGGCTTTTGTTGGTTTTCCTGACTTCTGGTTTTTCTTTTTTCTCCTTCAGATGAAGGGATTCTGGAAGAATGAAATTATTGCTAATGTTTTGTTCAGGAACTTATAATTTAGTCCTGGATGGCTGACTAAGATTTGGTCTGCTGGATTCTTTGGGGCTGGGAATAGAAATAGATATTTCTATCTTTGACTATTTTCTAATCCTTTTTTAAAAATGAAGTTGTTTGCCTGAAGAATTGACAAAAGAAGCCTTTTCCACTGATTTAATTTCCAAATATTCTCTACCAGTACGTATTTGATAGGTACTTGGATAAACCTTTTTTCCCTCTTCTTGACTTCCATTTTCTTCTAGAACACATTTGTAACTGTGCAGGGTTTTTTGGTTTTCTCTCATCTCCATCCAGCAGCACCAAGGAACATCTCTCTGTCTACCCTTATCCCATTTGAAGTGAATGATGTTACAGTTTGTAATGCCTGCTTCTATAAAGAGTTGAACTATTATAACTATCCTGAAAATAGAGTTGCTTTCCACTGAATTGCAGTGTCAATGTCAATCTGTGTGAAGCGTGGGTATATTATTACTAAAACAAACATTAGCTTTGGGGACTCCATGTTTGCCACCTTTTTTTAATCCACTGAGCATGAGGCATAGCCAATGATGTGGTTGTTTTTTTTGTTAGAAAATGAAAGGGTTTTTTCCCAAGTGACCTTATTCCATTTATTTTTAAGCTTTCTACAGGAAGCTTCTGATCTGTAAGTCCAATTACTTCTCCTCCAGGGCCATTTATAGTGGTTTAAGGGGCCTCCAGGGCATCATGCACAGAGTGCTGCAAATCCTCACATTTGAAGGAATCAGAAAGTTTCCAATACTCGCCATATATAAGAGATCTCAGAACTTTGTTGAACCTTTGAGATTGGACAGCTCATTTTCATCATGTTAAGGCAGAAGTTATGAATGGAGAAAGAAGTTTGAAAAAATAATTTTGTTGTCTCTGTTAACAGGGAGTATAGGTTTTCTGCTTATGGTGTGGATTTCAGTCTTGGCTGACTATTGGGTTCTTCATTTTTCTCATCACAGGTTACTGGCAGATGTGCCTCTGCATGTCTAAATTTGGTATCATAGGTTGTTCTTTATTTAAATTTTACATTTGAAAGTGTTAGGGGGAACCAAGTTTCTGAAATAGAGACAAGGCAATGCGGAGTGACGGCAGGATCTATACTGCTCTAAATAGCCCCATGGTGCTGCAAGCAGAGTGCACCTTGCTTACCTGGAATAGCAAGAAAAGATAATATTTTCCAAAGGTAGGCCTTGCATGGGTGTCTCATGGACTGGGAACTTGTGATCACCTTACCATGGTGATTGAGTGAAAGCCAAAATGAGGTAGTTCAAATAAAATTCATTAATCTCTTTTATCTAAGAGTAGATGAAGTATTTTTCATACGTTCTCTACTGATTTTTCACTGTAATAGTTCAAGTTAATCAGAAGCTAATGGAAAAGAATGTCAGCTCCCACATTTGACTGATGAATAGCATGCTACTTCACTCCTGGAAGTTTGTAAGTTTGCCCTCACACTGAAAATAAATTCTTTAGGTTTATTTTAATCAGGATTTTAGAAACAGTTGGGAGAGACTGTCAAAGTATCTTCAGTTGCAACAGTTCTAAATGAGGAGTGTTCTCAAGATCACCTTGTTTAACCTAAGGTTTTATAAATTATTTTCAACTAAACAGGAAAAGCTAATTCTTTGAGAGTGAATCCAAAACCTACTGGGGAAAAACAATTGGGTTTTGGTGAATTGTAATCCCTTGATTCAGTGTTTTACAGGAATTATACATGGAAAAGTATGGTAGGGAACTCCATGAAATTATTGTGACAGCTGAAATCAAAATGGCAATAGCTTTAAAAAATACATTTTTGAAAAATATCTTTTCAGAGCTGAGTGAACATACACAGTGAATAATGAAGTTTCATAATTCTCAGTGTTTAATCAGTGAACTGTTTTAATTTGGCATATTTGACACCTCCATTCTTTTTTGCAAAGAGAATACCACTAATTAGAGACAGTCTAATTAGACAGCCTGATTAGCATTAAGGTTTCGGCAAAGATTGAACAGTTTTTATTATATCCTTATTTTTGCCAAGCTACAGACAGCTTTTATATTCTTTCATGATACTGAGGTTATAAGCAAAAATACAGAAAGCTATAAGAAAGAGAGAGAGAGAGAAAACACACCATTTTAAGCCCTTCTGGAAATCATGGGTTTGCATTACCGTGCAGCCTGAGAAAAGAACTGCAGATTTATGAAGATCAGGTTGTTCCTCTGAACTCAAAGGTGTTTAGTCTGGAGATGGGTTCTGCTTCAGGCTCCTAAGAGACAGCATCTCACCCATGAGATAACAGACTTCCCTCTGAACTTCCGTGAATTTGGGACCAGTCATACACCTCTGTATGCCCTGAGAGCCTTGCAAGGCAGAAAAAAGACTGATAAAGAGCTCAGGTCCTCTTTCTCCTTGCCTGGGAGATGTTGAAACTGCTCCCTGAGACAGCAGGAGCTGCTGCCTCGAGGTGCTCAGGCAGCAGCAGGGATATGCAGGGCTCCTTCCCACCTGGCCAAAGTCCCAGGGGCTGGCGTGGCTGCGCTGCCCCCTGCTCTGGTCGGAGTTAGCCGAGGATATTTTGGCTACACTGGCCCCAGCGTTTCATTATGCTGTGGCAGGTAGCAGGCACTCGTGACAAGGAATCTTATTTCACTCTGGTTAGGTGTTTCTAGATTACCCCACAGAAAGCCTGAAGCTTTGAATGCTAAGATGAAGGGTTTTTTCCAATTCTTCGTAATTGTTTCTATCATCAGTACCGAGAAAAAAGAATAAGGTAATGATTTGCTTGAACAAAGCTATTCCTGACAGGAGAGAGTTATTTTATATCCTTATTTGCAAAATGACTAAGAGCATTGTTACTTTTTGCATAACAAAAAGTGACCTGAAGCACGTTCATGCGGTTTGCTTAACATTATCTGCTTCTCAAGAGTTTGAGCTGAATGGTGAGTTTGTGAATGTTCAAACCTTCAGATGCCATTACTTTAGTACGGGAGAAAAGGAAAATATTATGCAGGGTACTGATCCTGCTTTATATTTGAACACAGAGTAAAGTCCTTTTGTTTAAGCATAAAGTACAAATGTTTACCTTGGAGCCTTGTATAATTTTAATTAAAACACAAAGTCATGCCTTTGAACCTCTACCTCTGAGTCATATAAAATGAAATCTCAAAATGAAAATTTCTGTGAATAGTAGTTTTTTTTGCTGTATTGCTAATCTTAATAAACACACTTCAGGTTAGTCCCATTTATATTTTTCCATCTGATCTTCTTAAAACTCAGTCTGTGATCAGTTTTGGTCATGTTTCAACACCTAGCTAATTCTGATTAGCATTACAATCTACTACAATAAAAGCAGTTTAATCAGAAATTGCAAATGAGCCTCAACCACATCTAATATAATCAGCTATTTTGCTGACATTGCTTCAGCAGCAGGATTGTCAAGCACAGGATGAATTAGCTATATGTATGAATAGCTTTAGGACATGTTTGATACTGATTTAGAGGAGAATTTGCATAAACAGCAGTTAAAACTTAATTAAAAGTAAAAACCCTGTTGTATGCTTCTAAGGTTGAACAATTTTTGCTAAATTTAATGATGAGGTAGTCCTCAACTAATCCTTCCCACTCTCTCAATCTGTCATAAGCACAACCTTTTGCATTGATTATGTAGACAGTTGCTATAGGTTCTAAGCATCACAATAATTTACAGTAAGTCTAGCTACCTAAATGTCCATGGTTCAGCACTTCATGAATTTTTGGTTTTTGTTTTTTTTTTTTTTTTTTTAATTTTAGGGCTGACAAATTTTCTTTGGCATGGAGCATCTTGTCCTGTTTAAAAAACTGCTTCACACTGATGACCTATTACAAGAATCATATGTTTTATTAAACTCAGGAGTCTAGATGAGAAACAGTATGCAGAAATTTTGACTTGTTTACCTTAGGAGACTTGAAAACAAAGAAACAGAATGCTATGCATTAAAGAAATCTAACAATCTGCAATGATATATTAGTTTGAAAAACATCTGATAATGTCTGGATAACAAATTGTTTTCAAATAACATGAACAATAATTTGGCTTAGATACTAGTTTATTATAATAATTTTTCTTTCCTTTCTCCTTGTTGAAGTGAAGAAAAAATATTAATTCCTTTGTATTTAATGATTCAGTTATATTTATTGACACTTGAGATCAGCTCAGTTGGTTAGAGCTGGGTGCTAATAATGCCAAGGTTACGGGTTTGATCGCCTTGTGGCCCATTCACTTAGGAGTTGGACGCAATGATGCTTTTAACTCAGAATATTCTGTGATTCTGTGATTAATGCATCCATCTGAAGCCTTGAATTTGTGTTATCAGAGCAAAATATATGAAAGTAAAATGCGGTCTACAGTTAAAATCTTGTGATACATATGGCAAAGTTTTTGAAGTCTTTAGTAAATCCAAGTGCAGGTTAATCTTTAGCTAAACATACAAGCAAGGATCCTTTTCAGAGTGTTATATTCTCCATGGACTTGGCAGAGAGGAGTAAACAGAATGCCTACTGAGCAACAGGCCACATATGTTTATATAAAAAACCAATGAAAGTCAATATAAGTTGGACCAAACTTTCCCATTCACATATTCATTGCCTTTCAAATCCCACCGCACTATCATTATCATTCAAAAAAATCTCACCAGAAAAAAACTTGTTTTTTAAAAAGAAAATTTATAAAAAAATTTATAAAAAAATAGTGTTTATAAGTTTACTCTCAGTTTTTGTTGACATTTTAATGATATGAGGTGAAAATGTTTTAAATTGAAAAGGATATTTTCCTTACAGATAAGAAAGTTAATAAATAGGCATTTTAATAGAAATTCTAAAATACAACAGTATTCAGTAATAAGCAGACTTTTTCCAAAGAGAACATGGATTAATTATTTCTGTGACACAATGTATTCTGAATGTATTCTACACACATTTAAGCAGAAAAGGTTCCAGCTGTGCAGGTGGATTTCAAAATTTACAAAGAAATGTAATACAGGATTGCACTGAAGAACCACATTTGGATGATATAACCAAATTATTAAGAAACTGGATGATTAAATAGAGTCAAGAAAAAATAAATTTTCTTCTCCAGATCTACAAGCTTATAACATCCAGTATTGTCCTCACTAATGGATAAACAGATAAAAGAAATGGGAATAATGCAGTGATTATTGGAATGGTAGTAAGTTCTTTAGTTTTTCTGTCTGGTTTTTTGTTCTTGATTCACGAACAGCTCAGAGGGTTGGAATTTCTTCTGTTAATTCTCACTCTGCCTTTTTTTAGTTTTGGGAGATAGAAACACCATGTAATTTGGCACTGAGAAAAATGTCCGTGAAGAAATGGGATAGCTTCACTTTATTCCTGTATTATTTTAAAAGTAACCTGTATCCCTTGTTCACAAGCAACAATATCTATGTAATATAAATTGCAGTCTTGTGGGTTCTTTTATCAGGGAGGTCAGTATGACTTCACTTTATTATTCATCATTCTTTACCATTACATTTGATCTCGTAGGCAAAGAATACTAGAAAAACACAGGTAATTGTTTTTCCTCTATTGTAACACAAATTAAAAAATAACCATTAAAAATATTCCTCTGCTTCATTCACATAAAAAATGAAAGCTCTATAGAAGTAGAGTAGAGGCTCTTTTGACCATTTCCAGTCTATATATGAACAATTTGAAAATTGCACTTACTTGCACTGGGAGTTTTGTTTGACTCGCAAGACTTTCTGTGTGTGATTCTTTCAGCAGATCTTGCCTTTCATCCTTCTACTCTTGGCTGGTTTGGTCATTTATGTATGTTGTGTCCATGTGCTCCAACACAAAATCTTTTGACTCAATTAAGTCCAGTATTCTGTAGGTCTTGAAAATGCACCCGACATAACAGCTTAACTCATTACACTTTTGACTTTAAAGCAGGAAAACAGCCTGAATTGCACATTCAGTCTATTTGGATGTTGAAGCCTTTTTTGTTTTGTTTATTTTGTTTTTGTGGTAAAATAATCTTTTCCTGGAGTCTAATTATTCAATGCTTATCCATCACTTTCTCAAAGCTCTTTCTCATTGTCTATACCACCAGAGTTTTAGTATTTGTACCTAGAATTTTCTTGTTGTTTACTCTCAGTTTTTTCATTGTCTTTTTTTCTTACAAATCTTTTAGAGAAATGTCTACATGGAAATGCACTCTATAAATACTTTTTATTGCTAAAGCAGGCTATGGACTTCCTTGATGGGAGTGGGGTGGGAAGGGCAATGGAAATTTGTTGTGCCACTTGCCATTTATACCAAAAAGAGAATAATTCCTCCTGTTTTACACTGAATGGACAGTAACTGGTTAGTCTCCTGCTTTCCTTGTGCACATTTCCAGTGAAGTTTGACACAACCAAAAGCAATATCAGATGGTATGCCATTAACATAAAATAGTACAAATCATAATGTTGAAATGTAGTGCTGCGAAGAAAGTAATTGGGAACTGATTGACTCAACAATTTAAGCTATTAAAATGTGACATTTTTTCCTCCCCATCTTTTAATTTCCTTCTGCTAGATAATGAAACTTTGGACTTTGTTCCTTCTTTGTTATATAAAACAGTCCAATCTGTTCCTGCTAATACACTTCCTGCTAATAAAAGTGAACAGATACTTTTCCTTTTTGTATCTGTAGTATTTATAACTGAATGTTTTTATTTCAGTCTGAATTTTCCTGTCAGGCCTATTCTAAAACAGAAAAACTGATACTTTGTTAGATAATACACATGACTTCAGAAACTTGCAGAGCAGTTTTGGTCAAGTGTGGCTTGATTATTTTTATTTTAAATCGTGGGAAAATTTTCTAGATGTGGTATAGCTAGATACTGTTCTTAATAGATAATTTATTGGAAAGTCTGAATAAAAAATATGAAAGTGTTTTCATATGCAACAAATACTTTTTTCTTATCTACTTTTAACCAATGAAGTTAGAAAGTATTAAAGTATTTGAGGATACTGTCTATTACTTGTTCATAGCATGAGAAGTATACGTAAAAAATCATCTTTTGTATCTCTCCTAAAGGTTTATGATGTCATAATAAATATATGCACTCATAAATATCAAAAGGGATGCTTGATGGAGATTAGTATGTCATTACAAGCTCTCCATTCCTAAGGAAAATACAAATGTTTATTTTTAAAAATTTATTTTTATTATCCTTATTAATGTGGAGATTCTTACATAATTTGAATTTGTTAAATAAGGTCCAGTGAGAAAAAAGCCTTTAAAAAAAAGTGAAATGTCCAAACAAGTAAATAATTTTTATCACTGTACTTGATTTGTACTGATCGCTTCTATCCAGAAGAAAGTAGAAAGAATAAATAACTTTTGAATGTCTGATTGTTTGTTTTATTGTACAGACTGCCCGTGTATGAGGAGACCTTAGTGTAAAACTACATTTAAGAACTGTTTATTGAGGGTAATACTTTAAATTGATCTCTTTCTTGAAGAGATTTTTAATTTTAAAAGTCTCCCGATAAAGCTGTATGTGATTAGATAATCTATGCATGGTCTAATGTAATTGATCATCCAAAAATAGTAATTTGAAGCTCAAAACAAGGATTCACTCTTAATTTAATCAGTCAGTGAGTAAGGTACTAGGTTCATATATTTCCTGGAGAGGTGGTTATTACTGCAGTACACTGAATGATTTATGGGAAATTGAGCATCTGATTAATGCACCTGGTTTTTTTAGGTTTGATTGTGGGTTTTTTTCATTTACAAGCAGATACTGGCTGATACAAATGTGTTTCTTTTTTCTATGCATCTAAACAGATGAAGGCACCAGTTAAGCATGCACTTACATATCCTGCTTTCTGTTCTTAAATAATCTGAGGGAAAACCTGTTTTATTACCCAGCTGAATGTGGACTTAGTTGAAAAAGACATCACTGACTTTTTTTTAAATTTTTTTTTAAATTAATCCCATGTTTAGTTGTTCGGCCAAATGCAAGCATAAGCTTAATATTTTTGAAACGTGTAAAAGCATTGAAAGCTGATACAGGTGTTTGCACTGCACCTGGAAACGCCACATGGTGCACAGGAGCAAAGTGGGGATCCCAAGGATGCTACATATATGGTGCTTTGTGTTCCCTTATGAAATCATAACAGCACTAATCACTTTCCTAAGTGTTGCATCAGGCTTAGAAGCAACAAAACCCACTTTTCTGTTCCCCTGTAGTAACTGTTTTCATACCATTTTCTATAAACTCCAGTCACAAATAGTACTTGAGCAGAAGGATGCTGTTTAGCTACTACCACAATGTAAACCAAAAGGCTTCCTAGGGCAGATTCAGCTCTCACTTACTTTCAATGTAAAAAAAAATACTAAGTGAATGAGCTAGTCTTGATCTTATGGTCTCAGGCCTCTCTTCTCAGATATTTTTTTTACTCCAGTAAGGATGCATGATTTTTTGCCTCTCCATTTTTTATTATCTACATGTTGTAGTAGTAGAAATTTCTTTATCCAACAAGGAGTTAGTACCTTGAGATATTTTGTCTAAATATATATTTTTCTTTCGATACTAGTATTAGTCACCATGTGAATGAACCCTTGTGCTTGAATTTGTACCACATATTTACCTGAATATTTAGCTGTTTCTCTAGAACACATGAGTATAACTCTGGAGACTTTGGATGTACAAAAGGATGTGCAGCAGCAAAATATGAACAAGGGGAGTTTGAGGTGTAAAACTTGATTGTTTTGTGGGGCAAAATAGAAATAGGATTAAACAATACAAGTTTATTCAGGTAACTGTAGAGGTTTTTACAGAGCAAAACTGTGCTGGACCTTGTTACTATCATGTTTCTCAAAAATTCTAGAGTATATTAGTAAAAAGGAGAGAATTTTTTTGAAGCTGCTTTCACTGAGATGGTCCACAATTTTACTCTTTAAGAATGGGAGTTGTCCACCATCCCTCCAGGCCAGATACAGAGGAGATTTCACATCACTGTTCCTTTTGACTGAGCATGCATATATATACCTTCAGCAGAACTAAACTCTAAGAACGGTTAGTGAACGTAGCAACATTATTTCAGATGATGGGGACTGCAATAATTCTAATTACCTCCTAATAAATAATTTATTAGGAAACAAGGAAATTGGTCATCTCTGAAATTTACTATCTCATATGTTATTTTGGCACTGCTAATAAATAACTATTTATTGTAGGTAATTTTGCTTCCAGAAAAAGAAATCCTTTGTTTAAAAAAAAGCTCACACAACATAGAGGAATAAGAAGTTTGTAAACATAGGTATTAACAGATGCTAAAGAGTTACTTTTTTAATAGAATTTTTAAAAAATCCTGATGTTAAGTGCTTTATGTACTTTGAATGCAGCTGGCATTAGAAAAATGTAGCTTTTAGATGCAAGCAAATGCTTTACCTTAAAGGAAACAAAAAAATAGTGAGTCAAAATCTTAGAGTAAAGAAAAAGCGATGACAGCTGAACAGGCAATCCATGTCTGTAAAGAATTTTTGCCTTTAGACTGGAACTTTCTGAGTTATTGAAAATCATTTACTGAATTTCAGTCGAATCTAGTCTCTGACTAAAATTATTCCATGTCTCTATTAATGTCATACCTAAAGTACTATTTTGATGATCCTACTGATAAAACTTGAATATGCCTGCAATATTAGTTATTTTAATACAAGAGTAGAATATTTACAGTTTTGTATTTATTTAAACACCATTTACTTTGCATTATTGCAATTAATTGTGGATAAAATGACCATAACATTTTTGTACATCTATTTCTAGCTTGTTACTATGTTTCAGTGCTTCATGTTAGGATGAGGAAATTTAACTCCAAGTTTAGGAAACTATGCTGGAATACATTATCCTTTGCAAGGACTGTAAATGCAGCTCTTACTATTGATGTTATTCCTTAACTAGTGCCGTGGTGTCAAAAAATGACTTGGATGCAAAAAAGAACCTGTCCTCAGAGATTCTAGACTTGAAATCTGGAATTTAGGATTAGAGAAAAACATTTTTGCATCTTATTCTGTCACATAAATTCCTTTATGAAATTAAAGCTCAAACCACATTTTTCTAAATGCGAGTTTTTCAAGATTTATTATAGTTTTGCTGACTTTTCTTTCTTTCACTTCAAAACATTATTTTCTTCCTGTGATGACTAGCAGTGCAGCATGTGTAGTTCCTATATAGCCTAATAGAAAGTGCACAATTATAACATTATATTTCCTTTTATTGTAGTCTATCCATCTACACATTCGCAATAATGTTTTCTTTGCCTTTTTTACTGCAACTGTGCTTTGTGTTTCTGGTTAAAATGATTTTCCATAATAACCTTCAAATTGTTTTCCTGATCAGTGTGCTAAATTATTGGGCCATTTGCCACATATTGTATAGCTTGTTTTCTTGCTCCAAGCCTAATTATTTTGCATCTTTCGGTACAACAAAATGCCTTTACCATCTGCTATGTTGTTCATGTAAACAATCAAAATCTGACTTAGTTTTAACCATTCAGCCTTACTTGTTCCATCTTCTAATCCTTTTATCATCTGCAATCTTGAACATAGCGAGCTTACTTCCTTGTATCTCTTGAACAGATTCAGACACCAGAGAGCAACAAAGTCCTGCAGTCAGACTGCCACTTTCATGCTTCATTTGTACAATTAGGAAGGACGTGTCCTTGTTGATTACTTTTTACTTCTATTCTTCTTTTTTATTTTTTTACTTATCTTTTCAGAAGTAGGTTACCATAATGTATTTATACCATAAACCTTAATGTGCACTATTAATCTCTGGGTTCAAATCCTAGCAAATATGCTTTGTATATCTGAATGTATGTTTTATTTTATTTGTCATGATAATAATATCCTAATAGCTGGGCTTATTAGCAGAGCTTTAAACTAGATTTGGTGGGGGGAAAGGGACATTCTCCTGAGTGTCAGAGAGGAACAAGGAAGCAACAACTAGCTATGATGTCAAACTCAATGAATCTAGTACAAAAAAGAAGTTCCTGTCTACTTGTGCAGTGCCACTGAGAAAAGCACATCACTCTTAAAGAACAGAATGAAGCACTCAGGATGCTCACACAGAAATAAGACAACAGAGATGAATTTTCATATGAGGGGTAAGAGGGATTATGCTTTACTGGATGATAAACCATCTACCTAAAGTTATAGATATATGACAAGAAAGAGAATGAGGTGTGCACAAAATACAAGAGAATTACCAGTTATAGAAGAAAGATTTGATCTGGATAACAAACATGATGTCTTATGCCACTGACAAATGTCAAAGAAATATTGTTTTATTTTCACTTCATACAAGGCTTATGGAGAATGAATCTCTTAAGGCAGTGACCGTGGGTCCTAAAGGGACAGCTGCAGAATACTCCTGAAATCAGCTGAGCACATTCCTAAGCCTTTTAACCATGAAGATGTCTAATTAAGGGAGAATATTCTTGTGCCAAACACTAAGAACATGCTTGAGAGCTTTACAGGTTTGTTGGGTAAGTCAACATCTTACTAGGAAAAAGCCTAGGTATTTAAAAGAAGACTCTCCCTTTCTTTTCTTTTTTTTTTAAATGTGTTTTAGTGCTCCACAGAATGAAACGCCATAGCAAGAGATAAATACCTAAAAGAAAGTTGCACTTATTTTAAGAATAAAGGCTTAATTTCCTGGGGCAGGAGAGAACAATTTTTCCACACATTGCCTTTGATTTTGTAGACTAGAGAATATTTTGATCTGGGTTCTCCTTAATGTATATGAATCCCTTAAGCTAAATCCTGTTTATTGCTGTGTTGTGTGCATCCTATACATTTACTCATAACTAAAATGACATAAAATAGAATCTTGTTTCATTTTTAATAAAAAGTTATTCAAACTCAATGGCAATGCTCAAATTATTATTTGTAGTATTAGTATACTCTCATGGGAACATTACTAATTGATTGCAAGGGTAGTTTGCTGGTAGACACATTTAAGTGACACTTAATAGTGATTCTTCCACAAAGTTTTTGACTTTTTTGAAGCCATGGGTTTGCTTACATTTGTCTGTGGGGTCAAGTATCACTGAGGCATCTATCTGTGATCACTGACAACTCTATATGAGCTACCAGCGACTTCTTCACATTCTCAACAGGCCGTTTAAAGCCATTTAAAAAGTAGCATAACTCCTGCAGCGGAGATTCCTGGGGGTTTCTTTCTATAGCACAGTATTTTTAAAGGCCTGCTTTTTAATAAATACCTGAGGTAGAAACATATTCTTCAGAAAATCATGAAGATTTATTATTCTACTCCTCCTTACATCCTGTGCTTTTCCCTTGATGTTTGTGATGATTAACCCTTGTTCATAGCAGGAAATCTTACTTAAATCTTTCTCTTTTTTTCACCATAGGAATGGAATTTAATACAAGGCTAAGTTATACGTGTTAAGAAATGTTCTTTTCTTTATCTTTTGGTACCTAGCCAGAATAATACAAGGTGGTTTCTGAATATATATATATGAAGTGGTTGGGATTTTATCAGCTTGCTTCTCATCTACCTCAGAGGACAAACTCCCTCAGACTACAGAAATAGTGAAAAGATCCCAAAACAGGCCTCCAACATTTCTCAAAAAAAACCTTGAAGCACATTCAACACCCCTCTGCCTTCAAGAATGCTACAGAGTCAATGTTCAAGGGATTAATAACAATTAAATATTTATGCTAAGCTGATGGAATCGGTTGTCTGTCTGCATTCTGCACTCGAACATTTAACTCTCAAGTAGAAGTTTCCTGGATGTGGCCTCTACTGCTTTGCATTCATGTCCCTTCACTTATGCCCCTGTTTTTGGGCTCCTAATCGGAACTGCTCGTTAAGTGTGTTTCAAATATTCTCCAGGATTACCTTTGATAGAACAAAATGTTTCTTGAAAATTGATGTAGTGAGACTGATATCTTTTTCAGATTGCACCCTGCTTTTTAAGGTACCTTGGGATGGGAAGTGCTTTTGATTCAGGCAATTGGAGAAATACATATGGTAGCAAATAGCTTCAATTAGTGGGCCTATGTCTTAGCTGAAAAGGGCTAAATTTATGCTTTTAAATTTAAGAATGAAGATCAAAAACAAATTTAAGGTTTTGGTCACATTTTGGGGCTCAAATGCATTAGTGTGACTCACCAAAGACCATGTTACATGAGTTACGTTGAAAGCTTCCTGTCAGCCTTACAAGCAAAAATAAAAATAATGGTGCTTCTAAAATTACAATTCTCTAGAGTTTAGAGAAATATTGTTAAATATTAGCCAGTCTTTTAAGGTTTTAATTTTTTTATTTTGCATTGGAAATACCAAAAGCCATGTAAATCATGTATGGTAATTAAAAAATACGGGAATTGCTACATACAAAAACAAAAATGCCAAGTAACGTGTAACACTGTTCAACAAATGAGGTGACAGCATTGTGAGAAAACAGAAAACAAAGTTCATGCACAGAGGTAGGTCAGAAAAAGATAGTGAAGCATTCATCTTTTTAAACCAGTAAAGGACAGTAGAGAGATTACTTCATAATAGTTCAAAGTATATCCCATAACTATGAAGCAGGAAAAGCAAAAGCCATTTCATGAAAATTGCTAGGTATGCTGTGTAAACTGGTTAGTTTCAGGGCCACTTCTGATTTCCTGGAAAGGAATACTTTTATGAATAGTGAGCTTTCTATAAAAATGTGGAGAAAGTTTATAAAGGAATAAAAGGATGAAATGGCAACCTTTGGTGCCTGCTGGTCCAGAAGAGTGTCCTTAAAAAATTACAGTGTGCAAGTGATATGTGCTGGAACTGCATTTTGATTCCACAGTAGTATCAAGATAAAACACACCACCAGACATGAGGCAAAGAGTAAGTGCCATATACGTAAGGCAGAAAACAACCTGGAGTTTCTGGAATATATGATCTGTCAGTGTGACACAACTTTAGTCTGAAGGTTCAGCTTCAAAAATGACTTGAGGAAGTAGAAAATATTTTGTCCTTTCTCTTTCTTTACTATGTTTGAGTGGGGGAGTCCCTATCATCTTGGATGTTCTTTGCTTGTTTTGTTCTTTCACTTGCAGCTGCTCCTAAATGAGAATCGTTAGTTAACAAGTGGCTCAGGACTCTCCAATTTTCAGGTCGCTTTCTTTACTCCATGGTGCTTATTTGTTCGCAGCTTACTGTGAATCTCTTCACTAAGTCTGTCAACAGATGTAGGCCTTGGAACCTGACCAAAAAAATCTATATTCTGTTGTCTCTGTAGAGATTTCTCCAAAATTCTTCATCTTTCCTACTGCTTTGGGAACTGTTTATGGCAGATCATTCGTTTCAGTTCCTGTGCCCCTTTTTTGGAGCCCTTTTGATCCTAAACTTAGGGGAGTGACATTTCATCAGCTTTTCTTCCAGATTTGCAGGCGGGGTCACCAAGGGCCCCTGCTTACTGTAGTGCTAAAGACCATTTGAGATAGTGCAATGTCAGAAAAGGAGGAAGTCTTGAGCAAATTGGCCAAAATATCCCAGAACAGGGAAATAGCTAAGTCAGGCATCACCAGGGATTTTCAGATGTCAGGACTAGAACTGTGATGGTATCCTAAGAACATCTCCAGGAGAAGCATGCCTTGATAATCTTCTCTCTTTTTTCACTTTTACTCTGATTAAATACGGGGTTTTTTAAAATCAATATTATAATATTAGGACTGCTAACAGTTTCCTCTATTTTGAGAAGGCTTACTTAGTATAATAAATATTGCTGCTATTCACTCTCTGAAATGTAGAAGCTCATATTTTTAATTAGGTATTTGATGAAAGCCTCAATTTTTATTTATTTAAATTTCAATTTATTTCATCCAGTTCTGATTTTTTCCCTTCTGAATAACTCAATTAATGTATTTTCAATATTTGACATGGATTTCCCATATATTTACCCTGATAACACTGTTAGTGTTATGTTTTCATAACACTAACTTACACGTCAAGATTTAAAACTATAGACTGCCACAATGCAGGGCCACATTAATACATTACAGTTTCAAGTAAATTTGTCTCATTTATGTGCAGACTAGTGAGGGTGACAGTGCTGTGGATGTTTGCTACAGGCCACCTGATCAGGTGGATGCCTTCTAAAGGCGGTTGGAAGTACCCTCATTGTTATGGGCCCTGGTTCTTGTGGGGGACTTCAACCAACCTGACAATCACTGGAGGAGCAACACAAAGCACAAGCAGTCAGGGAGGTTCCTGGAAAGCTTCGATAACTTTCTTCGATAACTTTTCATAGGTGATGGTGAAACTATGTAGGAAGGGTGTGCTGCTGGACCTTATAGTCACAGTCAAGGGAGGTCTGGTGGGAGATAGGAAGTTTAGGGGTAGCCTTGGCCAAGTGACCATGAGTTCAGCATTCTGCAAGGAGGAAGCAAGGCGATGAGTAAGATTGCAACCCTAGATTTCAGGAGAGCTATCTTTGGTCTCTTCAGTGAACTTCTTGGAAGAATCCTATGGGAATGTGCCCTAGAAGGAAGAGGGGTCCAAGAGAGCTGGTCAATATTGCAGGATCACTTCCTCCTGGCTGCCTGGAGTCCATCCCTCCGGGCAAGAAAATGAGAAAGGGGACAGGAAACCTACATGGATGAATAAGAAACTCCTGTCAGCACATATACATGAAATAGGGACAGGATATTTGGGATGAATGTAGTGATATCGGCATATTCAGAAATGCAACAAGGAAGGCCAGGGCTCATCTAGAATTAAATTTGCGTGAAGATGTTGAGGATAACAAGAAGGGGTTCTTCAAATACATCAGTAACAAAAGGAATACTAAGGAAAATGTGGGCCCCTACTCAATGGAACAGTGACTGTTGTAACAGAGGCTGCAGAGAAGCCTGGGATGTTGAATGCCTTCTTTGCTTCAGTCTTCACTGCCAAGGCCAGGCTACAGGAATTTGTGACCCAGGGGACTAGGGAAAAGGTGTGGAGAAAAGAAGACTTTCCACTGATTGGGAGGGGATTGGTTTAGAGACCGTTTAGTTAAACTTGATATCCAGAGGTCCATGGGCCCTAATGGGATGCACTGACAAGTGCTGAGGGAACTGTCAGATACCATTACTAGGCTACTCTCAATCATGTTTGAAAAGTCATGGCAGTCAGAAGAGGTGCCTAAGGACTGGAAGAAAGCAAATGTCACCCCTTCAAAAAGGACAAAAAGAATGGCAGAGGAAATACCAGGCCAGTCAGGCTCACCTCAGTCCCTGGATACGTGATGAAACAGCTCATCCAAGGGGCCATCTCTAAACACATGGAAGACAAGAAGGTGATCAAAAGTAGTGTGAATGGATTTACCAAAGGGAAACCATGCTTTACCAACCTTACTGCCTTTTTTTGATGGGAGAACTGGCTGAATAGAAGAGGGGAGTGCAGTGGATGCTGTCTACCTAGACTTCAGCAAGTTTTTTGACACTGTTTTCCCAGAGATTGTGGAGTCTCCTCCTCTGGACATATTTGAAAGCTGTCTGGACATAATTCTGAATAACATGCTCTAGGTGACCCTGCTTGAACACTGAGATTGGACTAGATGACCTCCAGCAGTCGCTTCCAACCATTCTGTGATTCTTTGCTATAAAAGGTCTGTTGAGTCAGATACCATAATGACATTTTTTTCCTCAAAACAGCATAAAGATTTTCAGAAAGAAGACTCTCTTCTTTAGAAATTAATGACAGTAATGGATCTGAGTCTGATGCTCCGTAGAGGTAAGTCTGGAAGTGCCTTAGATATCTCCATGGTCGCTATAAATTTATCTCACGTTCTGAGAGAAGGAACTACTGAGTACTTCCATTATTCATGCTATCCTTGTTCTCTATTCACTCAGAAGGAAAAAGGGACACCATGTTTTTCTAGTGGACGTGTTATGTTACTTTGATGAAAAATGGTTTGCAAACTTCTTGCTTTTACTCTCACTATATTTGAAAGATTTATGTCAGAGTTCTCCAGTGAAGAACAGAGAAGACACTCCAAGAGATGTATGTGATCAACATGAAAAATTAAAATTTTGTAACTACTCTAGCTTCTCATTCAGTGAAATTAAATACCCACTTTTGCTATAAAATCAGTGCTGCACTTCTAGATAAGCACAATGTATAGAAAAAAATCAGATAAACAGCCTTTTCATAAATTCATAAATACCACAGAATCAAGACAACTGAAGTTTAATAAGGGGAAATTTTATATAGGCTAAATTCCATAAAGTGGATATTGCTCCCTTTTCACCTGCCCCACATTGTGTAGATTGTTCTTCATTTGTGTCTCAAAAAATACCAAGTAATCTCATTTTAATTCAAAGATAACCTCCTGTCTCCTACCAAAAAAATCATTTTCAGCAGTTTTTTAAAGCACTATGCTTTACATTACAGGTCATGGTAAGGAAGAAATACACATATGCTACTTTCAAATGTGCATGCAAAGAGTGAGAAATAAGAATGATTTCTACAGATTTTTTAAAGAATTTTTACAGTTATACTGACATTTACAAAGAAATATTCATGGTGATTCTGCTTGGAAAATTTTATTCATTTTTACTTTTCAATTTATTCTAGTCATACTTTGCATTAACAAGCTTTTTTTTTCAGTACAGAGAAGAAAATAAACTGCTTTGCAATTTATGAAAAAGACAACTTTAATATATGACTGAGTAGAATTCAGATTGGTATGAACACTTTTGCAGTATCAAATGTTCCCTGACAATGTTGTAAAAGTTCAGGAATTTCTTTTCTCTGAACCAAGAAACAAAATGGCAATTTCGCATCTGAAGATAAAAATTGAATTATGTCATATATGCTTAATAATTAATGTGTTCTGTTAACTAGCTGCTTAGAATAATTCAAGTGCTATATGAGATCCAAATGTGATTCTTGTTACAACTGAATGAATCACCAGTATGTACCTTGCCAGTAAGATGAAGAAACTACTGATATTTAGAGTTGCTTTTTGCTCAGCCATAGTTTAGGTTTACATAACCCCAGTGGTAAAATAAACATGAAAAAAACATCTGTTCAAATAAATTCAGAATTAGTAGATGACTTACTCTCAAATGACAGCGGAAGGGAGGCTCATGGGAAAATGTTAACAAACAGTAATGTCACATCACAGCTTCTATAACTTTGTTTCAGCATGGCACACCACAAAGCAACCTGTCTGCTAGTTTCATTAAATTATTTCGAAATTGCTTTTTCTTATGCACTAGGGTACATTTTTCAGACAACATTATTTTGTTGTTAAAGCTGAAAACTACTTTTATTGATTCAGCCTGTTTACACTGTGTTGCTTTCAGGAATGGTGAGTTACGAGAAACACTGGAGTTCCCTGCATGTTGCTAACCTGAGTCCCTCAGTGCTTCCACACAAACGATAAGCACTGATGAACACAAATGGTGAGCAGCTGTCACTTCAAAAGCTTCCTTTGCAATAAACAAGGAAATGCTGAGAAGAGGAATAGAATGTTCTAAATTTAAGGCAAAAATGCAAGCTGGTAGTTACACTGATGAAAATTCTAAAACCATGCATCCAATTTTATTTAAGACTTTGCATTACCATGAGGCCTGTCCACAATGTCTTACGCTCTCACCATGAATTACTATTATTTGAATAATTCATTCGTTTTTTTAACTTATCTGCTGTTACTCTTGATTTCAGATCCGCAACTGCAGATCTCATAAATCTTTCAATGTCCATTGAATTTACACAGATGTCCATAATTCATTTCAGTGTGCCTTTTTATCCGGTATCATTTCACTGAGATGATTTAGTCTTTCTGAGTGTGTCTTTCAAAATTTCTTGACAGTTGCAAGGCATTTCCTGAAGTCTAATAGATTGTTGCTCTATACGTGGGCAAGGTTGTGCAGTGACTTGTTTCCATTTGAAAATAAGTAAGAGAGATTTGATAAAGGATATGAGAAAATATACTTTGGAAGAGTGAAAGAAAAGAAGTTAGCATTACGTCTTCATAAACCTTAGATTCCACAAATGTGAATGACACCACCTGCCCCAGTAAAGAAATATTTTATGCCTTGTAAAATGACATTTTTGGTTTTTTTCTAAATTCTCTCTATAAATAAATAAAATAAAGGGATATAAGTCTTAAGTAGTCACAGCTACTTTTACAATATATAAAACAATACTCCCTTATCACAAATAATTTATATTTTGAAGTCATGTTTTCCTCTAAGAAACATTTGTTCATTTGTGTTTTGTTCCTTGAACAGAAAAATTTCTATTGCCTTAAATTATTGCCTTAAATCTCTGTGCACTGAGCGATGTGAAGCAGGTGCCCATCTCTGCAGCCTGTCGAGGCCCTTCTGAAGGGCTGCACAGCACTCCCCAGAGCATTGGCTGCTCCTCCCAGCTTTGTGTTGTCAGCAGACCTGCTGAGGAGGCATCTGCCCATTCATCCAAATCACTGATGGATAAGTTAAACAATTCTGGACCCAGTGTAAACCCTCAGGGGCACTGCTAGTGACAGGCCTCCAAATAGACTCTGGGCTGCTGATCGCAAACCTTAGAGACTTACCATTCAACTTGCTGATATTTGTTTATCAGCAATGTATAGAGCATGTCCACCAGGATTGTTTGTCTATGCAAACGCACTACATCAGAGGTCTACTTGAAATCTTATTGATTCTTCAAGTATGTTTTCTTATTTTCCAAATGCAGGATTGCTGTAAACCCAGAGTTGATCATAATTTTAATTAGCACTTGAATATCAGCTTTGAACTAAAACAGAGAACTAAAGAAGAAAGTGATATGTGGTCATAGTATTCAGTTCCATTATCTAGTCTAACACACCTCAAATTACATAATGAGAATTATTAACAAGTATGGGTTTTATTCTACTTCACTTGCCACAAAAGTTACAGATACAAAGAAGCTAATCCTTTACACCTTTCAGACCTTGTTCTCATTCTATTATTTGATATGTATTATTGTGTTGTCAACTGCTTACTTAGAATTCAATCTATTCTGTTCCCCAAATGAAGCAAGAGCAAGTGAAAAATGCCTGCAATGAAAGTTGTAGCTGAATACCTGTGCAGGAACAAACTTTTAGTTTTGGACTCCATATGTAGTTTCTATTGATTAGCACTTGATTATTATATGGACACAGAAGTTGTTGAGATAATTATTGCATGCGGTTTCTGACAATCTAAAAACAAATGAGCTCTTTACCCTCTGGATGTTTTACAGCAGGAAAAAAGTATATCTCCTTTTATCTTGGGCAATATAACTCCATTTTTAATTTATCTTAACTCAGGAGGAAGATGATCAAAATTTCCATGCCATTACTTCAAGTACTTCTATAATTTCTAAGTACTGTTCCTAAAATGAGTCATTTTATAGTAACTGCTTTTAAATGGAGAGGTTTGTTTTAACACAGACAAAAAGAGTGGAGCAGTTTAGCATCACACTTGGATGAAAAAAAATTGAACCCCTCCTGCCCCCAGCAGTCCAGGAGCTTTTGAGATGTGACATAACAAAGACTTGTTAAAGATACAATAAATATATATATATATTTACATTCACTTAATTTCTTTCCTTGTTGCTGATAGTAAGGTACTGGTTTCCACTACTGACATCCTCTTACCAATTTTTTGTAGAGCAAAGTCAATAGTAAATAAAAGATATTTTATGCAACTCTGAAATATTATTGGAAATGCATTAAAATATTTGATGTTTTTTGAATTATAAGAGATAAAGACATTTTAAATGTTAAAATAATATTTTTTATTGCAGAACCTTCTTAAGGAGTTCACACAAGACTTCTTAGTATCTGTAACATATGAATAATACAGCAATTTTAATTAGTTATGAAGAAGGCGGTTAGGTCACATTATAACATTAAGTTGGAAGAAGCCAATTTAAAGCTAGGTTCACTTTCATATGTTAATAAAACTCTTTTTTAAGGGTAGATGTCAATTTTTTAGCAGAATATTATTATTTTTTGGTCATTATTGGATGGCTTCCTTAATATTTATTTTCCACTGCTTACATTAATACTGTTAAAACTGATGTATTCTCGCATAATGTGGAATGAGATAACTTCTTTGGATGCTGCAGGATACGAACCTGGGATTATGTTTTCAAATAGACAACTAGGTGTGGAATAGCATACACAGAAAAAGAATTACTGTGTGAAAATTCTCATTTTACTGAGAGTTACAAATAAGACTTGTGGATACAGAAAGGGCTGTTAGAAAGATTTTCCAGCTTCTTGCAATATTCTGTGTGAATCTTTCCTTTTTCATGCAAGCTATGAAAACAATAAGATGTTTTTGTATAACTATCTGAACCCCTCGTGTTTGTCTTAAGTTCTGTTTATGATACACTGGTGAAATGTTATTGAAATGGGTGTTGTAACACCTTAGTCAATCACCCTGAGGGATGGATGGTCACTGACCAATCTCCTTATGTGATTAGACATGTAAGTGGACAATTAATTAAATACTTCACTTTCCTGCTGGATACATGTAGCTTCATTTCCTCGTCCCTGCTATACAATCACAAAGACTGACTGGATGATACCTGATTTTTAAATAAAGTAGGACATGTAAGCAGTTAAGATTAATCCTTTTGTGAATTGAAATAGCTGTCTTGAAATTTCAGTTTATAGCGATGGAAATGTCTGAAGAATCATTAATTTGTTTTTCTTTTTATTATTCAAAAAGTGAATTGGTATTAACAGCCACGAGTAAGACAGCAATTTTATTTGCAAAAGGAAAGGATCATAAGACTCAGTAACTAGTCCTGCCTCCTTGCCAGCCATCTTTAGAAATGAGAAAATAATGCAAGGGTCTACTACCCAAGCAGAGCTTATCGCCATGTATCAGGATTGATTTTCTGTGAAATGGATATTATAATGACAGATGGAGATTTTTTCCTTTTTTTTTTTTTGTGCCTCTAAATGTTAGGTATTGGTATCTCAAATTCCCCAGTCTGAATTATTTTTCTCTTTATGTCTTTATAAAAGAAGATACACTCAAGAGATAACCATTCTGTTACTGGAAGTATATTTAATTTTATCTCAAGCCAGAAATGCTGGGTTTTCTTTCTGTTTGTTTGTTTGTTTGGGGTTTTGTTGTTGTTGTTGTTGTTTTAATTCTGAAGAGGGCTTACTTGGTCATTGGCATTACCTAACATTAGAAAAAGTCATTAAAGGAATTGTTCTTGTTTGGGTAAATATCACTGGTCAGCTCTGGATGTGAGCCTTTACTTGACTTTAACCGTATTACTTAGAACAGGGAAACCTCCAAAATGCCATCTTCCTGAACTGTGTCCTACAGTAAAATAGGATTAGATGTCATCGGGATTGCCCGATGTGAGAAATATATCTGCACATTAGGATGGGTCTGTGATACTTGTTATAACTATTAACCACTCCAAAAGCTTTTTGACTGACTAAATGAAAGAACTGTCAATAACACGATTTTAACCATCTGATCTATTTTCTCTACTAGGTTATGAATGTCTAAATATTAAGTACCTGAATCACTCACCAAACCTTTAAAATGTATTAAGGCCAACAATGTAGTTGAATATATTTCTGTCTTTCCTTTTTTTTTTTTAAAAAATGAAATACTTTCGACTGATATAAAATGACGGCTCTAGAATATGAAAGCTTCTGGGTACAGGACAAGGGTAAATGAAATGAAAATGGAAATGTAAGCTTTGTTCAGCATGAGCCAAAGGATTTTAGAGATGATATGAAGGATACATCAACATCTCAGGGGACTGATGATTCAGTCTTCAGGTCCATTCAGTCTGTAGTCATTTTACTGGGGTTATACTTTTGTAGTTCCAGTCAAATAGGACAAGATAAATCCTAATATAATCATGTTTAATGATTAGATTTACCAGCTTTTCAACTTTTATCTTTTCTGTGGACTGAAAGTAATTTGCGTTTGGTAACAATTTTTTTTCTCCTCTAATGGTTGATTTCAGCCTTTAATTAAAGCATTTTTTTCTTTCTTTTATAAACTGCTAAAAACCTCAGATCCTCCTATCTGCACTATTTCTTCTATGTACTGCTCTTGAATCATGATTTTGCATCTTAACTAAGAAGGAGGAAGACAGAACTTTTTAATGTATAAAAAAAATCTTAAATTTAGTTTATGTTATTGAATGTTACCTTCCTTTCCTCTTAAAACTGTTATTTTAGGGAATATGTATTTTAGCTCCAAAGCAATAAAACATCAGGGCCAAAAGGAAGATGTTTCATTTACTTTGGCATCTATACTTTCAAAGAGTATTTCATTTATTGTTCCTATAATTTATAATCTGAGTTCTTAAATGTGTGTAGTAAAAGTGCCACTATCCCCCTTTGCCCCATAGGCTACACCGTCATTCAACTGCATACACTGCTAATAACTCCTTCCTGATATCTGTCTAAACTTTTCTGAGCCTCAGGACATTGTTCTTCATCTGTCATTTCTTGAGACTGTGACTGAGATTTTTATCATGTAAACTGTCACTGTGAGGGCATTTGTAGATAGTTGGAAACACGTAATATCCCCTTAGTATTCACCATTCTAAATTTCTTACATTCACCTCGCTCAGTCTCTCATTACAGGATTTATCCTCCAGCAATTGTGTCAGCCTCATTTCCTTTGTAGTTTCTCTATTTTTTTTCTATTTTTCTATTACCTTTTGGGGATAGGAATGTGTAACCAAAGAAATGAGTAACCTGTAGTTCGGCCCAAGAGAAAAATGCTAGCAGTACTTTAAGGTAGTAAATAGTCATGTATTCTAAAGGACACTTTCCCATGTGGTTTTCAATCAGTCTGATAATGTCTAGTTCATGGGACCTTATTTATGCAAATTTCTTTCTTTTAGTATTTTGTCTTGAAACGTTGTTTCAGTTTTATAAAAGCTATGCAGAAATTTGAAAGTACATTTGATGATGTTAAAGTAGCTCTTCATCGTAATAAATTGCTCTTCAACCATAATGGTAATTGAAATCACTTTCTGATTATTCCACTGCTGGGAAGTTGAATTGATCTGATATAATGCATCTTTCATGTTTCATTAATGGTTTTCAAAATGCATCAGAAGAGTGTCTAGGTTGCTGCATTTTATAATAGAAATACAAAACTAAGAAAAAGTGTGTTTAGGTTTTATAAAATCCCTCAACTTTAAACAAAATGTAGAGGCCATACATTACTGAGGTTTGGCTAATTTTATGCTGGTCCTCCAAATAAGATAAAAGAGCTGTTGGATTTTTACTTTGAGTTTCTAAAGTGACCTGTGTTTTGCTTCTATCTAGTATCAAACACAATCAACCTCCAAAATGCAACAATTAACATCCTGACACACACACATAAAAAAGCACAGAAACAAACACACAATAGAGAATGGAAAAGAAGCTAAGTAATATTTATTGCCCAAGTGTAAATATCAAAACACATTTGCAGACTTGTTTCTTTTCATAGAGTCAACAGTAACTTTCCCTGTGTACCCATCAAATATATTCATATAGCAAAACCCACACATGGTAACCACTATTATGATTGCTGCTGCTAAATGTAGTACTTCAGGTGCTAGGTTACGTGCAAGTTTCTAAAAAAGTTATTTTGGGAAAAAATTACGAAATAAACCCAGCATCTTTTGGGCATGATTTAATTGCAGCGTTTAGAAGCAGTTCAGAGACAGTTCTTGGAGAGCTACCGAGGTAGCTGCAGTGTTAGATGCTCAAACACACCTTGGCTGTGCTCCCCTACAGCAGGGCAGTTGGCATCCAGTGCACAGGGGAAAGGAAACAGGAGCTCATGGAATAGCCTCTCTGTGGTGAGGTCAATAGATATTAAGAATGAAACTGTTGCTAAATTAAATAATCTGACCTACATGATGCAGGCGCTCCTGCTTTTCTAAATTAAATTCTTGTTTTGAATACATTACTGTTGAAACAGAGCAGTCAGGTAAACAAAGAATCCATTCTCTGCCACTCTTGTAGAAAAGAATCTTGCATAAACATCATTGTGATCTTGATTTTAAGAGTTTAGTGGAAATAGATTTATCTTTGATAAACTGTTCTACTGGTAAATTATGCTCTGTGCTGGTTTTGTCTGGGGTGTAGTTATTTCTCCTGACAGTGGCTACTGTGGGGTTAGGTTTTGGATTTGTGCTGAACACAGGGTTGATAATACAGAGATGTTTTTGTTACTGCTGAGCAGGGCGTACATAAAGCCAAGGTCTTTCCTCCTTTCTGTACTGGTGAGGAAGCTGGGGATATGTGGGGGGCTGGGAGGGGTGAACCAAACTGATCAAAGGGATATTCCAGACCATATGACATCATGCTCAGTATATAAAGTGGGAGGAAGGAGGAAGGGATGGCTGTCCCAAGTCTGTCTTCCCAAGTAATTGTTACGTGTGATGGGGCCCTGCTCTCCTGGAGATGGCTGAACGCCATGGGAAGCAATGAACTCCTTGTTTTTCTTTGCTTGTGTGTGTGGCTTTTGCTTTCCCTATTAAACTGTCTTTATCTCAACCCATGAGTTGGGTTTTTTATAGTTTCTACCATCCCAATTCTCTCTTTGATCCTATTGCTGAGGGAGTTAGGAATGGCTGTTTGGTGCTTTGTTGCTGGCTGGGGTTAAACCAGGACAGGCTCATACATTTCTTTTGCTTTATTGCTAATCTGAGTGTTGTTAGTTTCTGGTTCCAGATCCTGAATTTTTTTGCAGCTTCCTTCCACCTTCCCCTACTGCCCATCCACTGTTAACTGTTGTGCTGAAACAAACAAACTGTTGTGCTGATTCCACTGCTTCTTTATGTTAATGTTATTTTCTTTACATCTGATCGTTTTTACTGTCCCTCTGAAAAAGTTTATGTGCTACGTACAGCACTGTTTGCAGCATAGTTTGGTTCCTCTTAGAGGTGACAAATCCTGGAAGTGTTAAGCTCAGTACCACTGACCTCACCATGTACAGTTTGGTTGGATTTGTTGGTTTTTCTGATAGACAGCTAAAGGGCGGAAGTTTGAGTACCTTGCAAGGTCATCATTACAGAAATTTTCAGCCTGACTTTTCTGAACATCTCTTTTACTTGAGCATCACCAGGTTTTCAAGGGGCACCATAAGAGTTCCCCACAGCCACGCTAGTGATATTTAGACAGTCCTACAGTGAGTGAATGGTTTGGAAGTACTTTAGGGTGTACGTTATTTTACAACAAATTTCTTTTCCTGACTCTTTAGGTCCTTAGAAACAGCTAATTGTAGACACATTACTATTTCGTATGAACTGTTCTGTAGTAGAGAAAGTTGATTATCCTGATTATAATACTGTGTCATTATATTAGCATCTGAGTGCCAAAAATAAGTTAGACTGGTATTTGACAATTCGTCTGGGCCTCCACAGAGACATTATGTTCTCCTCTCTCTTGATTGCAGAGAACTCTGAATTAGTTTTCAGTCTGTGTTGTCAGGATAGCTGTCCTTCTTAAAGTTACCATATATTCTCATGATTTTATTTTTTTTGTAACTACAGAATAGAATTTATGCACGGAAGAAAGTTAGTGAATACAACATTATAAGTGATAAACTATTTCAATTGCTTCCCATAAAAATTCAGAGGGCAAGGCAATTAATTTTCTGTGAGTAAGAACTTACACCTACTGACATTAGGCTAGATTTGGATTTGTATTCAGATGCTCCTACCACATTAATGGCGATGATTTCTCAGTGTGCTAGGAGCTTTAATTTTGTACAGAAATTAGTTTTGATGCTCGTGACATTTCGTCCTATATTATTCCACTGTATTTAAGAACACATAACTTCTCCTATCCTAACTTGTTTTCAGCTAGTTACAGAATTCTATTTAATGTACAATGAAAGCATTGAAGGTATCAAGAACATCAAAGACTAAAACTTCGATTTTTCCATCTAAAATAAATTTCGACATTGTTTCTCATTAAGACTTAAAATCAAAAACCCCAGTGCTAACAGCTTGAGTACAGTCCTGCATTGTAGAAAACTCATTAAATCAATTATATGGGTTCTCGCGATCAAAGTAACGTAGAGTTTAACATATGTTAACAATTCTATATACGTGTTACTGCAAGACACAGAAATGGCAATGCTTTGTTGCTGTGTTACTCTGTGTTACTCTCATTATTCTTTCAGGTTTCTTGCATTTTCATATGTCATTGCCACAGACAGGCGTGGAACACATATAGGTTTTACATACGAATTGTTCCTCTTTCTTTGGGGAAGCGTCTGTGCATTTAAGCTTAAAAAAAAAGATAAAAATATTGTTAAAACATTAGAATCCATATGGCAGAGATTTGATAAGCAGAGGCATTCAAGGAGAAAACAAAAAAGCCTGGGTATTTTAATGGTGGGAATCTGGTGGAATTAAATTCTTATGTCTGTGAATGTCAGAACTCTGTGAAAAGACAAAAGTTTTGGTCAGGATGAGCTGAATCATGACTATTCCCATCATTCCATCATTGCATGATGGAGACAAAGCAGAGAAGGAAAAAAGCCAAATTGTCTTCTCTGTTAATACTCTAGTTTGCATCCCCTGAGTATTGAAGCCTACGCATGTAAAGAACTGGTATCTATGACTTCCCAGCTGGTTCTTAAGCACACCCCAAATACAACACACAGGTTGTTAAACAATATTCTTTCATGAATCATTCTCCCTGTGTCCAGTTTCTCTCATCATTTTTGTAGTGTAAGCAAAGATAACATATATAGTTTTTGAATATTCCTTAAGATATATATAAATGTATATATAACTGCATGAGCAAAGTATTAGATGGAGGTGTATGATGCTTTCTTAGATGCTTAGAATGCTTTCTTCCTGATCCCACCTAATATTACAGGTAAAACTGAAAATGTTTCACAAGTTTCCAGGAACTGCTAACTGTTTTTAAGTGTCAGGCATGCAAAATAAGAGTCCAGATAATAGATTTGAAATATATTTTTAAAAATTTAGAACCAGTTCATTTTTAAATATGCATGTTATTCCATAATACAGGGCAAGGATCTTGAAAATTATGTCTTCTCTGAGTGGCACTTGAGCAACACAGGAATTACAATAAGTTTTAAATAAATGAACGGTTCATCTAAGCTTTGGTATTTTTTTATGCAGCGGCTAATATTCTGGACTTTTCAAGACAAATTTACTCTGGGGTGAATGATAGTACAGGAACAGAAAGTTCAGTGAATATGTGTCTTTGTATACATCAGTTTGTCCATTTATTAATTTAGTACCTCAACAGTACCAATAAACGATTTCATTGGTATAGAAGTTAACTACTGGACTGGTTGGTAAAAACACTAAAATGCATCATATCCTTATCAAGAACTTATTCTAAATCTAATTTTCTTTTTGAAACTATTGGATGTAGAAATAAAAATAATCTGAGATGTTGAAGATGGTGTATAATGTGTCACTGGAATATCTGAATCGTTCCTTTGGTCACTAAAAAAATGAAGCTAAACCAGATGAAGGATGAAAAGAACTTTTCTCAATGGACCCACCTGTAAAAATCAGGGCAATAGTTTATGGACAAATACCCAGTTGTAGATATCTTATACCTAAAGGACTATTTGCAAGCATATTGGTTCAGAGAAATGTTCTGTTCTCAGTTCTACCTGCTGATCAAAGCACTGGCCTCAAACACAGCCCTGGGGCGGAGCTTTCATTTGACAGTACCTGAATGATCCTCAGGCAATCTGTATAACACTTAGGGATTTATCAGGTAAAGACGCAACAACTGCCATTCATAGCACTTAAAAATATTCAGACATATCCAAATTAATTGAAGGGTCAAAATATGACCTCCTAGGATCTCTCAGTAATTTCACAGGATACAGGTCCAGATCATATAATGGTATAGAGATTATATATGATATAGAGATTATGTATTCTATGACCTGAATGTTAGGCTGGAAAAGAAATAAACTTTGCAGTTGAAGGTGATCCTTTCTGCTTCCTAGCTGTAAAGCAATGTAAGCATGTGTGGTTACTAACACTTTGACTTCAGAAAAAGGCATTAAATGTTAAACCAAACTTGTATATAAAACATAGGGTAAAAGTAGTAATAAGAAGTTTCATTACTTCCCGGACTGAGATGAGATCCACACATAATGCTTGTCTGATGGATAAGGATAACAGTATGTTCTTGTCAATTCACACAATATGGATTTAAAAGTCTCGGTATCTTTTCTCCTAATTGCTTTTGGATCATCAGCTTTTTTACATTTACTGTATGAAGTCAGTAGATCTCACAATTTGCAGCCAGCAGAAAGTGAGTAAACGTAGAATTGTCCTTCAGACCAAAGTAAAAGCATATTTTACTTTACACAAATACACATATCGCTCTTAAAAATGTCAGTTTATGGCCTAAAATCTGTTCAAATATTTGATTCCATCATCTGTTACCTACAAAGGCTGGAACAAATATATTCATGGTAAGATTTACTGATTAAAAGTGAGAAAAGACCAGGAAAGAAGTTTTACGAACTTAGTGAGATTACATTTGATTTGCTAACTGTTTTTATTGTAATAAAAATATGAACTTATACACAGCCTGGAATTGCTGTTATACCAGTGTAAAAGACATCTGAATCAGACTTGCTTTGCGCTGGTCGCTAAATCTTTCTTACGGGTCTCACGGGAAATTACATTTATTGGTTCTGTAAATCTGGATTATTTTGCAATACCGAATGGTTCTTCAAACCTTTTATAGTTCCTACACCATCCTGAGAACTACTTTCATTTCACAGTTTCACTTCAAGACTCAACTGCCAGAGGATATATCATAGAGTATTGGGATGTTGCCATTTCATTCCCGTAGTCTGTGGAAAAGGTTTGGATTTCGCCAAAACAAAGGAAGTCGTTTAACCTTCATGGTTAAGAGATTTGATGTATGTCTTGGGACTTTGACTTGATCTTCCCTTATGTAAAATAATGCGTAACTACCTGTTTTAAAGAAGTATGACATCAAGCAAAGATAGTAATAATAATAATACAATAATAATTTTAAAAGGTATATTTCACATCTTTCATCAGCAAACTACACACATCTGATTCAATCCATTCACTTGTAGTTTAAAATCACTGCTCTGTCTTTATTTTTTAATTGTTTACTGATATTCCAGATACAGCTGTGCCTGCATTACCATTTGATGGTGGAATCTGGTCATAGATCCTATGATTATGGATGCTACTCTGCAGACCTAGATGGTATTCTTCTGCCATTTCTACCCTAATTTTTAACTCTTCTTCAGGGAATAGACAGTGCAAGCAAGGGGTTGGCTTAGGTTAGGCTCTGTCTGGCTTTGAAGAGCTGCCATTGTGGAGAGCTGTTATGTAAATTTTTATATAGCTAAAAAAATGTTGGCAGTAGGAAGCAGAGCTTCCCGCTGAAGTTGTGGGATGGAGGAATTTAGATAGCGCTGGAGAAAAATCAGAGGAAAAATGTTTCTCAAGGAGGAGTTATAGGTGAAAATAATGATTAAGCTGAATAGGGGAGAAGAAGAAAGGGATGTTTATAGCAAATATTTTACTGAAAAATAAACCAGCAAGAACTAACTAGGGAATGGCAATTTTTCTTTAGTGAAACAGAGATTTTTTCTGGAGTGTTACTGAAAATATACAATCATGGAATTATAAAATTGTAAAATGGTTTGGGTTAGAGGGCACCTTAAAAATCACCTAGTTCCAACCCTCCTGCCATGGGCTGGGATGCCACTTCCTAGCTCAGTTTATTTAGGACCCCATCCAACCTGGCCTTGAACACTCCCAGGGATGGGGCATCCACAACCTCTCTGGACAACCGCACTCAGAGTAAAGAATTTCTTTCTAACTCTTAATCTAAAATACATCTGTTTATTTGACGTACTTTCCATTAGCTGATCTCATGAAGGAACTTAAGTAAGTTCTTACCTGTATTATGGATTCAAAAAATCACTGCAATATCTACAGTAACATGTCACGTGACTCTCAGTGGACATAACTGTATTTTTATGCATTTTTGTATAAAGCTCTTGCCACTGGAAAACCCATGATTTTCCTTGGTGTGCACCTGACTATGCAGATATAGATCACACAGGTGATTGAGTGGTGTAAAAAGAATTTATTTTATATTTCTGTTACCTTTTTTTTTTCCCTAGGATGTATAGAGAACTTTAAAAAGAACACCTTGCAAAAAAATTCTCAGAAAAGATGATTCTTTGGATCATGTCTAATTATCTACATAGCTGAACTTTCCTTCCCTTTCCCATAAAACTATCTCAGTGTGATATTTTTTTCTACACAACAGTTAAAAATTATTTGAGTGAGGGCATGGGGATATTCCACTGCATGGTAACTGGAGTGGTCTGGGATTTTTTTTGGACCAAAATTTTGAACTTTTATTTCTTTTAAATAAAAATTAATATTATGTCATATATATGCATGTGTATGTATATATCACACTAAAGTCCACAAAGAAATTTTATTGAGAAAAAAGCGCCATAATTAGCAATCTAAAAATCAATTCCAGCATGTCTAAGAACAACCCCAGAAGAAGAATAAAACAGAGACAGAGATTTGAGAAGCTCAAGTTCTACGTTGCTGCTTTTTGCTCTCAAAAGTATGTGTACAAGATCCCTATCCCACTGTTTGCTTTAAGCAGACACTCCTACTGCACTAAGCACTGTCCCTCACAAGGAGTGACCACATGAACGTTTCACTGTCTTGCAAAGCAGTGCTAGAGCTTTGGTTCCTGTTTTTTGACCGATACTGAACGGTAAAAATTATTCAAAGACAGTAAGTTCTTTGTGGAAACCATCCTCTTATCACTGAGAAAGCCTGCAATCATAGCATGTATTTTGTCACCCTTAATCATTCTTCACTGAGGGGGGAGCATTAGGGACACTGCTCTGTTGATGGTGAGAAATGGTTGTCTCCTCAGAGGGAGTCCTTTGTGCTTGCAATTCAACCAAGTGCAGCCCCTGTGATGCCATTGGAGCCAAACCCAACTGCCTTGGTGTAGGTGACCGAACTGCTCAGGAGCGGAGGAGCAGGCACAGGCATGTTCTGTCTCAACCATTCTGACTGCTGTGGCAGGAAGGTGGTGACTGGAAGAGAGGGTCCCATGGAGCTGGGACAGTGCTGTTCTGAGCCGACTTCCTTTTCCACCTTGAGACTCATGCTCAGTGCTCCTGTGACAACTTCCCTGCCCCAGGGAAATAGTTTTTGTTGTCAATAGTTTTTGCTCCAGTCAGCCTCAAGTGATTCATATATTAGGACTATCAGAAGCCCTGTTTGTATGAGTTTAATGAATACTCACAGTCAAATTATTGGAAGCATAATGAATAAAGCAATGTGATAGATTTTCAGGGCTTTTAAGTAGTCCAGAAATTTAATGATGGTTTTTATATGTCACTTTCCTTTCATGCATTTGGTGCTTACATGTGTCCAGCTTTATAGTAACTGATACAAAAAATATTTTTCTGTAACAACTTTCATTTGTTTATATTTTATTATTTAAAATAAAAAGTTTAATGATTTTAAAATTACCTCCTGGGGGTAAGTAAATGCTCACTTGAATTCAATTGTTGGCATTTCTTATATTTTACACTGGAGCTGGGAGAGTTTACAAGTATCTGAGCATCTCCAGTAATAGATTCTGACATTCTTGACTTCTAGCCAAATAGGTTTAGAAAGAAGCCACTGCGATCTCTGTGACAGAGCAGAATGTACACTGCACAAAGTGCATTGGCCAAGGCTTCTTTTTCAGTGTGAGACTTTAAATGAGATGTGTCTGGAGGGTAGGAACATATGGTTACTCCATGAAGTCGTTTATAGGAGGCATTTCCTTTTCCTATAACATCTGCAGCACGACCTATTTTTTTCTAATTTACTCAGCCAGAAGATTTCACTGCCTGTATAATATGATCCCAACCAAATATTTCTGGTTCCCAAAAGAGCCAGCTCCAACAGCCCAGAAGACAAGCACAGAAAGAGAATATTTTTTTCCCCTGTCATAATTCTGTGGTACTTCTAGCAGGATTTTCCATTAAGGATAGCAATTTTAGTACAAAAAAATTGCAAGCCAAAAAGAACCCTTTTCAAAACCAAATTTCTTGGGAAGTGTGCCCAATCAACACACCCTCTTTTCTAATTTTTGTCAGTTTTGACAGGAGGTAAAGCAACATATAATGCAACATATAATGTAACATATAATGCAAACTGAAAAATTAGAATATAATTTGTTGCATTGTAATTTCAACATACTCCTTTAACTTCACATACTATTTTACAGTTACTGCAGGCTTTTTGTTTTTTTTTTTTTTTAGTGGGGGTGATCTGTAGAATAAGGCCTTTACTCTTAAAAGTAAATTCTTTTCTTTTTGTTCTGGTGAAGACACTTGAACTTTCTACAAATAAGTGAAACATCTCCCATCAGAAACTTCAATGCCAGTGATTTGTTAAAAGAAAAACAGTCCTGGTAAAAGCTGAATACAAGTGAAAATATGACCTCTGAGAGACAATGCTGACTGTACAAAGTTTTTTGTCCGGAGGGAGTATATAAAGACCTCAATTAGTATTAAAATCATGGCAAAAATATTAGGTATACAAACCAATGTTTTCTCAAGTTATGAAAAATTCAGAATAAAACCCAAAGTTCAAACAGTTCCAAAGGAAGAAAAGGTTTCTTCTCATTTCTCATTTTCCTTTCTTTTGTTTTTTTAAATACAAGCACATTTTAAAAATTACTCTAACCATAAGTGGTGCTCATATGCTCACATCTTATCAGCAAAGATTTTTCAGAGACAGAGTCCTTGTTGTGATAAGATATTGATCTTTAGCCTGTGAGTGTTAAAACTGTTAATTCTGTGCCAGTAAGTTTATAACCTGATAGCTTATTTCTGATCTGCCTTGTTCTTTTGATTTTATCTACTTTTGATTTTCTTGATTTAAAAATTCTTGGGTTATTTTCCTGTCTGTGTTTCTTCTGAGGCTCCCTGATACGAGGTAAACCATGTGACTTCCTCAGTGTGTCACCCATCATAAGAAGATTCTTTCCCATAAATAAACACTGCTAAATCTCCGTTTGCTAAGCTAGTAAATCTCCACTTACAGCTACAAAATTTCCTTTGAACAAGAAAAGGAGCTGGAGTAGTTTTCTTTTTTTTTTTTCCCCCAGATAGTTTCTGTAATGCAAACTAAATGGCCTGGGAGGACAGAAAATTGTCCTGTTCATCTAATAAGCACAGTTGTAAACAGACTCTGGTAGTCATAGCTTTGAACTGCTGGGTCATAGCTGTGAGCATGCTTGCAATCCCTTTTTGCCATTTGGGAAATTAGGACGTTTGTAACAGGGATGAGAGATATCTGTGTCTTATCCACAGTGGGATGTCTACAGCTGGGTCTTTCAGGCCAGCTTTTGGGCTGGAGGAAGGGAAGGATTTTCTTCTGCAGGACAATATGATAACTACTATGTGAATGCAGGACTTTTGTAAGTGGTTTTATTATGTACCTCTACATATTACCTGTTCCCTCAGGAAAGTCAAAACTTGTCTGCCTAATGTAGAAAGTCATTCTACTAGTATTTTAAACAGTATTTCTATTTTTTTTTGTAGTTTGGAATGTATTAAGTGGAATTACACTTAAAAGACAAATGCTGTCATTGGAGTTATCAATGCATGAGTATTTCCATGATCAAAACACAAATTGATACATTTTGCAAAAAACAGTAGGAATGTAGTTTCTTTAAAAGGGCAAAATGCTAGATCTTGCCTCAAAATGGAAAAAACCCAACATGGTAAAGAGGTGCTTTAACCTTGGGAGGGACTAATTTTTGTATTTACAAAAGCAAATGGGAATCTGTCAAGATTGTCATGTGTAATATCACTTATCTTAGAAAGCTCTTGTGTGCAATTACATTTACATGCAAAATAAATATGCAAGTATGAAAAATATATCTGGCATGAACATGTATGGTTCCTTTCTGTGTTTTTAAGTTTCTTCTCCCCAAAATGAACACTGATTTGGGAAAATTTGTGTGTTTGTTTTAAATCACCTCTGGTCTGATTTACTGAAATCAGCTGCCTGGTATCTCGTTTGTTTCTGAACAACAGACAGACTGAAATTATATAAGTTCCTGGAGTGTAAACTAACCTCATCTATCCATAAGAAGCATGAAGCTTCATAGCTTAACTTTGGCTTTGGGCAATGTAATGACTGAAAGCCTGATCATCTGTGGTGTAAATTAAATTAATTCTCCTCTGCCTTCAATGACTTGCACCAACTTACAGCAGCTGAGCATATGACCTTACACTCAGAGTCAGTTTGTCCGTAAGAGATACAGACAGTGCTGTGAAATGAAATGCATTTAGATTTTTCCGTTCTCCTCCTGACATTTTTACTCATTCATTTCCTTTTTGCCTCCCGGTGTCTTTGGGAATGAGGCAAGGGGAACAGCATTTAAGCCCAGTTCAGTAAAAACGTACACTACAATGGTGTATTAGAGTCATATATTACAAATCTGTAGCATTTATGTATGTATTATTCCTGTACTATGGGGCTAAATTATGCCCACACATCCGTGTAGTTTTATTCTCCGTTTGCATTGTAGATGCAGACCTGTAATTTGTGGGAGCCAGTGAATATCCCAATCAGGGAATGAGAGAGTCCCCTAAAGGGACAGACCCCGAGAGATCTCCCAGGTTAGGGTGAGCCCTCCCAGGATGCTTTGCTCTACCATGCCAATGTACCCCAGCTCTGTTTCCCTGACGGGCCCATTCATTTCCCTGCCCCTTTTTCTCTTGTATGTCAAGGTCCCGCCTATGTCCCGCCCCTGTCCGTGATGCTTTCCCTGCCCCATATACAGGCTGGAACTTTCCATCCCCCGAGGTCTTTGTCCCTGGCTCCCTCTCACGGTGGAGCTGGAATAAACCTTTGCCGTGGAAACTCACACAAAGACCCTTCCTGCCTCTTTGCCATCGCCCTGTGGAGAAGCTAACCAGTGCGTGTGTGTCTGTGTGTGTGTGTGTGTATCTGCATGAATGCGGTGGCTGCCGAGCCTTTTGTTGAAGTCAGTTCGGGAGGTCATAGCACCCCACAAGAACACCCCCTGGATCCCAACAGTACTTGAAAAGAAAATATTATTTTAGCATATTTTGCCAATATCTCTTAACTTTTTATATGTGTCAGTGATCACAATTCATCCACAAATTTAGCAGCATTTTCTTTATTCTAATATATGGTATCATTCTGACTTACAAGCTGGAGATACGGCTTTTCATATTATCTGTGTGTCTAAAATGGATTCAGTACTCATTCAAATGTACCTTCAGCAAAATTTTCTTTGTTTACATTATACTTGCTCTGCAGATGTTGGTATAGCAACTTTAAACAGGAACAAGATGTCAGTGAACATGACAAGCTACATTATTTTTCACCATCTGTATTCAAAGGACTTCAGAAAATCAGTGTTTGTATCCTCCTCTCTAAGGAGCACTTATTGTCAGTCGAAATAAATGTGTTTAATCCAGATGCTTTCTTTTGAATGTTAGGGAAGAGATGCTCTGCCTTTGTGTAAGAGCACAGGCTGATGAAAATGTGTGTCTGTTAAACAGCAGCATTGCACAAGTTTTTCCAAAGTGTATTTTTAGAGCACTAACTACACAAATCTGTCTTCCTCTAAAAGTAGGCAACTTCCAAAAGACTTATTTTGTTTTCTGGACGTATAATTCTCAGCTAGATTTTTATGCAGAATTTTTAATTGACCTATTTTGGTATTAAAATTATTTTATTTATCTAACTTGCTGAAAGGATAAATCAGTTTTCAGTGAAATGTGGTAATAATTATGTTTTTATTCAAAGCGTATCTGTTAGAAAATCAATTTGATTAAACACAGAGTGCCTCAAACCATACCTTCTTCTTCCCACTGAGTACCTCCTAGAAATAATTACAATGTAGCAGTTACAGAGTTTCATATACAAGACCCAAATGCCACAGATTTTCTTTAGAGAAAGCAATAAACACAAGGGCACGTTACAGTATATAATCAGCTAGAGTTAAGGAGACCTCACCCAGCCACTTTGCTGAAACTGATTATGACTGTATAATAATAACTGATTAGAATTGTTTCATGCCAGGATCTCTTAAGGGTGTAATTCTTGATAACTCCTTTTTCCAGCCACAGGAAAACAATAAGATGCTAGCTGTCAATATTATTGCAATGCCAAATTTTACACCATGTGAACAAGCTACTGAGAAAATGGGAGTCTTCGTTTAGCTTCTGCATAACCCTGCACTATTGAAGCCTCTGTAGGTGTGAAATAGCTGCACCATAGTTGCTAGGAGACAGTAAAGCTATTAGTTTTGGCTGAAACATGACCTCGGTCTACTTCTCTTAGAACATCCTTGTACCATAGGCAAATCCTGTATGTTGAAAAGCAGTAAAAAATTTCCTCAAACTTCTGGGGCTTAACTAAATAAGTTCTGAATGGAGAGTATCAAAAGGTAACTTAGCATAGGGAAACAGATTTAAAAGAAGAAAATTCTTCAACTTCTCTCAAAATTACCTACCCACAATCTTAGAATACTCAATTTGATATTTTCCAAACAGATAACTTTCCAGTATGCAAAACTGTTTTATTCAACTCACTGATAAACATGTAGTGTTCTTATTCTTATTTGTGTGTCCTTAAATCGTTAATCCTGCTTCTTGGAGAGTTTCCTGTTTTTCAAATGGACAGATTTCTTATTGAAACTCCATCATCTTTTATGGAGGAAAATCAGATTTTAATTCATCCTAGTCATGTATAAAACACAGCATACATTTCTAGTGAAATATCAATAATAGTTGTTGCTACTGGTTGCTCATGGTTTTGGTTTCTCTAGGAAAAATAAATTTGTAGTTAAAGATTACAGAACGGGACTCATCAGGATCATAGGTTTTAAGGAAAGGATTATGCTGGACATTTCTTAGAATCTCTTACATTGTGTTGCGCATTGCATTTCTTCAAATAATTGTGAAATATGCCTATAACTTTTGATACATTTGGAACATGATTGTAAGTTTATTTTTCATTCTGCCATATGACTTTTGCAATTTATTCCACGCATCAGTGCCTTTTTTTGGTGTCATCTGTGTATAATGGAATAATATTTCCTCCTACATAGAACAGAGGCTGAGGATTGTTTAGATGCAATGGAGATTGAAAGCATCTAAGAAGAAAAAAGTGAGAGATTCCTTATTAAGTGGTAACAGCTATTGGAAGTAAAACAGAAGAACAGAAAAGAAGTTAAAGGCTCTTTCTTGTACTTTAAGGCCACAACAAAAATGGATGATACCATCTCTCTTTTCTCCTTGAATTTTTGGAATATTTTAGGAAATGTAATCTATCAATACAGTATAAATACTTCTTTAAAGCTTGCAAATATAATTTAGAGCTTAGGATATAAAAATATTAAAATCTACCTTTGTGCAGAATCAGGCTGAAGGTAGTCTGAGCACCCAAGCAGTGATTTATGATTTAATCAAGACATAGGGCTTAGATTTATTATAGGTCTTTCAGAGACTTGTTTCTTCTGGTGTGAAGCTAGGTGAAGGTGTTGTGGATGTTGGATAGATTGTTTTTGTGAAGGAGATAGGAAGTGAAATTAGGTTCTTCAACAAGCAGGGAGACAATAACACTAATGCCTTTTTTCTAGATTCAGCAATAACTGAATAGTGACATAAAATCACGGGTCAATCTGTTTCAAAACTTAGCTGAATTCAGAAATACATCCATGTTTGGCAAACTGAAAGATCAGGCCAGACTTCTAGAAAGGAGTACAGATTCTGACTTGGCTTTTCTGGGAACACTGTACTTAGAGAACCTCTGAAAACTGTATCTAATCACAGCGCCCCACACTCTATCATTTGTATATCTCAGAACACTTTACTGCCTTGGCCAAAAATTATTTTTGTTTATTTTTCATAACTATAATAACATTTTGGATTAGGTGTTCTGATACTGAGTGGATAGGAAAAGAGTCCATCCATCATTCAACTGAAATAATGATGAGAATTCTGCATTTACATAAGAATATTGTCTAACATAGAATTCCTGGCTGATTTTTGAGTGCATTTTGAAAGGTGATAAAAATAAAACTTCTGATGTATGAATGAACTTACTTCCATTCTGGGAAATACATGACAAAAGTACTGTGCAGGCTGTGTTTCACAAGTTGCTCAGAAAACTTTCTGGGTTTGGAATATTTAGCTACTCCACTGAAAGTTCCATAAAATATTTGCAAGGGTGAAATTTTTCAAAGATCTTTGGGTAATTAAGCAAAAAACCCCCTCTTCAAATTTCTTTTGAATGGAAGTGGGAATCTAGCTCTTCCCCATCTCAAATTAATTTTTTGAAATACAGTAAAGTTAGAAATCAATCAATTAAATCAATCAATAAAATCAATTAATTTTTCTTACTGCAATAAGACAAAATAGTCTCTACATTACTGTAGCTTTAAAGTCAGAAGACAGAGAAATTACAGTGAGACAATAAGACAATTTAATTTGCTTCATCTGCATGAAATGCCCTCTTTATGTACTGTGCATAACTAAAACAGGCAAGGTATGTAGTCAGCTATGTAATGCAACAGACTTGTCAAATTTAAGTGCATTTTAACAATATATTTTAAGCAGATTATGAAGGTCAAGATTTAAATAGAAGACATAAATTTATTCCCTAGTTCACAGAGATTGTCAGACTTACACAGAAATAAATGGAATATATTGGTTTAAACACTACTTAAATGAGGGAAACTTTTAATATTGTGGCTGCTCCACTTCAGAGATTATAGGAAAGTATTAAGACTAAGTTACAAGTAGTATTACTGGTAAGCCAATTTCTTAATGCTGTGACTTTTTCTGAAGAGATTTTTTCAAATAAAAGTCCTTCTTCCAATATTCCATGTCTCCCTTTAATAACTAAGAACAGTCATTTTATGCACATTCTTTACCACTCATAGTAAATAGAAACACATCTCACTATGTGCAGAAAATATTGTTCAACTGCTAGGATATAGTCTAAAATACTAAAGTACACTTGGAAGTATCAAAAGGATTTATGTTAATAAAATATTAATGACTGTTTACATATGGTGATCAGACTCTATTATTCTATGTCTGAAAAGCCATATATCTAGGTAGGATTTTTTTCTATTATTGTAGGACAGTAAAATTAAAATTTGCCGGAAGGAATGCATCTTGGACTGGCCTGAATTGCCCCAGGGAAGAAATTCCAAAAGAGGATCCATTTGCTGAATTACGCTTTTTCGTGACAGAAAAAGCCCCAAACCAGCACTTACAGCACAGGAAGATTAATGGTGCAGGCCCATTCCTGCTTTGTTCTTTATAGATACTGTATTCTGTTCCTCATACAAAAATCATCTCTGTATTTTCATCTGTCCTCTCACCTTTATTACCAAGTTGGGGTGAGAAAGAAAAAACGGTTTATATAAACAGATATTTTCACTTTCTGGGACCTGGTAAGACTTTTAAAAATATCCTCACTGAAACTGCTTTGATGGAGTTGCTTTTCAGCTCTAGAGACAAAAGCATCCAGGCTTTCTCATTGGAGAAATAAGGATATTCAGTTGTATTACACAAGGTTTGTTATAATGCAATTGCTAGGTTATCTTTGTCAGCAGGAAACTTATTTTTTTTTAAGCGTCTTTTTTTCTGGTCTTTTTCAAATGCTATAAAACAAGGAAATTAAACAAATAAATGAGCTTTCAAATATGACATTACCACTGGGAAATGTTTCTTTGGGTCACATCATTAAATATTGTTGCTGTTCCTATTTATTGTAACTACAGTTAGGCCAAACTTGGCTTCATTAACCTCTGTTTCTTCGCTATTAGGATATAAAATACATCCTTGAATTGGCTGGCTTTTACATTCCTTTGACCACCTATTTGTGTTTTTGTGGCTGGTAAACAGCAAAACACATGTGAAAAGTATCCATTTGAATGCAAACCACCTGGTGGCGAGAATCAACACCTTGTTCCCACAAAAACTGTTGTGTGTACTGCCTTTGACAGGTAGTGTTTGTGGTAGTGAAAATAATAATAATAAAGGATACAGAAGTTAAAGGGTTTTGCTTTAACAATTTGAAGAGCTGTTTTTCAGCAACAAGATGAAAGCCTGTTTTGTCAGCCCAGCAGAATAGGATGAAATACAATCACAAAATGGAAAAACCCCAGTTCATTATAGCTCAAGGAATGTAGCAAATACATTAATTTATGATCTCATGTCAAATTGTAAACAATGTTTTCATCTTTTAAATACAGAAAAATGTGAACAACTCAGTATACCAAATGGGTTGAAACATCAGCAGTGTTGCAGCCTGCTTCACAATCAATATTTGCATTAATTTCCTAGTTTTAAAATGCACTAAGTAATCTGATGAGATTGAGGTTCTCAAAGAAAAAAACATGACAAATGCTTATAGGCCATAGGTTTGTGAGAACCTTGAGGGAAAAATACCTTTAACAGTACATACGATTTGCTTCATTACAGCAATTTGTAACTGAATTTGTTGTCATATTCTCTTTCTGCCCTCTACCTCATTTTAACCATCTGACACCTGCAAATCCATTTTGAAGATATATATGTATATCACATCTTATTTTCCTTATTGGCCCTTATTAACCTTTATAAAACATTCATTCACCTTGTTCTGATACATAAATCCTCATCTATATATAATGGGCCATTTTAATATAGTAACTGGTAATAAGATTGGGAAGTTTTCCTGGAATTTGTTTGTCATTTGTGGCTAAACAATATTTCATAATAAATTATCCTTTCATAACTGTGTAGCAGAGTTTAAGTTGAGCTGCTCTTTCTGGATTCTCAGTGAGAAATGAGGTACAGCAGAACTCTGACAAAAATACCCAAACAGTGTTCTAAATATTGTTATCATCTCATCACAAAAATGTACACATGGGCAGATGGTAGGTTCAATTTGTTTCATAAGGCTTTATGGAAATTTCTGGAGCAGTTAGAGCTGCAAATCAAAAAGCAGAATTCATGAGTGTTTATCACTGAAATCTAAGCTGGTTGTTACCAGTTGTATGCAAAAACTGTTTTACATACAGCATGTCATCTTTTGCTACTAAGATAGTGGTAAAGCACCCAGGTCCCTTAAACAATAAGGAAAAGATGCCACGCTCATAAATAAGCATCAGTGAACAAAAGAGTTTTCTGATGTGTTTTTCTGAAGAGTGTTCTTCTTCCATGAGAGTGCATCCGTAGTAAATCTAACCCTTTAGGCATTTCATCATTTTATGTGGATATCTCATAAATGTCTGTGCCTCACACTGGGAGCCAAGTGATCTTACAGTAAATATCATGGCAATAAGATGATGAATCTTTGTGTCTTGATAAAATGATGACTTGGATTACTTGATTATCACTTAGGAAAAACATAATATAAAAAGCCAAGGTGATGGGAATATTGACAAAATAAAGAAGGGTATTTTGGTAGGTAAAGGGTAGGTAAAATACATGTCAACTTGTCCTCATTTGAAAATAGAAACTCTAAAGTTGAGACAATTATCTAGGCCCTGTAAAAAATTTGTATGTAAATACATTTATTGTGGAAAATGCAATCACACCTATTAATGATGGTTCAACCCAGTGGATTCCTACATTTCTCTAAAATTGCATTGGAATAAATATTTCAAATAAATACTTAGAATAAATTGGAATAAATAAAGTTTATTCAGTGAAAAACAATCACATAATCGAATAGAGGTATAAGCTACACCAGTTTAAGAGGAGAAAAAAAATCTGTTTTTGTAGACTGTCAGACTGTAACTGTAGGAAATGGAGTATCAGTAGTTCAAAAAGTGTTTGAGTATCAGAGTTTTTGAATCTCAGATAGTCTTATGAACTTGCTATATTAACAAACTATTTAAACAGGTCCTTAGTTTGGGAGAGAAAAAAAATGTTTTTTTCAAAATTCTAGAACTATTGCTGAACTTTAAATCTTTAGTACACACCAGTCATTGCTAGTCAGACATATCTTTGTGTGCACTACTTTCATGACAGTCATGAAGTTTTCAGGATTGATGTCTTAATGATGAACAGATTTCCTAAAGAGTTATGTAGTCCCCTACCAGTCACGATGAGCAAATTGGGATCCTTTATTTACTCTGTAAAGAATTGGGCCTGAATTACAAATGAAGTACTTTGGGCTACAGCCCAACTTGCTATTCTCCCTGGGCCACAGGGACATCTTTCAGAATGGTAAAACAGCTGGACCAAAGATGGTGATTCCCACCCACCCCAGGGAAACTCGGAGAAAAGATCATTGAAGTCACATAACTTTGTTGTTCTCTAGTTGGCTGAACAAGCTACTCAGCACCAGAAAGACTGCAAGGCTTTTAAAGATGTAACATCTTGACAATTATAGAAGATCTAAAAAATACTTACTACATCCCGTTTAATATTACACTCCTGTAACAACTGCAATTCAGCATTTTGATGAAATTGTGATTGATTCTAGAAGTCCTAAAAGGAAATAAGGTAAGACCAGGTACTAGCTGACATGTACCAACAAGGTAAAAAACTTGTTCTATTAGGAATCGTATAATTAAGTGGTTCTACCAAGCGACAAATTCATCTTACTGAATAGTTTCAAAGTGGGCAGTTGTTGAATCTTAGACACAGTTCAAGATAGTCACAGAGATGGCAGGAAAACTCATATTGTTAAAGTATTAGAGCTAGAAAGTCATATTTCAAAAAGATGATTAAGACATGATGAGGGGATGCCAATGAATCAAAAGTTAACCTTTCCTTGATGCTGCCCTTACGAATGCCTTTTTATAGCTCAGTGTCAGTTGCTTGACTGCTGTGTGATGCAATTTTCTCATCTGATCAACAGTTATACAAGGTTGGATGTCACCATCAGACACCAAATGCTTGCAACTTGTAGGGTAAAAGTGTTACCTTGCACAGTTGAAAGCAGCTGTTAGCAAGCAGCCAGAGGCAATTTTCTATAACCATTTACATCTAGCAAGTGGCTGAGAGGTAGACAAATGACACATTGCAAAGATGTTCTCAAGAGAACTGTGAGAAGCATCTTCTCAGAAGACTACGGATCACCTTTTGGTGTCAGCAAATATTCTGCGTGACATCAAAGCTCATCGGCTAAACTGGAACAGTGAACAGCACAGACAGTCTTTGTGAAAGACTGTGATATGCTATCACGTCTGGGAAGACTGGACTAACTTCTTGTTCATAGTTACACTCTGATGTGCTGTAGTATTTGGGAAATCTACAGCCTCATTTCAAGTACTTTGGAGATATTACATATGTGTAAAGCATCATTGTGTTGAATTTACTGCAAACTGAAAAAATTTTCATAAAGAGGATGATTTACTTGATAATATTCTTGAAGTGTTTCAGTAGAATTTCCCCTCCCCTCCCCAAATTAAATTACTGGCTCTTACTCACAGAGGTAAGTGACAGCTTACTATTTAAGAAACCGAGGCACATTTAGAATAAAATTTTTTCACAAGCTTGAAATGTATCATGCATAAGGAAAGTTTCTGTTCCTCTGGTTAAACAAACAAACAAACAAATAAAAAATGCCTTCTGTGGATTTTAATATTCTGTACTTGTGTGCAGAATGTAGGGTCCTTTCCATTTCAGTGCTCTTCAGTGTACAATCAACAATATTGTTTCTAAATGCAAAGACTGAACTGCAATTGCATTAGCAATTAAACTATAATTATCCTGGTGTTTGTGCAACACTCTTTGGAATCAAAAATGAAAAGTTATCATTTGACTGGCTACCTAGCTGAAATGATTGTTTAGAAGCTAAACTACTGTTAATCTTCAAAACACTGCATAACTCTAAAATATTCAAACCTTTCCAGAAAAATCATTCTGCCAATATTTGATTTCATTCCAGGATCAGTAAGTATGCACAAGCACATTAGAAATAATCCGTCAGTAGAAAAATTTTTCACGTCTCTTTTTTTTTTAATGTTTTTTTGGTGTCAGTTCTTCAAATGATAGAGATCTTACTTTACACATAAAGGGGAAGGGGTGAGAACAGGTTTCTCAGCTTGATAAATGCACATATATGCTTACGTTGCCAAGTTTATATGCTGTATGTGCTAAGAGCTGATCACTGACTGAAGTTATTTTAACTGAACCAAATGCAGGACCAGAGAGAGGACAGGGAAGGAATGCACTGTCACTTAGGGAACGGGGAATCCCTGACTTCCAGTAAGTTATTGCTAAGGCATATGACTAGAAAATGGAACAAAACTTTATAATTCATTATAAATTATTTGATTTTGGAAGTTACTCAGACATTTGAGTTGTGATTTGAATTTGTTTTTAGAGCTAGGTTGGTACTAAATTCCTTGTTACAGGGAACGCCAAAGGGTCTGGAAGCCAAAGAAGATGAGCAGGATCGAGCAGGATCATGCAGAATGTGCATTGAAGGCTTTTAGAACTGAAACACTAGGGAAGCACATAGACCAAGACAGTTAATGCTTTGAAAATCTTTTTACGTAATACGAAATGCAAGTACTGGATACATAAATTGATGGTACATACAATGCACAATATATATTATGGAAGGCAGAGAGATCATCGTACTGTTACAGGGGCTTTTTTTGTGTGTTTTTTATTTTTTTCCTTCGGTAAGAATTGATTAGGAGGACACCTAGAGAATAGTGAAAAAAGTGTGTTGGAAAAGAGAGGGAACAACATCCAGGGGGAAAAGTGAAGGGATGAAAGAGTGACTACAAAGCCATGTGGAGCCAGCATGAAAAGATCTAGAAAGGTATGGGACATAACTAATGTACACAGTCCATCAGTAGCTGGAGGAGAAAAGCCAAAGTCAGTGACATTTTCACTCATGAGCAGCCTTTGCAGTTGCCATATGCATCTTAATTTCTTCTCTTTAGAGATGTTTTTGTAGAGTGTTTACTGGGTGCAAATGCATCACATTCAGTCTAACATCTCCTGAGGGAATCTTTCCAGTGCTTTCTTGTGACCAAAAAAATTTAAAGTGAGGTATTACCATGATTAGTTGTCATTTCATATCTCCTGCCTCCTTGTACTTTGTTCTGTTTCTGATGGTATGTAGAAGATGGGCTATTTGCAGTGCATAATATTTGCAAATTTTGCCATATCTCTCTTCATACATTATTAAACAGAAATATTCTGATTGTATGAACATATTTGTTTTGGAACTTATTCACTGAACACTTGTGTATAAACATATCAAGCTATGAGTTATTCATGAACTATTTGTTTTGATTTTGCTTTGAAGTCCTGTGTCTTTGTAGCACAATTGCAGTGGATAGCAGTGGTATTATTATTGCTTACTCTTCTGTTCATTGCAGGTTAAACAAGATTTCCTGCTAGCCATATGGAGAATTGTGAACTAGGTACACAGCAACTGCAAGGCTCTATTTCTCTGACAAGTGAAATAAAATAATCTATTTAGATATTCTTAACAATGGAGAAGGTCCTCAACAGGGTCAAATTGAATTCATAGTTTTTATTCAAATGAATGCATAGAAGCATTTTTTCTCAGTATTTATTCATGTTGAATAGTATCGATAGATATACTCTAAGGAGAAAAGAGTGTTACAACTTACCCATGGATATAAGTACTGCATCTTGAGTAGAAGAAATGACTGTGGTTTCACTGCCCTGCAATTGTTGTCTGTATTTGGAAAACATAGGGATTTATTCTCCTTCTCCCAAAGACTGTCCACCCTGCAGTAGAGCATGGCAGTGGGGCAGAGGTTTTTACAGACTGAGAGAAGGTGGTAGCAGCCCAGTGAAGGTACTGTTTTGCTAATCCATAAAACAAATAACTGTTTGTGTTACTCTAATTCTGAAATTTGGCTGAGGAACAGATCTGCATGTGAGACAAACCGTGAGAATTTTGCTATTTTCCATTAATCTGCTTGGCCTTTTTTAATACGGACAAGACTTAGATTTCTGTTAAAATAAAAGAGTTGTTTGTTATATTTAGTTTTGTCTTAAATTAGGGAGTGAATTTAACACCCGTGATGGCTACATCAAAATTACATGGCTGATATGTTTTGCACAGAGCAAGCTGAACAGAGACTGAACAAAGGCAGTCTTGTAAAGGAAAATAGTGGAATAGGCTTTTAAACTGATTACAACCAGAAGTGAAACATGCCAAAAAATTAAATCAACCAAATAAGAGCATAGATTTGCTTTTTGAAACATTGCTGAAAAATAACATTAAAAAGTGATTCAGCAAAGAAAGACATAACAAATGTATTGGCTGAAATTTAGAGACAATTTAGAAATAGACACAAATATCCCATGGGAAAGATGATAAAGCATTTTCACAAACTATCATGAGAAATGATTAATTGTATATCTTTTCTAAGTCGTAACTGGAAATTACCTTTTAGCTGCATCCATTGTTGGCTTCAGTACAGATGAATGTATATCTCTGTCTGCATGGCCAAAAGAGGTAGGGTATGTGATTTAATGGTACATTCTAGCTTCAAAATCAATTCTGCTGTTGTAGGTTTTCCAACAGGATGAACAGAGGGGAAAGAGAACAACTGTGATGAACTTGTGCATCCATGACAGCTATAGTAACTTTTATTACTTATTTGACAGTGAAAAAATTGCTCTAAAACCACTTCTGTCTTCTTCCTGATCCAGGAAGTCTCTGTCTCCTGAATCAGGGGAGAATTTGTATGTATCTGTGGCTGATTTTATTTACAGAATAGGTAATACAGAGCAGGCTATACCAGCCAGCCTTTTTATGATACACAAGCTCTGCATCTCTCAGAATATTTTTAGTGACATTCTGTCTGCATGATGTATCTTAATCTTTTCTGTTAATGCTGCCCTTTAACATGTGAAGCGGTGGCAGGCTTTACATAAATAAAATGTGTGTAATAGGTTTGCCATATTTAGAATATTTGAAAGCTAGCTGCCATATAATTTTATTTTATTTGACTAAACCCATACATTTTCTGCAATGCAATTCCAATTTGCAGCAAATGTAACAAATGACTGGCAGACTTTTGAAAGAGGTGAAGACAATTTTTTCAGCAGACAGATGAATGCTAGTAATATGCGAAATTGTGATTTATTTAAGAAACATGAACCTTCCAAAATCTCTTCTGACATTCTGCTTCCATTTTGCTGTGCTATGAATGTGACAGTAAGTATTAGCACAGGGTAATATATCAGTGCTACTCAAGGAATCAATATACGAAAACTTTGAGAGTTGCTGGAGACAGAATCAAATTGCTACTGTCCATAGCAACTTTACTACTTAAAATGGATATTTCAGTTATGCAGATTAGCTAAATATGTTTCAAGCAGCTGGTGAGGTCACTGGTCAATGCTGTGAGTGAAATCCAGCTGTTTGCTAAGCTTTACCACAGACCTTTTTACAATCATCTTTTAAGTGGAGGAACAAAAGGAATTTAAACAGAGAAATTGAACCAAATCTCTGCTTCTGAGTTTAATTTAAAATAATTACAAAGCTATATTTTAGCATTACATACTAATACTCCACCAGTTTTATTCTCTGTGTTTTCTTGTGCTTTTGAATTGTTATATTATCAAAATGTGAATTTTATAGTTTAATAAAACATACTACTGGAAGGTGAATAAACATGTAACTTCTTAACAGATTACACATATAATTCCTTGCACTTACATTAAAAAAAGAAAAGAACAGTTTCTCTGTTTACTGGATATTTGTCTCTAGAGCAAATTTGCAAGGTATTAACCATTCAATTTTTAATTTCACTAATCCACTGCTTTTATTCACAGGTGGAAATTATGACTGTATGTTAAGATAGGCAAGGTGAAGGGCAGATATAAAATCAGTTATTCTTACCAGCTGCTTTTGGGTATCTTTGAATATCAGATATCTAATAACAAATGTGTCATTAAAAATTAAATGTAATGATTCCAATTCCAATGAGCATTAGATTCTAATAATGGAATATGGTTCTTAGGCTCAATTTTTAAATTTCTTTTTGGTTTAGTGGAATGCACATTTAGATTACATTGTATAAGGAACAGAAACAGAGATCAGATCTCTGGGAACAGAGATCAGAATGCAGTAGGCCCCGGTATAATTTTTTACTGGTACCACTTGGAAACTTTTTGGGGTTTTTGCCTGCTATTCAGCTCAATGTTGAAAATTTATGGAAAGGAAATTTCTTCAGTTGAAAAACTTCTAACCCAAAGAAAATGTAATACACTGATAATCAAACAGCAGGATTCAAATGAGCTAAACAAAAAATGGTGGGGTGACCACTCCAAGTACAGTAGGGCATATAAATGATAAGGAATATCAAAGGCAGAAAAATAACTTCCATTGCAAGTTCTCTGCTCCTAACCTTTAAAACTCCCTCTCAAAATAAGGAAAGAAAGACAAAGCACCAAGATTGATGTTTTCGTGAGGTATATCTTTATAGCAAATCCATACCCAACGTGTCTTTAAAACAGCAGGAGTTAATAAACTTCTTTTGAAGCATAATAGGATAAGATAAATCACTGACTTAATTCTTTCATAGAATGTCTTTTAAAGTCTACTTTATAACAATATAAATCACTTTGGGACCATCAATAAGGCAATCAAAGGCATACACTGACTGCAGTCATGCTTCTGGGGTAGTTGAAGGCACTATCTCTTAATATTCAGGCAGAATATCTCCTCACTGCATTTCATTTTCATGCTTCAATCTTGAGCTTCAAAAGCTAAACCAACAATGAATTAACCTAACCTGCCCTGCCATGTGCTACCAACATGCAGTCCAAAGAATGGCTTTTGCCAAGGTTTAGTTTTCACTTGCAGGTTCTGCAAGGAAATTGTAGACTGTGTTTCCTGACTACCAGGGAAATGAAAACTAATTCAGTAATGTAGTAAAAAACCGCTGTTGATATTATGGTAGCCACATCATTATATCTGAGGAAATGACAGTTGTTCTTACAGTAAAAAGAAAGGTATCTAATAAACTTTGTAATGATAATATACCAAGTTATCATCTCTTACGCAGAGCAAAAATAGATTGTGATGTATGGTTTCAGTACATAACACATGCCATGTTTATCTTGCAATATTAAAATATGAAAAGCTGTGACTTACGTTGAGACATATTTATTTACAGATAAAAACATATGTTAAAATAGTCTGTCATAAGATCAAGGAAGAGAAAAATTAACTTTTAAAAGGAAACTCCCTTTTATGCCCAAACCCATATTCCATTTTTTGAAGGCTTGCTTCAGCTACACCTTGATGGGTTTCAGGTAATTGTCTCATTCTTTTGCTACTTATTCTACTGAACAGATATTTAATTTCACTCCACTTTCCTGCTAGTAGCATTTTCTCAGTTGCTTTACAAGTATCTGTAACATGATATGCAGCAGCAACAATAGGAAGCTCTCTTCCATGTCCACCTACTTTCTGTCTACTAAACATACCACTGGGAATCAACCAGGGCTTATCCTTTAGCATCATCACCTCTTTTCCATCCTAAAAGTTGAAAAGCACAGGAAAATGTTCCTCCTCTCATTAAGATAACCATTAACTGAGTTGTTGCTCCTTGCAGAGCTGTAAATGAGCACTTCTTTCTTTTGTTTGTTTTACCAGCAGAAAAGAGAGCTGAAAGGATTTGAGTAAGGGTGTCTACGAATCTGTTACCTATTGCACTTTGATTAGCTTGATGCTTCTATATTTTCCTGTATATTACGTAGAATAATAACTTTGTGAGGCTAGATAAGCTTGGATACCTGAAAGGTGACTGGTAAATCTGAGATTTCCTTATACAACAAACTTTTTAGCTATTAAGTAATTCAAGTTTTTTGGCCCTGAAGTCTTCTAGTTGATGGTCATAATTTTAGAGTATGAAAACCAGTGTCCTACTGTCAAAATTTGTCTTGTTTCAATCTATATTCTCTGGAAATCTGGGCAAGTTTGGAACGTGACTGGAGCAGTATGCCTTTCTGTATCCAGGAAATCAGCCATTGCATCGTAGTGCTGATCCTTGCAAACCCTGATACAATATTTCTTCCTGCTTCAGTGAATGCTTCAAAGAGTTTTGTGATTTTCGTGGACTCTCTGCAGCACTTTGTTTTGCCTTGTCCAATTATCACTGGTCCATGGCAGCCTGGAGCCTTTCCTGAAATTCCAGAGATTATATCAGTCATGGGTCTGGGCGCTGGCTGGTGGGAGAAGCAGACTTTGGAGTGGTCTAAACTGTCAATTTAAAAGTGAAGAACTCCACCAGAATTGAAGCAAGTTGGTCCTGTTTATGGAATGCCAGTAATTTCCTGTGAAACCATAATAAATTTACCAGGGTCATACATAATAAACGCAATATTTTCTACAGTTATTTAGTCCTTCAATATTTGGTTCCATTAAATATGTATAAGTAGTTTACTGAGTAGGTCAGTGCCAAAAGATACAGCAATGCCTTAGAGCTTTAGAAGCCCTTAATGTTGATCAGAAGAGCCTCTTCAATGGTCCTATAATTTTACCCTTACCAAAAGTAATGATGTTTTCTACTTGAATAGATGAAAAAATTAGTCTTGATTTTTTTTTTTTTTTTTGTATGTGTGTGTGTCATGTTTTTGGGAGAACCCATAAGAATAGGTAAGAACTGAATTTGTAGTTAGGGCTAAATATATACCAAATATGCTGATTTTGAAATCTATACACTAAAGGGCACCTCTACATTTATTAAATTGATTATATTGTCTTCATCTTAATCAGAACAAAACTTCAGTCTGAAACCAAGCTGATATGCTGAAAGAAAGGGACGGTTTTGTTATATGTGTTACCTTTCTGAGGAAACCATATATTTGTTTGCTTTCTGATAAATCAAATCAATTATGAACAGGCTTTTTAAGTAAACAAGAGTTTTTTTATCTTCATTAATCAAAAGTTTTAGAGAGTTTCCTTTTAATATAGCAGGGATGCATCCTCTGGTTGCCACAGAATTAGATTTTTATGTCTGAAATTACGCAGAAACTGATTTAAGATGTGATGAAGCCTCTTCAAGTTACAGTTGTCTGGTGTACACTGCAGTAAATTTTGACCTTGTCAGGTGAAGACAGGTGAATTATGATCCAGCCTCTGTGAGAAATGATATGTCTACCATATTAGATTAATTTCTTGTAAACTTCACCATTTTGCATTACCAAGCCTTGTAAATGTCATCTTTATCCATCATCATGCAATATTTTGATGCTGCTTATGAAGCAGTTCTCGTTTCATTTTCAGCTTTTCTAAAGAGCTCTGTTACACTGTTAAAATCTGCTTTTTAAGTTCTATATATATTTTTTTTGTCTAAGTCTGCACAGCAGCCCTTAAAAAGTCAATTAATGTGGCTTAGTTTCACAGTAAATTATTTGACAGAACTTCTTTTGAGAAAAACTGGATTCGTTTTTTCCTTTTTCTCATGCTTTCTGTGAAGAATAAAGGAAGGTCTGTATTATTTTTGTAATTAAACTGAGGAATGAAATAAGGAAATTCAAGGATTTAATCTCAATATTCAGTATTCTTTCTAACTAGCTGTCTGTTGGCCTTCAACTTAATCTGTAGCATTATTTTCCAATAAGGAGAATTTAGATCTATGAGAGGAAAATAGAGTAACTTATGGAAATCCAAAAATCCAAAGATATCAATTAAAGATAAAAAATAAGACCCTAAAGACAGGCATTTAAGTCTGTACTCAAAGCTCTTCTTTTTTTTCTATGGAAACTGTGTAGAAAGTACTGACGAACAGGGTTTACTCGCCTGATAAATTACATTGGTTTAGCCAATCAAAATCACAAGAGAAATATCCCATATCCCAGGGCTTATATGAAGTAGAAATTCTTGTCCATCTGCTTAAATCCTTCAGCTCTTAACACTCTTAAGAAATTATATTTCTATTGAGAATGCAGTGTTGCAGTTCAAGCTAATTTATATTACTAATTTATCTTATTAAGCTGAATTCCGAAGGTGGATTTTATCCCCTTTGTTTTTCATTCCGCTATTAAATGATTTTTGTTTATCTGTCATGGAATATCCATGTAATACCTCCTTTCAGTTAATAATTTAAATGGGGTAGTTAGGTGTTTCTTTAGTTCAGTTTACCTCTTCAGATCCTCGTAATCAAAGATGAGAATGTAAAGATGTTACCTTTAAGTGAGATTGCTCTAAGCCTTATCCTGTTTATTGTATTCCTCCTGAAATATACTGTACACAGAGAGTTCATTTTCTGCCTCAATTTTTCAGCAAAAATTGTCATTTGGAGTATATTGATCAAAGTGTTTAACCTTGAAAATAAAAAATTTAGCTCTACAGAAACTTTTCTGTCACACGTGAAAAAAAATCTCTTATTTTTAGCTTCTTGTAAAACATTTTCATTCAATTTTGATTAAAATACTAAAAATATGGCATTTCATATAGGAGAAATATTTCTAAGTTGATTATTTTTCAATTAATTATTTTAATTGGTGTGTTTTAAAGCATTTTTTTGCCTTCCCAGGCCTTATGAATATGGGTCACATTCATCTCTTACGTATTCTGTTAGCAGTGGCAAACACCTCTCTACTCATTTGAGCTTCAATATGTCACAATTTGGTTTCTTTAATGTATGCAAACTTTTTTCCATTGTAGTTCCAATCTGTTCTGTCACCTTTTTTTTTCAGTTTCTTAAAGATTATATGACAACACTGTTTTTACTACGATGTATATGATGTCTTTGTTCTCAATGTTTTTGTTGCTGAAATTATAGATTCGAGGTAAAATTGTCATGCAATGTAAAAAAAAAAAAAAAACTTGGAAAACGGCTGAGAAGGAAAATGATAGGTTTGATAAAGATTGCATTACTTTAAAATGTCATTTCCCCCCCTCATTCTGTTCCTTCTATGCCCTTTTTTATTATGATTATTTTTCTTCATTTCTAAATGGGTAGTTCTTATTTTCTGTATGGATTTTCCAGAAGAGGGAGCCATGTGCACGTACACTTAAAATGTATACTGCAAAATCATAGTCATTAAAGAATAAACAGTGTTTTTATCAGATTTAGAATACAGTTCTTCTCCAAACTCATGGTTGCTAGGTGACCTGTGGTCAACATATTGTAACATAGCAGGTAGCACAGGGACAGTATTCAAACAACCTTGTCAGGACACTGTAAACATCTGATGTTCATGAAAGTCCTAGAAATCATAAGGATGCTGTTATGTTGGGGAATTTAAAGTATATAAGCAGCTCATATAATGACATTTCCATATCTCAGATGTTGAGCTAACTTAATTATTTATTAGTGTGGTCAAGGATGTGCTTTGAACCACAAACTTTTTTTAACATGAATATGGGTGATAAGAAATGTTTTTGAAATTATAAACTTTTAGCTACACTCTGTAGGCAGGGTGGTCATATTGTAAGAAAATTGCATGCTATTTACTACATTTTAGAGATCAACAGTATATTCAGGAATACGTTAATTTTGAAAGACTTTGTGATGTATTTCACTTCTGAGATCAACAGTAAGTTCAGAGGAAAGGAAGGGTAGTATGGAGGGTTCAGCATAGAGGCTGAGTACCACAGAGGTACTTCCTATTTAACCCTCTTGAAATGAAGAAACCTGGAGTTCTGTGTTTGTGAAAACAGTCTTTGATAACATTGAAGACCACGGTGGAGCTGTCCCTGTTCATCCATGCGTCCTCATGGCTTCCTTTCCTCTGCGACCCCAAAAAACCCAACAAGCAGGCAGATTCCCATAAAGCTGAGGATGAAGACACAGTACCGTACCAGTGGTTTGATAGTCCATGACAGGTGTAAAGTGGGTGCGTTTATATATAAATATACATGTGGTTACATAGCTTGCCCAGTCAATTCCTGCTCAGATGCGCATGCATGTTTAGGTTCACTACTGCACCAACCTTGACAAAACTCCGTGAAAATTTTTTCAATGTATTTCAAAGACTACAATACTCTTAATTTAAAATCAGTGCTTTGACAGGTAGATACTGGCTAGCAACAGGAAATGGGACATGTGCAGACTTGCTTGCTGAAGCACACCTGGTTATGGCCACTATGTGCTGAAACCCATGGCTGCTTCTGTAGTGATATGCCACCATACTGGGCAAGGAGATTCAGCTGACTGTAAAAATCCTTTATGTACAGATTCTATCATGCATCAGAGAAGTTTTCCTTTTGAAAAAAAGCCCCTTTTGGAGCCAGTGAAGCTGGCTGATGCGGTTGAACAAAATGGGGTGGCAGTACATCTGTCATCTCTAAGACTTGTGGAGCAGGGGTGGTGTCTTTAAATTTCGATCTGCAGTGACAGCTGTGATTCCAAACAATGCTAATGCGTATCAAAATAAAAAGGTAAGCATGCTCTAAGTTGCCCTAGTTTTCAGATTCAGAAGGGCAACCTAACCCCTTTTTTTTGGAAATGTTTTCTGAAACAGAATGCCACTAAGGGTCCTATTTTATTCTGTGGCCAGCTCATAACTAAAAGCCCAGATGACAGCAGCACAGAACAAAAGCTTCAAAGAATACTTCTGATTTTGTATTAATTTATGCATAATGTGGAAATAATTGTTCATCTGTAATTGAGTGAAGTATGCAGTCTGGTAACATTCAAAATGACAACAGATTTGAAGGTCTATCAAGTCTTTAGATATTATAAGATGACTTCTGAATGGCTAGCTATATTCTTTACTTAGCAGTAAATATATATTATATATATAAATCTATTATTATGACTTATGAAGTTGCAAGAGGGAAATCCATTTGCAGCTTCTTCTAGTTATGTTCAATAATTTAGAAAATCTATATAACAGTCTCTATCTGAAATGATGAAAAAACCAATAACACACTTCTTTTTGGAGAACTGTGTTTTGATAACCTTTCTACAAGTACTGTTCTAGACATCCTTCAGCACTTGCCTGGCTGCATTATCTGTAATTGTCTTTTAATAGACTGAGACTAAATTATTAGAAAAGAATTGCATCACCAGGGAGTAAGGTTGTCAGATACCAGTGAGATGTAATACATCAAATGCTGTTGTGTACAGCCTTATCTCATATGCTGTTTGTTGTTTGGTTTTTTTTTCAAATAGAGCTTTTGACCCTTGTAACCTCTTCTAGTTCAGAACAGGTAAAATAATGAATGCAAACCTGCATGCGGCTCCATAGAATTAATGAATCAATGAGAACAACAACATATTGGATAAAAAGTTCGTGACCAGAAAAGCAGATAATACGAAGTTTCTTTTTAGCAGGGCTTACATTTTTTTTCTCTGCAACTAAAGACAGAGTTCTGTAGGAAAGTTTAGAGAGGTTTGCTTTGCCACCACAAGTTATTTATTGTGCTCTTCCAAGGTATTCTGTTACTTCATTGAGAAAGCATTTGAACCATTGTTGAACAAGACCTGGACAAGTTCTTGAATGCCTGGGTTTTAATTCTGGCTAAGCAATTTACTTTGTAATTTAGATGAAGTATTTAACAGCTTTATATATTGAGTATCTTACCAGTTACATAAAGATATTGGCAATTAACAGCTACACATAGGTTGACAACATTGAATTAGACAGGGTATTTGGGTAGTGTTTTCGTATCCACCAGCATGTCTTGGTTTCTCTAACTTACTTAAATTATTTTAATGATGAGTTTTAATAATTAATTTAATAATTAATTGCCTCAACAAATTACCAAAAATAAGAGCTGGTTGAAAATGCACCCTGAATGTACTGTCAGGACAAGGCACTCTGCATTACTGTACTTTGAAGACAGAAGTGATGTCAGAGATCAGATGAGTTTATGGGCAGTAGAAAAAGAGCCTTCCTCCATAGGTTAGTGCTGGCTAAGTCAGTGGTCACCTACACATGAAGGATTTTGCCAGAAACCTGAGCATGAGGGAGAGGAAGCCCAGCCTTCGTAGGTGAGATTTGCTTTACATGCAGAGCTACTGTGCTGAAGTGCAGGGAGTGGGTGGCAGTCCAGAGTGGTTGCTCACACTGTGACCAGGCATCTGCCTTCTCTTCACGAGCAGAGGGACTCAGAGTAAGAAATTATATGTAGTGGAGGAGCAAAGGTGTATAAGATCAAAGCAATTTCTTCTCTAGTGAAAAAAAGAGAGAATATTTGCTTCACAGTGTAGGGAATGTGCTAGAAGTGGGATAGTTTTGCTGCCTAGTCAGTAGCATGATCATTTCGTTTGCTGACACAAGAAACTAAGCTTTCTTCTGACTACTCCCTGGTATGCTTGCCTGCTTCAGGACAAATAGGAAATTTGTTTTGGGACTACTTTATATGGGTGCGGTGGAGGGAAAAGCCTCTTTATAACATCACCATTCCCCAGTGCACCTACGCACAGGGTAGAGTTTAGTTACATGAGTTTATCTCAGGCCTCCAGCTAATTATTTTAAATTTATTGTGGTGCTCACCCCTCTGTGCTGTACTGATTATACATTCCATAAATATTTGTCCTTAATACTTAGACTGTTCTCAATATTTAGGAAAGAAATAACATGAAAAAGATTTCTTGAATGGCCAATCTGTCTGTGATAAACATAGTCAAAAATACTGTGGTTGATTCTCTGTGATTTTATCTAAGGAGGGAGTCTCAGTTTTGGAAACTAAGGTCTCAGAAGCTTAAGGTACAAATCTGGGTGAAAATATATATATATTCTGATTTTTCAGAGAAAAAAATTTGGTTCAATGTGCTCACGACTTTTTGTCAAGCACTGCAAATAAATTTAATTCTATTTTGTCTTTTTTGGGGCTAAACTGTAACATCAAGTTCATTATTTAGAGAACTGAAAGTGAAAAACCATATTTTTGGAGACCTTCTTGACTATTTTCTTTTGTTTTAAAATGAACTACTAGCCCAATCCGGAATAAAATAACAGTTTTAGGCCTGTTACTACATAAAATTACCATTTATCCCCAAGTGCAGGGGAAGTAATGTGGATTCTGACACTAACTCAGTAGTTCTAGGACCTGTCTCTTAGACTCTTTGAGAAAAGAAAGCCAGAAGCTGTGCTTCTCTGAAGATTTTGGAAAAGCATAATAATTGAAAAGTACCTTTTTATTAATATATTTTATACATGTATTATATTTAGATTATTGGGATAATAGTTCTTGAAAGGCATTGATGATAATCTGGGACCTGCTGAAATCAGTGGAAATTCTGTGTTCATCTTAGGGCCAAGATTTCCTAAAATCTTTGAAATTTCCCAGGTGTTGCTTTTCAAGCACTTTAAAGGGTCGGAAAACAAAACTGAAAACTGAGTGCCATAATTGCATACTGGAACATTAGGCCTGGTGAAAGCCACCTTGCAAAGCTGATATAACAAAATACAACTGTTATTACTGATTTTGAAAGACATTAAAAAGATGTGTACAGCTCTTGTATTTTTCTGATTTCATAGCTTATGACCCTGGAAAATCATGATGCAAAATATATTTTAAAGAATTTAGTTATTTGCTTCAGTAAGTTGCAGCTATCTCACAGGAGGAGAGAAAGGTTATTTTTGTATCAGAAAATCAGCAAAAAGAAACAGTTATCAGTTATCCATATTATCCACATTATAGCTGTACAATAGAACTTAGCTTGAAAAGTGAAAAAACCTCGTTCACAACTCACAAACAAGTTTTGAATAACCTTCAGAAATCTATAGTTTGCCTTTTTGCTAGATACTAGGTCCAAGAAAAATGAGAGAGATTTATAATACAAGTTTGATTTATGTTTCCATTTATTTTACCAATGGAAAGGAGAGACTAAAGCTTAAAACAGAATAAAATTTACAGAATTAAGTCTGAGGTAAGTTCTGAAGCCAGCTACAATGAAAATTCTCTCCTCTAGATGTGGTCCGCTGATCTGGTTGCTGAAACTTTTGTGAATATTCCACTATCAGCCCCAGTTAAAAAATTTACCCTGAAAGAACGGTTTCTAAAGAAAACCCCATTGGATTCATGCATTTGGAATAGCTATGGTATTAATAGACACTTGATGTTTTCCAAAGACAGAAATAAACTGGTTGTTTTTATCAAGTTTAAAGATGTCCTGTGTATCATATACATGATGAGCTGCATTGAAATATATTACTTTTAATTGCTATTTTATTGTTTCCTTGAAATCTTCATGACTATAGCTATGAGACGTGGACTGACATAATTACACTTTGAGAGGGAACATACACCTGAAGTTTGTGAAGTAAAAGACACAATCAATACCTAGGTAGAAGAATTGCTCATCAAACTTGCAACAAGCGAACTGCAGATTGAATTGTTTGTTTCTGGAGGAGCACCAAAATAGGTCTGAGGTTTCTAGATATGAGGAATGTATGGGAAGTATTCTTTTCCTGGGTATTTGTTGCATATACTAATCACTTTCACAAGGTACATGCATTATTTCTAATCTGAATATGATTAGGTGAATTTTGCAAACAGTATTTTCTTTTCAAAAAGTCCCCAAAGACGAACTTATGTATGTGTGATTATTTCTTCAAGAGAACCACAAAACTGAGTTTAGATTTGGTACAAGAAAAACAATTAAAATCAAGATTGAATGCATGGAAAGAAATAAAGTAAAATTATATGGTCATTAGATTAATTTTTTGTGTACACTTGTGAAGATTAAAAACTGTGTCTATATGTGTGAATTTATTATTACTTCCTTTTTTATAAGACTGCATGTAGAAGTTAGTACTGAGAATATTTTAAGGAAGTGAGAATAATGTCATGTTCAACTCCCAAAGAGAGGTAATTTGGATTCTGTGAGATTATAGAAAAGAAAGGTAATATAGGTGAAGAAGACAAGGGTGGAAACGTAAGGAAGTCCTAAATTATTCAAGAGCCTGAAAATGAGGCAACTATATCAACTTTATAAGGCTGTAACCAGCAGGAGAATTAAAGTAGAGGATGTTAGGACCAAACCAGCAAGTTTAAAAACATTTTTTCAGTGATCTCAATGAGAACAAGATGCATGTCACTGAAATGAAGTGTTATCATGAGTAGCTATTTGTCAAGGTATGGGCATTTACTGCACTGTAATCCAGTAGAAAGACAGTGAAAAAGCAAAAAATCAAATTGTTGTAACAGCTTGTTTGCTGGATGAATCTATAACTCTTTGGTTACAGGGCCAAGTGATGACTGCATAGAACTAGATTGACAAAGGAGTTAAGTTGAAAATCAGAAAAAGTTTAAATGATGGGACTCTTAATTACATTGAGGTAGAAGTTTACTTTTCAGAGAGCCCCTGCAGAGAGATCTCAACAAATTAGAGAGATGGGCAATCACCAACTGTACGAAGTTTAACATTGTCAAATGCTGCATTCTGCACCTGGGACAGGGCAGCCCTGGTTGTGTGCATAGATCAGGGAATGAGAGGCTGGAGAGCAAAGCCATGGAAAGGGACCTGGGGGTCCTGGTCCATGGCAAGTTGAACATGAGCCAGCAGTGCCCTGGCAGGCAGGAGGGCCAACTGTGTCTCTAGGGGCATCAGGCACAGCATTGCCAGCCACACAAGGGAGGGATTGTCCCACTCTGCTCTGCAGTGCTGAGGCCTCACCTCGAGTGCTGAGGGCAGTTTTGGGCAGCCACAATATAAAAAACATATTAAACTATTAGGCAGGTTTAGGGCAGATACCAAGAAAAGATTTTTCACCCAGAGAGTGGTTGGGCACTGGAACAGGCTCCCCAAGGGAGTGGACACAGCACCAAGCCTGATGGAGTTTAAGAATCGTTGGGACAATGCTCTCAGGCACACGGTGTGATTCTTGGGGTGTCCTGTGCAGGGCCAGGAGCTGGACTTGCTGATCCTGATGGGTCATTTCCATCTCCACATTTTCTGTGATTCTATGATATTCTATGATTATGATGCAAAGCTATTGACAGTGCATGGAAATCTCTTTTAACACGGATTCCTTAATCCAATCATTTTCAAACTATTTATGAGAGCATCTTAATTAGGATCCGCTAAGATTTTATATGCTCCAGTGCTTTGCATACAGGTCATAGAATTTTAGAACAACAGCTGGAGACTGCTGATAATTTAAAAAAAATTCACAGAAGGATGCAATGAACAGACTTAAATAATTAAAAATGTCATATGAAAGATTTTAGGAGAGACAGAATATTATCCCAGAATCTGAGAAGAGCTATAAAACTTTTCCTGGAGTCCTAAATTTTTGACAAGATACTCAATGTCTGCTGTTATTTTCATTCAGAATTCATTTTCAATACAGAAATAATTAAACAATTATTTCAAAACAAGGGCTAGATTCTAAATAAAATTTTAAACCTTTTGAATTGCTTTCAGTCTTCCTGGCAGTAAATGAAAAATGTGATACAGATGCAGATGCATGGTGAAATTTTGTTTAGCTGCCTTTGGTGCCACAGCAGTAGGTAGTCATTTTCCCTTCAGCTGAGCTGCCAGAACACCATGTGAAAAAAAATCAGACCTCTTGGAGTGCTGCTATTTCTGTATTTTTAGGTTTAACACTGCTGGATGTTTGACAAGGTTTGGGATGAGGTACATAGTGTATTTTGAGAAAAATTTGAGCAAGGTACAAAGAGATTACTGCATATTTTACAGCTTTGTATTTTTCCAAGAGTTGCATTTATTTTAGTTATTATAATGCAGAAACTCACTTTAGAAAACAGATGATTGGAGATCAGTTTATATAACCAAATCTACATGAGTCATAAGGAAAACCAGAGACTCTTTCTAAAGAAGAGTGATCTGAAAGAATGTGTTATAATCCTATATGTAAATCTTATATTGGCAACTGTCTGCATAGTGAGATTCCACAGACCTGTGAATAACTAAGATTTATTATTGCATTTTTATTTTTCAGAATTTTGATGCACTGTCTATAATCATAGTTCTCTGAGATTTTCTTTCAGTGGGATCTCTTCATTCTGCTAATACGCTCTAACTGGATTCAGGCATTTAATGAGAACTTTCCCTTGAAATCAGGTCACTGATAGCAACTGCACAACGCTATTACTTTCCCAACACTGCTTTGATCATGTTATTGCATTGTCTTTCTCCATCTCATCATGTTAAGGTTTGCCACATTTGTCACAGAAGAGAAAAGCTGAAGACTGTTGTACTGTTAATAAACACAGAGCAATATTTTGAATCATGATGCATTTTTTAGACAGATAAATAGACTATTTAAATTTAAAATGATGCATCAGAGATTAGAAATACTGGTTAAATTAACAAATTTTTGTCGAAAGAGATGATCTTTAGAAGAGAATTCAAAGACCAAAACTCCCCCTAAACAGTTAAGGATGGCACTACCATATTGAGGGTGAAGGGTGGTTTGCAGTACACAGCACAGGCCTACGGCAATAAAAGAATTTATCCTGAAGTGTGCAGTTCTGGGTGAGCTAAACTGTTGCTGCTGTTTCTATTTCTGACCCAACTTTTCCTTTTGAGTGTTTCCTGTACAAGAGCAAGCTGTTGTTGCATTGAGAGCAGAGTTAACAGGATGTTAGTACAGAAAGAAATGAAATGCTGGTGAAAAATATTTTCTCTAAACGATTAATGATTACAAATTTTTGTTTGAGCTGAGATTTCAAAGTTCAGAGACCTAAGTAGAGCCCTGTAAATGGAGATAAAATTACATCTGCATAAAGTAAAAAAAAAAAAAAAAATAAAAAATTTACGATTATCGTGTAACATTTATACCCAGAGAGATTATATAGCAAAATCAAAAGACTTAAGACTTGTGATGCTGTCTATTATTCATTGAATATCTGCATTACATACAGAGGAAGGTACAACCTATGGTCCAAGGAGCTTTGCTGTCATGTTCATGATTAATGATTGTGGTATTCATATGGAATTGAGCAGCTCTCAGTTTCAAAGAGCTGTATCAATAAACCAGATACTTAGTGAGAAAAAACCCAACAAAAATAAAAGTATTGACAATAAGGCTTGGTAGGGTCTACAGTTTAGTTGAGTTTTTTAAATCCATGTCATTCTTAAGAGGAGTTTTCTTTGGACTGGGTGAAGTATTGTTGAATTCTCCACAGGATATTGTGGATCATAAATTTGTGTTTATTTTTCAGTTGCTGCCACACCTGTTGTGTGTGCTTCCTTGATCATCAGGGTGCCAAGAGAAAGGTAGTCCTGGGGAATGCCATTTTAGAGATCTTCTTTTGGCAGAAAATCCTTCACCTGTGTGCAGAACCACATTCCTTTCTCAAACTCAGATTCAAGCTAAGCTGCCTTCTCCTCCTCTCCTATGATCAGACAAGGTAATTGTGCAGATAGCTGCAACTGCACTGGTAGATTTAAATTAAACACTACATGAGTGTGAATTTTAATGGCTTCTTTGTGTCTTCTTGGCACAGGCCAGACATTTATCAGTGAATATACTAAATACAGTTACAAAAGTTGCAGAGGAAAAACATATAAATGTGGTATAATGACGGAAAGGATCTGTAGTGACACAGAAGCTCCCGTTCCCAGATCACAGAAATGAGATGTGATCTACTGTACAGTCCCCATCACCTTCATTAAGCCCATTAACAATTCCAAACAACAACTATTAATAGTGGGGGTATCTGTGCATGAATTACTACTGTAGCATTTTTCATGGTTATTTCTCTAATGTTTGGGTAAAAATAGCTATTTTTGAAATAATCTGTTAAAACTAATCAGAAGAAAATAAGAACATACAAAGACCTTGAATAAAGTTCCAGTAATAAGGACAAGCATTTGCTATTGATTTTTCCGGAAAAGGTATTTCACAATGAATGAGTTATCCCAGGTACTAAGCTCCTATATCCTACTAACCAACAAAAATGTGACTGAACAGGATTACTGTCTATTTTGGCAGGAGTGTTTTGACTTTCAAACCATTCTCAAGGGGCATCTCACAGCATTTACTTGGCTAAAGGCAGACAATTTTCATTGTGGCGATATCAGTGAAACATTACTTATGCAAAGTTTCTTATTTCAGTACAGAAACTTAGTGTTGTGGCTTAATTGCACCTGTGTACTTAATACCAAGTGGATACAAATCAATGTAATTTAATTCAGAACTGTAGCTAAGGAAGCATCATAGAAATTACATTCAGACTGATCAAAATTTAAATGAAGAAAAATATCAAGGCTCTCCATTCATGGAGCACTGTTCTGAAGGTAGCTCAAAGCTTGTTGTGCTGAAAGGCTGAAAAAGTGATGAATTTAATGAGAGACACATTTCATTAAAAGAGAACAACATTAAAAATATCTGTCAAGCCTGCTTTCCTCTTAAACCATTTGACAGATGTTTATGCAGTTTAGTGAATAATCTTTAACCATCAAGGAAAGTGGTTGCCATCCCTTGTCCCTTCAAGTTCTTGTGTTCACAGTAGCACAGTAGGTGGTGTTGGATATGGTGAATATTTGCCCTTTGCTAAGGGTTGGCTTGGACTGCCCAGAGTCTAGTCCAGATGGGATTGTTTGCCTTGGATGCTTTGGAGAGAAAAGAACAAGGCCAGAGGGTGTGGAATCTAAAAGCTGGGATAGGAAACAAATTAGTTTGGTTGCTGGAAGGGGCCGATCACTTCCTGAGTAGAACTGATGAGCTGCCAAGGACTGTCATAGTGAAACATGCCAATGCCTCCTGGGGGACTGTGCTGCAGACTTCCCTCTCAATGCGCCTTCGAAGGAATTTTGAACAGACTGATGCCAGACAAATTGTTATTGCTCTGCTGTTCCCCTTTCGTTGTAAGTGCCGGAGTTATTTATTAGAAAAGGCCTAGGACTTTGACATTTTTCTAATGTAAAATGTGGGGGCTTACTCTGTTTGAATGAAATTTTATGTATGCCTTGAGTTGGCAAGACAGAGTGTGAGGCTTTAATTTTGCACCTGACTATCAATTAGTCAAACATTAAAAGGAGTTTAAGCAGAAAATNAATGTAGGCGGGTTGCCCCCGCCTGCGGTTCTTTGGCTCCGGACCCCTTCAGAGAATAAAGTTCTGGAACTCCGCCCGAAGACCCCTCCTCATTCTTTGCCTTCCGCGGTCCTACTATCGCCTTCCCTACCTTACACCTGGTGCCTGCGCTGCACTCACTGGAGCAGCCTTGAAGCGAGGACACTCTCCACCGTGTCGCAGCTGTCGCTGAGCCTCCCACGCCCCAGACGGGGCTTGCCTGCATCGCGACACCCCGGGGCTGCGATAAGAAAAGGCTGGGTAGATGCCACAAGCACTGGAAAGATTTTTTAGTTGCCGAAATAAAAATATTTTCTATTTAAAGACACCTAGTTAATAAATTTGTATCATAATATCACTTTAGCTGAGATATTTTGGTTTCTTAACATTTTTTTTGATTCATCTGTAAAGAAAAAAATACAGTTTCAGACTGTGGTAGTGCTAATAAAATTTATCTGTCAGATTGTTTTAGGTATACTAGAGGTGAAAAGTGCTATGTACTCTGAATTAATTTTTCTGGTTATTTTCACCTCCACTTTTAAAAATTCATGTAGATATGATCATTTATCCTCTGGTAGTAGTTCATAATTAGACTTTTTCTTTGCCCCCAGATTTTTTGTCAGTTTGTAATAAATTGTTTTCCAGTTCAAAATTTTGAAAGTTTAAGGTACTCATCTTGACAATGAGTCCATAGCAATGATGATTTAGGCAGAAGATTAGCTTTAATTGTTTTTACTGGTATTTACAATGGTATTTTAGATAATAGTAATCTGAAGTAATATAAACAGTTTTGTAAGAAGTGGAAAATAATAATCTCATGGTATTTTGTACTTGTCAAAGACTAGAGGATTAGAGAAACTGCTAATTTTGGATTGTAAAACATGCAAAGTGAAGTAGATATTGAAGAAGCTTTATTTAAAATGAAATAAATCCCTGGCCTTTGATTTGTCTCTTTCTTGTAGCCTGAACAGAAGCTTTGTGTAGTCAATAGAGAGACAGCATCTTCAGAGAATCAGTTATTTAAATACAGCTAAAGATGTTTTAAAAACATTCTTCAGTTGCAAATACATTACTAATTCTACTATTACTGATCCATTACTAATTCTACTAATCCTACAATAGTGAATCTATCATCCCATTATAAGCACAAACGGTTTAGTGTCTTTGCTATTAATGTCTAACGTTAGGCCTGGATGATCTCATAAAAAAGAGACAGTTTACAGATGAAGCTGAATATTCCATATTTCATTACTGATTTTTTTTTTACTGATACTTCTCAACACAGAATTAATTATAGGAAAAGTAGAATTTCTGTTCTACTATCTGTCCAAGAAAAGCATTTTATTAATTCTCTAAGTCTAACCTTATTTATCTGAGGTTTAGTTTATTCACAATTTTTTTTCTGTCTTGTTTACAAAACCCAAATTGATTTTATAAGTTACTATAAACAATATCACAAACACTTCAAATTTTCATTAAAACTTCTTTCTTTTGAGTCAGTTTTATTTAGTTTCAGAAAAATCCTATGCACCTGTATTTCTTCAGCCTCCTCTAACATCATTAAGGCTTTGGTATAATTCCCAGGTTTCATCCCAATTTGAGTGCATTGCTATAGTTTCCTGTCAGAAGGAAAATCTGCAGAGTTTGCCAGCACAGAAGACTCCTGAGACTTTCTTCCGCTGCCTGAGCATATCCATCTAGTGCCTCTTAGGTGCTGTGTGGTCTACTGCTGAGTCTCCAGATAGATATCCAGGAGGGAGTGAGTTTCCCACAGGTTCTGTACTGTATCTGCCGACCTCATGCTGATGTTTCAGCAGGTCCCATGTGGGACTTGGTGCTTCTAGGTGAGTAGCTGAAGTCAGCTTTTGTTTTTGTTTACACTCCAGGACGCCAAAGTCTGCAATCCATGATGATAGCTATATTATCAGTTAGAGTAATTAAAAGGCTTTTGTGTCTCCTCAGTGATTACTTCAGATGCTTGCTTTCTTTATTTTCTGTTGTCTATCACCATAACCATAATTTCTCACACTAACTGTAAAAAGTAATTTCTTTCACTTACACAGACAGAAAACGATATGCAAGCAGAATCAGCATCCAGGTGTGACAAAACAAAGCATTATAGTTGCATGGTAAGAGTAGAGATTAAATTGGAACTTTGTTGATGCAATCTATCAAATATAGTTTTTATTTTCTTCCCTTTTTTCTCTAATCCACTGACATTAATTTAGTTGTTTTTCCTTGAATGGTATTGAATTTTGGTAGACTGGTTTAACCCCAGCCAGCAACCAAGCGTCACACAGCCACTCACTCACTCCCCCACCAGCTGGATCAGGGAGAGAACCAGAAGGGTAAAAGCCAGAAAACTCATGGGCTGAGATAAAGACAGTTTAATAGGGAAAGCAAGAGCCACACACACAAGCAAAGGAAACAAGAAATTAATTCACTGCTTCCCGTGGGCAGGCAGGTGTTCAGCCATCTCCAAGAGAGCCCCATCATGTGCAGTGGTGACTTGAAAAGTCAAATGTGCCTACCTTCCTCCTTCTTTCCCCCAGTTTATATACTGACATGATGTCATATGGTCTGGAATATCTCTTTGGTCAGTTGGAGTCACCTGTCCCGGCTGTGTCTCTTCCCAGCCTCCCATGCACCCCCAACTTCCTGGCCAGTGTGGCAGTACCAAAAACAGAAACAGTCTTGGCTCTGTGTAAGCCCTGCTCAGCAAAAGCAAAAACCTCTATATTAATCAACACCTCGTTCAACACAAAACCAGCCACTGTGAAAAAAATTTATTCTACCCCAGCCCAAACCAGCACGTTGGCAAACAGATTTTCATTTCTCTGAATTTAAGGAATATGCAGGGATTTGCGTGTCATTTGCAAATGATACCTGGAAGACTGATACACTTCCATTGTCCAGAAAAAACAGAGTTTAAACAAAGTTAGCTGAATTCTGGGCAGAAAGTGAGCTATTGAACTTTTGGGAAGAACAATTTCTTCTCTTGTGAGAAGAAATAACACTTCTGCTGTTGGAAAGCAGAAGGAGATAAACATGTTCTAAAAAATATAGCATAAAGGAGAAGGAAATATAAAGGAAAAAATGTACTGCAAAAGACTGAATGGAATCAGGAAACAAGCTTTTTCTGTTTTCTTCTTCATCTTTAGGGTAAGTGAAAGTGGACTATATAAGCTACGATATACTGTGATTTGGAGACTATGCCTAAATAAGACCAAAGACTTTGTGGAGAGGGAGAAATATATATTATATTACTTCTTATCTGAGCCATTTTTGACCTTAGTGTCATGGTCTACTTGACAAGGTGGTGTTAGGTCATAGGTTGGACTCGATGATCTCAAAGTTCTTTTCCAACCTAGGTGATTCTGCGATTCTGTGATTCTGTGATTTTTCTGTTCTATCTGCTACCTCCCACCTCCTCTCCTCTGAATGAATATCTGCCAGCTATTTACATGGTTTTGAGAGTTTCCTTATGCACTTGATGATGATCAAAGGATGGATTTTTTTATGGTTCTTAGGCTCATGAAGATGCAGATAAGGACCAGTGAGAATTAGATACTTAGGTACCTTTGAAAATTTCATTTGATGACTGTTAAGAGCTGGAATTTCCCTTAAAAATCTAGTCATGTATACTTAATGCCTATCCATATTATTGAAAGGGGCTGTGAATCAGGATTTGTGTGATGATTTTTTTTAGCTCATTTGTAAACCTTTGATAATAGATCAGAATTCACTTTGATTGACTTTCCAAATGGACATTGAATCATTCTTTCATTATAGTCTTATTTTCAGCTGAATAGCTGGATAACAGGAAAGGTATTCCATTCTTTTATTATCCTGTACAGAAGAGGAAAAGAAGTACAGTGCTAAGAAAAATGGCATGGAGAGGTAATAAAATTCTAACAAGGAGGTTTCTAATCCTGCTGTTCATCCTCTATTGTAGGCAGACAGCTAACAACAGGCTAGAGGGTTATTATACTATGGGAGGTATATTATGCAAACATTCACAACAAGAGAATTGCAGTGTAACCAAAACCCAGAGTATTTTCTTCCCTTTTTTTCTGTTCCCTGGTGCCCTAAGAGGCAGTGCCTAAGGAGGAAGGCTGGGCTGTGCATGAGTCTTTTCCATGTGCCACAGCTTTAGTGAGTGACAGAGCATCCAGAGCTGTGTTTGTACTAATGGGCCGTAGCAATTGAAATGTTCGGATCCTGTGGCAAAGACCTGTGCTATCCATCATCTCAGTTACAGCTGTTCATACTGTGAGCATTTCCATGTGCTCCGTAACCATCCCAGTTTCCAAATGCATGCGTGATACCCAAATAGCAGAATGACAGCTGCCAGGCTATGTGCTGTTGAGCTTCCCAGTATTGCAAAGAATTTTAGGCTCTTCATAAATGGAGCTTTTTCCTAACAGCTTGGTTCTCTAGGAATCATGTTTTTTCCTCAAAGCTACATGTTTGGACATCATGTCCTCCTCAAACCCAGCTGCCCCAGGGCTCTCTGGGATTTCTGAAACAAGTTTAATTTTAAAGTGCCTTCTAGGGGTGGGTTAAATTTTGATTTAGTTTATGATGGCTTTTGTCATAACAAGGATTAGAAAACTGGAAAATCAGATTAGGGCTACTCTTCCATTCCCTTTCCTAAAATGCACAGAACTTGTACCTGTATCTGAGGCTGTGGTACCTATGCATTTTTGGATTACATAAATTTAAAAGCTTTTAATTTTATCTTAGAAGCAGAAAATACAGATAAAATATCTCCACACTAAAAAAAAACTTACTTGTTTTTGATTTTAGAATATTTTCTGCTCTGGTCCAGTGAGTTTTACTGGAAATTTGTCAGTCTTTTTATTTTCAATTTTCTTGCACTATCATTTTTAATTCTTGTATCACTGTTAAGTACTTCCTCAGTGTAATGTATTTAAAAGCTTCTCAATTCTTTGTGTTTTCTGCAAAATATTGACAATAGGTGCATAATGTAATGAGCCAAAAAAAGGCTGTGGTTCACCTTTCCTAAAAACAGGATTTTGTTTTCCCTTGTGTGGAATATTCAGGAACGTACAAGCATGCCTAGATCCCTAGAAACAGTAGAAAAAAGGAATCACACTGTCATCAATTCACTCACTTTCCAAGAAATTTTTAATTTCAAGCCATTTAAAGTATTTCCTGACTTTTTTTCTCTCCGTTTGACATGAATCTCATCTGTGACCACCCCATCTCTGTAGGGTCGTGCAGCATTCCCAACCCTTTCATTTCGATTTCTGTAACTCTTTTTGCAGAGATTGAAGAATGTACCATAAAATAGAGATGTAAAAAATACTCAAACTAGATATGTTAGTAATTGATTTTACTCCGGATCAAGCAGACAACAGTGTCAATTACATGGAACTACCACTGCTGGTACTAGTTAATGAAGTGGAAGAACAAAGTGTTATTATGAGGCAATACAAAAATTGTGTTAGAAAATACATCTATATTTAGTCCTGTTGCTGATTTTCAGGCCATAGATAGCACGTATTTTAATTCAATTCTAACTACCTGGTTCAATCCTTTGCATTTCTTGAGGGTCATAAAATGACACCTGTATCAATAATTTACACCGTATAAAAATTGCAAAAAACAACAGCAGAAGTGAGACAGAAAGAGTAAAAAAGACTAAAATAATAAATAATTATTTTCCTCTCTGATTCTCTTTGATCTTTGGCAATCTTTTGTGAATACTAATTTTTTTTGTTCCCCTGGGGACACTATATGTAAAAGCCATTGTATTCAAAACACTTCTTAGTATTCCTGTTTCATTTTATTGGTTGTGTAGCATTAGGGTTGTTTTGGCTGTGTACCACTGGGGTTCTTTTATCTCAAAGGTGATTTCTTCTTTGGGCAATGAAGTTTTTAACATTAAACATATAAAATATCTAAATCTATACTTTCTTTTACTAAAGGAAAGTCACTAATGAACTCACACATATGCTTTAATTTATTCATTTTAGTGTCCCCTGTTTTCAGTGAATTTAAGAAGGTTTGAGAAGACTATGGTTTAAGAAGGCTATGAACCATAATAATTTTTTAATGATGTCACTTTTTGCTCCTACAAAATCTCCCAGAGACCTTTTGGCAATAATTCACGCTGTAATACCACAGGAGTGCAACATTTCCTCTCACCGTTCTTTTTCTCACTGAAAGTAACACATACTTTTTCATGTTTTGGTTTTTTCTCAACTCTTTAATAAAATAATTATTTTTATACGTCTGTAATAAGAGAGCTTTCTTAGAGCACTTTTAACTCATGCTTGAAAATATCATCCCAGCATTATCATCCAGACAGATTATAGTAATGCAATTTTTAATTCATTATAAAAGGTTAAAAGCTAAAAGAAAGATTTCAGCTGCAAGTAAGTTGAGCTATAGTATCTTTTGATGATTAATCAAGACAACACTGCATTTCAGAAGGATCTAGCAGGGTATGTAGTGATAGTACAAGGGGGAGTGCCTTTAATCTGAAGGAGGGTAGATTTAGATCAGCTATCATGAAGAAATTCTTTAAGAGGGGTGAGACAGAGTGGAACAGAGTGCCCAGAGACTCCAACTCCTGAGTTGTTCAAGGCCAGGCTGGATGGGGCTTAGTGCAAGTTGGTCTAGTGGAACTTGTCCCTGTCTATGGCAGGGAGGATTGGAACTAGATGGTTTGTAAGGTTCCTTCCAGGCCAAACATTCTATGATTCTATGATCTTTTAAAAATCTGGGAAGTAGGGAAACTGGGATAACTGGGAAACATGTTTTGTCAATAAACAGGAAGACATACCTTCAATTTGAGAAACTAGAGAATTACTTTATGATACAGATTGTGACTTTGTTTTCTTGTTTGTATTTGGTTGGCTAAGATTTCTTTTTAGCATTCAAGTGCAGTATATGTCATTCAACCAGGAATACCCTATAGAAAGAATCTCGTTAAGAAGAAAAACAACAAAAAACGCAGGAGACATCTGGGAAAAGCTGTTGTGTTGCTGAGAAATTAAGCTGCCTTTTCTATTTGTTTTATATTTAGTTATTTGCCTTTTATCTGCTCTGACCATTATCTTCACTTTTTAATATAATTTCCTCTCTGTTTGTGTTATGAAAATTCATTTATCACAGTTCTATTTCACTGTACCCGTGGTGGTTTAACCCTGGCTGGATGCCAAGTGCCTACTATAGTTGCTCTGTCACTTGCCTCCTCAGCTGGACAGGGAGAGAAAATAGAATGAAAGACTTGTCGATCGAGGTAAGGATCACTCACCAGTTACTGTCATGGGCAAAACAGAATTGGCTTGGGGAAATTAACTGAATTTATTACCAATCAAATCAGAGTAGGGTAATTAGAAATAAATTACAATAATGTTCAAACATCATCTTGGAATTCCACTTTACGTCTTCTAGATGACATAAAGAATTTTCAAAGATTTGGCTTTGAAAATGTTACAAGATAAAACGTTAGAGTGACTATGTCTTAGAAATAGTGTGGGAGAGTGGAGTCTTGGCATGAAAGTTTATGTGTCCTTATACAAGTTTCTTCAAAAAGAGAATTGGTTTTATCCTTGTGTAACAGCAAGGATACACAAGTTTCCACTGTACCATTTTTAACTGTGTAAGCTCAGTCTCTTTTAAGATGTTTTACTGCATCAAATTGATTGATCTAATGAACCAAAAAATAATGGAGATATATGTGATTTTCAAGTAGCAAGGTACTGTATGATGTAATGCTCTGGAAAAGATGATTCAATAGTTTGCTCTGTCTGGAGTGCGTTTTTGGAACATTACCTCTAATATAGGTGCTGTGGCTGATTTGAATACGCACATTCTGCCGGTTGGTAAATGTTTTTTGTGCATATTATTTGCCTCTTTTTTCCATGTTAGCTTTATCCTTGTTTGTCCTTCCATCTGTGTCCCAGGAAGATGAGCATATAGGTATACCATAATGGAAATATTGCTCTGGAGGTTGCTAACAGGCCCAAATCATGACACGGGTGAAATCTGAACCTAATTTTTCATAAAATGTTATGGGCTATATTCATAAAAATGCAAATGTTTGTGCCTCTGATAGATATAACTTACAACAAAATGAATAAAAATTCATCCGTCCACTTTAATTTTTACAAACCCATTATTTGCCTCTGGTAATGGCTCATTCTGATTTCATTCTACATTATAAGAGGGAACGGGGACACAAATATATTTCTTGCACCATACGTGGGACCAAAAGGATTGTAGTGTTCTATTTATCGCTGATATTATGTTCTATTGCTGAGTTAAAACCATGCAGCCATGAAAAGCATTGTATTTGTGTAACTATACAATTACAAACCCTGACTGAATAGCAACTAATCTATTTTCAAAACCAGGAAAGGACTGGGAAATGGAGATACAGAAGGAATTGAGATAATAAAGTATAGATTCACTTTGTTGTCACCTGTAGTATGTAGGAAGTGAAACACAAGATGAAAGGACATAATTTCTTAGTTCACAGATTAGTTTTGTTTTGTCCTGAATTGCTTTAATTTCTTTTTTATTGAGAAGAAAACATTGTGCCCTGTGACTGTTTTAACTTATCTATATTTTCTGCAAACACTAGATTAGTATGCAAGAAATCATGCAAATTTCTCTGCTTTGCAGTCCTAAGATGAAGTCCTTCATTTTTATTCTCCGTGCTAGTAATGCTACACTCTCATTTATTTATTTGCTGCTATATACTTTTGCAAAATGGTCCCTATGGTAAGACTTCTTTTTTATCCCACTATATGCTTTATATTTCCAATTAATCTTTGTAACACTTGCATTTATTTACAATTTGTTCATATGTCATAGCGCAAATCTCAGTACTGGATTCAATCCTACATCCTCACCCCTTTTTCAGTGAATTTCCATGAGAAATCCATAATTTTCTACAATGAAAAATAAAAAGATGCAAAGCTGACAGCAAAAAAAGGGTCCCTCCTTTCTGGGACACTGCCAGTCTTCCTAAACTTGAAAGACCCCATCCAGGTCCTAGGTCAGGTGTCTACCCTCTTTTATTTTCCCATGTTGCTGCTGCAGTGACCTGGCACCACCATGTCCTTCTCTGCAGCTGTTCCCTTTTAGATGTGGAAGTGGGGGGCTGGTTGCAGGCTTTTGATGTCCCTGCAAGCTGTCACAACAATTCACTCTTCAGGAGCTGGTGCTGAGTATCAGTATGCCATTCTTAGCAGCACTGCTGATTATTTTTCATGAAATAATAGCTACTTTTTCAAAATATAACTCCTGAATATAACTGGAAAGTGATTTACAGTGTTTATAAAGGAGATGTTTTAAATGACAGAACTGTCATTTATGTAAAACCAGATCTTCTAACTATGTTGTCTTACCAGCTACTCCAGTTAGTGAGATGTGTATTCTGAGGGTTAGTGTATGCCTAATATTGTATATAATAAGTCTCAAGTACCATTCTATTGATATTTCATTAGGGAGGTTTTGAGACACTTACTCCTGTATACTTCAAATATTTCCTTGAGTGCATTAAATAATGAGATGGACCTCTACTGACCATGGCTCCACACTATGGAAATTAAACTCATAGTTTTAATTTAATTTTTGGAATTTTAAATCTCTAACTAGCCTTAAGATGCAGTTGTCTAGCTTTTTTTCCTTATTCTTCTCTATTTAATCTGAAGATTTATCTTATGAATGTCAGTGCTCATGGTAACCTGCTAAATTTTCTATTCTTACATGTAGTTTTGTTTCTCAACTGATCTTAGTTTTCATTCATTTGCTTATTTGTGGTAACCTTTATACAGGTATTTTTATGCATTTCTTTGTAACACAGGATCTTCCTCTTCTCTTAAAGTCAGTATTTGTGAAAAATTCCTAAATTTCTTAATGAATACCTTCAAAATGTTCATATTCATAACTTTTTGAACATCATTGAAACTCTTTTGTAAATTAATAAAATATCCCATCTTCTTCCTTTTTTGGAAATGTGGAACATGAATTGATATATTTTCTTAGGACTCAGACTTCAAACACTACGATCAAAACATAGATTTTTTTCATTTGCTCATTTTCAAATGGGAAATTCCCTGGGCCTTTCCCTTCCAGCAAAGAACAACATACCAGCATTACAGGCTGTTATTATTTTTTATTACTTCTTTTTTTTTAGGCTGGGTTTGAAGACTTTCTCTGTAGTGAACATATTTTTTTTTAACTGCTGTGCCACCCTTTCCAATTTTTTGATATATTCACTTCAAAGCCTTGCTGCTTAGTGTGTGAAATTCATATATCTTCTGGCAAAATCCAGGCTTTCAATTTTGACAGTTTATTCAGTGTGTTTATGATTTTCTGTATGAAATAATTCACTTCCTACTATCCTTATACATTGTATTTACTTTCCTTTTTTTTCAGATTATTAAGTCATTACTTAGTCCATTCTTATATTCTGTATTAAAACATGCCTCCAAACTCTCAGATTTGCTTTCTGTCATGCATATGAAGTTTATGTGCAATATCAAGGGTTTCTAGTAGAATACATTATTCTCCAACATACAGATAGGGTCTGTGAAGGATCTTACATCCATTCAGATGTATTTCACAGACTCACAGAATCACAGAATGGGTGAGGTTTGAAGGGACCACAGTGGTCATCTGGTCCAACCTCCCTGCTCAGGCAGGGTCCTCCTAGAGCACATGGCACAGGATTGTGTCCAGACAGTTCCTGAGTATCTCCAGTGAGGGAGACTCCACACCCTCTCTGGACAGTCAGTTCCTGTGCAGGGTCACCCACACAGTAAAGAAGTTCTTCCTCATGTTCAGGTGGTACCTCCTGTGCATTAATATCTGCCCATTGGCCTTTGCCACCACTGACAAGAGCCTCACTCCATTCTCTTGATGAGGTCCCCTCCCACTTGTCTCCAGGTTGAACAGACCCAGCTCTATCAGCCTTTCCTCATAAGTGAAATACTCCAGTCCCTTAATCATCTTTGTTGCCCTCCACTGGACCTGCTCCAGGAGCTCCACGTCTCTCTTGTCCTGAGGAGCCCAGAGCTGGACACAGCACTCCAGATGTGGCCTCACCAGGGCTGAGTAGAGGGGCAGGATCACCTCCCTCTACCTGCTGGAAATGCCCTTCCTAATGCAGCCCAGGACACCATTGGCCTTCGTGGCCACAAGGTCACACTGCTGGCTTATGGACAGCTTGTTGTCCACCAGGACCCCCAGGTCCTTTTCCACAGCAGATCAGTCCCCAGCCTGTGCTGGTGCAGGGGGCTATTCCTCCCCAGGTGCAGGATCCTGCATTTGTCTTTGTTGAATTTCAGACAGTTCCAGCTCTTCAAGGTCCTTCGTAATCATGGCTAGAAAACTCATTTACAGCAGCTACAATAAGCTATGTTCCTTGAAATTAGATTTTAGAAAACACTTCAGAGAGTGAAAATGCTGGGCCTTTATCCTTACTCAGTTATCATTTTGTTCAGTTCCACTCTCTAGACTGCAGTGAGTTGCAGGTAAACTTCAGAAAAACTTTCCATGATCTCTCCTAAATTTTCACCTTTCTGGTTAACATTATAGAAACACAAGAAAAAGCTTTAAGTTAACTTTTGGTTAGACATGCAGGAATGAATTAGCCTGTTTTGGGTCTGCTTTAGTTGTTGTGTTTATTTTTGGTCTTTTTGGGTTGGTTTGTTTGTGTTATAAGGAATTGGTTTTCCTTGAATACGGATGTATAGGAAATGAGGATAGGTCAGCTAGGGAGTCCATTAAACTATACCAGCATTTTCATTAGAAGTTATCAAACAGATAAGAAAATAACACGAAATTTTGTTTAGAGAGAACTAATTTTTTTATATAAGAGTGACAGCAGGATTGTGACCAATCCCATGGAAATTGATTTTGTGGTAAAATGAAACTGAATATTAGACACGTGCTCAAGCTTAATACTGTAAAACTGTTATATCGTAGAAATATAGTATATGTTTGTAATTCTCCCTTGCCTTATCAACACATTTAGTTCTTAGATGTTTATTCTTCAGAGATTTGTTCTAAGATGAGATTTACAGACCAGTTCTCATTAAACTTCCATGAGATTATGTTACTTACTTTCTGAAAATCTTATGAGCTCTTTTTACTTTCATTTTCTTCTATTGCCTTTTCTAATAGAGCAATACTAGCAATTTACTGTCTCATGTTGTCCTGTGCAGAGACTAAGGTTAACACTTGGACTACAAATCAAAAATGGCTATTTCTTTTCTTTTTCATAACTTTGTTCTCTTTTCTTTTTTCTTGGTGGGGTGCATTTTGGATGATGTATTTACCCTACTGAGAGCTGCAGGATTCTGTAAAATCTGTATTGAAACCCATGTCTTCATCATTATCCCACTTCTAAGCATTTTTATAATCACAAATGTAGCAGGGTTTCTGTTGCTGCAAAGATGAATAAATTAATCTCAAGTGGTCCATTATCAAAGGTGAAAAAACGCTCATTTTTTTACAAATGTAAAATAACAGTCCGTATTCTGATTACCAGAAAACATTGATTAATTGCTAGTAAATGAACACGACCTGAAAAATTATGACTACGCAAAGTGAAGTTACTTTTTAGATGTGTTTAAGGAAAGGAATCACCATCATGTCCACATGCATATCTCCTCCATAGAACTCCGCATAATACCAAACCAAATTAAAATTAAATAAATCTGATAGTCATTTCAAGTTTAATACTATTTTTCAAATTCCTCCAATACTCAGCAGTTTCATGAGCCCAGGGGAACATAACTGCTGTATTTACAGAGACAGCTGCTTTAGTATCTTGAGTTAATTAATTGGAAGGCTTTCACTACAGGACAGGGAGTTTGAATTACAGTTGTAGTCGGCACCATGGAGTTAATAGATGTGATGATTTTGGTCAATAGTGTCCTGCTTCTATTGCTTTGTAAACCAGAGAGTGCATTACTTTGGGTAGCAGGGAGTGAGATGGACTTTGAGTCCCAGACTGCATAAGCCTGTGTATGAGGAGTCTGCATGTGTGGACACAACAGTTCCTTCCCACCAGAAAAACTCTGAACATGTTCCAGGAATGATTCACGCTTCTGTTTACCATCATTCTTGCCTCTGCTTTACATACAGCAGTCTCTGCTGAGAAATGCTTGTCTGACAAAGCCGGGGTAAATTACTTACTAAAGAATTTCTTTCTCTTATCTTCTGGGATTTTAAACCATAGTAGCTGATGCAAATATAGCTTGTGTTATGCACTAATAGCAATGTGTAAAATCTGTCTGCCTGTAATATATTCTTTTTTTCCATTTATAGCCTCCTACTGTTGTAATCATAAAAATATTGGTTAGAATACTATTCACTCCATTGTAAAAACATTCTTTTTATTGTTTGGTAAAAACATATGCTTTAGGGTACATTTATGCACTGATGGTTGGCAACAAGAATCTGTAAGAAATATGTGTTAATCATATACTTCTTCAGCACTTCTATTTCAATTTTCAACATCCACTTACATCTTTATGAAAATACTTATGCAGAAAATGAAGAAACTAGTTCCTTTCTTGTCCAGTACGGTACATCAATCAGTGTTCTGGCAGTAAGGGATGACACAGACTGTAAGGTCTAAGATAGACAGCTTTTCTTAAAAGAGTGGCCAATATACAGCATAATTGGAAAAATGTTTTTTGCTGCATTCTCTCTCATCTTGATTTTTATCAGAGTATGAGTTTCCTTAGGTGTTAAAAACCTTCAAGTCTCTCTCCTTCTTCCTCCCTCCCAATAAGGGTCTGTACCATGTTTGCCACCAAGTCACATCAACTGAATATCATGGTGGAAAGGAGGATATGCTCTGCTAGGTGCACCACTATCTTGAAATACAAGTGCCTCCAAGAGAACCTACAACTCTGACAAAGGAGAAGAATTAGTACTGAACTAGAAAATCAAACGGGTGTGAGTGTAAAATTCTTTTTTTAACCTAAATTCCAAAGGTGGTGTTTTTCCTTTTATAACTAGGAAACAGATGCATTAACTGTAGTAAGTGATAACTCTACCTCTAAGAGAATTATAGCAAAACATAATATATTTTTGTATTATGTGTACCTGCATAAGGGTCTAGTTAAATAGAAGATAATTATTAATTTTGGGAGTTTATGTCAGCAGCATTCATATAACTTCTGTAAATATTTTTCACTTAGACACTTCCTTTTCACTTATAAAGAAATGCCAGTTACTGAATCCATGGATTTATTGATTACTCCTGATGATGAACACAGAGTTACCTTTATGTAAATAATGATTATTGTATGGTTTATTGTGTTTGTAATTTCAAAATAAATAATGCAATTGCATTTTTGTTCTCTGACAGGAATAATTAAGTACCTCTGCACGGTGTTTCCATAGCACATATCTGCCAGTGATTTAGATTATTTCTCTACTCATGCTACAACTGACAAGGGGGAGGGAGAAGACATCTGCCATCTAATTTATTTTTCACTGCATTATGCATATAAAGTAAATGCTGGTTATGCATTAACTTTAGTGAGATAGAACATTTCTTTGCATATTTTTTTCTGCTTCTAAACTGCCACTTTTATAGCCTTATGTTTAGGAAATAAATAAATGCCTTCTATGCCTTCTGTTGCCTGTAGTACAAATTTCAGAGCTCTGTTAGAGGGGAAGAGCTAGTAGAATCATGTTCAGTGAATCGACCCTCTGATGGATAGATTTGTCTTATTTGTAGTGAGTGTAGAATGAAAAAGACTTTTTTTATACACTTCTCATAGGGAAGTAGCTAACACGTCGTCCTGTCTTCCAGTCTGTAAATATTAATCCCAGCATTTCTTTCTGGCAGGTGCCTACCTCCTTAGGCATTGACTGGTTAAGCACTGGTCTTTGAAAAATGAGTTACTGTTGCCATATGAATTATTTCCCTCAATAAAATTAGCACACTATATGAATAAAATTGCTCTTACCTTTATGTTCTGTGAAATTTCACAATATTTCAAGACAATCCTTCAGACTGATTTTAATGTGTTCCTCTCAATTTCAGTTCAGGTCTGCTATCTGTTTTTGTCCTTGGCTTCGTGAAAGAGAACGTGCACATGGAAAGTCTTCACTCCTTTTTTTTTTGAGCCTTGGAAGTTACCTGCCTTTAATTAATTGCTCTGTAACAAAATAAGCAGCGAACTTTTAATGCCACAAGGATAATAGGAACATTCAGTGGTATTTACAAGACCTTTTGTTTCTTTTTATCTTAGTACATTTTTAATTATGATTTTTATTTATGTTACAGAAGAGCTGAAGAATTCCAATTAGGAATGGGCCTCTTCTGTATTAATGTTCTATTGAAAAAGGATTGTGCCATGCCCTGAGGAATTTGCAGTTTGATTTAACTCACAAAAGTGAATTAATTTAATAATTTGAAAGAATAACTGTTATAAAGGAAATCTATTACATCAACCTGTGTGATTTTAGCTGTGGTGTTTTATGCTTTACTTTGACATCCAGCTTTTAAAATCAGATGGCCAAGCTGTGAGCCTCACATTGGTCATTTTTACCCACCCTATCCTCCCCCCTCTGGAAAATTTAGTTCTTCAAGTTAGAGACAAAAGCTTGAAAAAAGTGAGCTTTCATGGCTGCAGCAAGGAATGGAAAGAACATTTTGAAAACTATTTCATGAGATTAGGGCCTTTCAATTTTTGAATATTTATGGCTTTCAGTAAAGTGAAAAATTCATAGCTCAAGCTGGTTAAGCAGAGTTATACAATACCGAGTACTATAAATATGGGGGTTTTGCATTTATATTTTCAGGACAGTTTAAAAAATGAGTCAGTTTAAATACTTAGAAGACTGGCATGTGCACCAAGAAAATATCCAGACTGTCATTACTTTTAAATATTTTTCATGTGTCATCACTAGATTGTTCTCTGTCAAAAGGGTTTCACTGAAGTCCTAGCTCCTCTTGTAGTGCCACAACTGCAGTGTGGATCAGGAAAGCCTCATGAGCAACAGAAAACATAGGTAGGGACAGATACAGTATGCAGAAATCTTAATTTTGTGGCAAAATCATTTGATAATTTCCCTAAAATTACTGGAGTCTTGTGTCAGTTTTTCTCCTGATGCCGTAGAATACGCAGCGAGCAGTGGAGCCAAACCCACATCTCAAAACATATCCAGTTGCCAAAACATCTTGTCAAAACATCTGATGGTGAACTGTTTTGAATCTAAATATTCATAATTAATAGAGTACTGTGGACAGAAACATAATACAAAATTCGAAGTCACTGAGATATTTTCTTTTTTGTTTGTTTTTTTCTGGATAGATGATGAATGGTACTACGGCCCTAATAGAAACTGTGCTATTTTCATTTAGCGCACTGATTTTTTTTGGATTCTGCACTAAAAAATTTATACCACAATATTATCATAATAGGACAGGTGATTTTTCCTAATCTGATTGAATGGCTAATTGAATGAAGCCAAATAATTTATTTGAATATTATATTGTTTGCATATTCACATATTCAATATTATATTGTTTGCATATTCACAAAAATCTGTTTATGGCTAAAAACAACATCACTGACAAAATCACACAAGATTGTTGTAGTAGTAGTAGTAGTAGTAGTAGTAGTAGTAGTAGTAGTACCACCAAAACCTCAGTTATAGACCAGAACCCTGTGGGTCTAATTTTACTTTGAGTTAAAAAGGAAGTATATAACCAAGACAATATAAAGATGGTCAGGAGAACACAAAGATTCAATCAACAACTATAAATCAGCTTAAAGTGCAGTGCCCAATGGACATTTTTGCCTTTCCATGTCCTTTATTATGTAACAACATTTAAATAAACCTCAATATTTTACAGCAAAAGTGACCTTTCATAATAAGAAAAGGTCAATGAGACTTTATGATAGTGCTAAATATTTTCTTTATCTGAATATGAAGATGAATGATGAACTTCCAAGAAACTATGGTAAGCCATAGAGAGATCTCCTACCAAGTGTGATGGTTTAGGCAGTCACCCCAAGACACCAAGAAACTGTTCCTAGACCAAACGGCAGAGTAGATATTTTTCTGTAAATCTAAGCCTATCCATTTAAACAGTTTGACCCTTCTACTAATTTGATGTGGAAAACTGCTGTGGATTTCCACCTGTTACTTTGCTGTGCCATAAACCAGACCTCCCCTGCTGAGGGACGATTTTGAAATCCTTGCCCGGATTTCCACGTATTAATGAAACATCCAGTGGTCTCTGCTTTCAGATAGTTTATTAAGTCTTATCAGAGAAGTTAAGAACACAGCAGAGAGTACAGCAGAGAGTTCTGAATGTCTTGAAAATGTCCGCCGAATGTCCACAGAATCAAGATAACACGGCCTTCTTAAAGGTAAACCATCCAATAGGCACTGAAAACGAAAGATATTTTCACTTTTCTACCAATATTCAACAAATGTTTATAACACGTTTACAGGAGCTGCGGATTTCTGTATCCAATCATCTTAAACAATTTCTACTGCAGAAAATGGAGTAGTTGGAGAAGAAGGTCTAGGAACAACAATCCTCCATTTTGGAGTTTTTGCTTTTCATCTATTTACTACATTAACAAGCCCAACACCTTTATATATTCACCCTGTGATAACCTTACATAACATTCTATTATCTAGTTCACACCGCTGTGTGTTCTAATTCTTCCCAGAGAGTTGGCAGTTTTCTCCATGGACGAAGGTCAAAAACAGTGCTGTCCAGGGGGGTAAAACTCTTTAAAACAGGCAGAGAAATATTCCCCACATTCTGGATTCCCACAATCCAGTATAGACCATATGTGGCTCTTTTTCTTGACCAATAATGTAGGCTACTATAATTTATAGATGGGTAATAAGGAGAGACAAAACAGCATATTTTAGAAAGTGCAAAAGTGAATTTTCTGCATCTATCATATACCTTAATTTATGTTTTGGGCAACTCAGCAACCTGTCTCTGTCTTTCCTGCTAATAAACAAGATTCCAGTTCCCACCTATATGTCTTAAATGGGCTATTGAACACTTTCTGATGGAATACACCAAAAAAATTGCTGTACAGTCAACATAATTTTTCAGTTATCCCGTATAATGTTATTTATCTGTCTTCATTTTTTTCTCTTTAAGAGAGAGAAAAAAGTGGGGTACCAGTGAAAATGAAGAAGAAACAGATGAAGAAATACTCACTAGAAGAAGAGGTGCAAAGTTGCAAAGTAGACTACAGAATTATTTTCTTTTGTGCAACTCCTAAATTATTCATTTTTAAGCCCTTTTTTTTTGTCTTAGCTCTTTAGAACTATTCATATAACCTGTTACTCTATGTGGAGAAACTTCACAAAATTGTACTGCATGGGGTTTTTTTTATATTTAGGGATAGTTCATATTTATATTTCATTGAAAGTTTATAGTTTTATCCTTTATCACTAATTTTTGTCCTTTAGAACACACTCCAGTTCTATATTTTTCCTTCCTCCTTTCTTCATCTCAGGTTTGTATCTCCTAATTTATGGATAGAATGTTGTTTGCCAGCCTATCACTGTAAATCTTTCATGAGCTGGTCTGGATTTACGCTGAGGAAAAGGAGAGAAAATTGGCTTCATGCCTCTTATGTGGTGTAATCTCTTTTCACTCTAAAAAACAGCATCTCCAAACGTGGAGCAGATACAAAACCCCCTGGAGCTAATACAAAAGCTCTTGTCCATGGCAACTGTTTTCAGCCAAAATCTCTTGCTGAATTCTTTCTTCCTTGATCAGTGCCTTTTGCCAGATCCACCTCTACTATTTTTGTTTCAATCCTTCCCAGAAGGATTTATCTTCTTAATTCTTTTGTTGCATGTCTTTTTGCTCTTGTCCATAGAGTGCATGTTTTCTGTCAGCTCACTGAATCAAAGAATGGGACAATTAAACAGTTACTCTGAGAGTCAAGTGCATTTTTCTCCTAATCCTGAAGATGAGACACTAAGTAAACACCAATTGCAAAAAGAGGATATGTAATTTTTAATACAATTAATTTGTTAATTGGCTTTATTTAATTATTTCAAAATTCCTGAACCTACCATTCTCAGAGCACTGTTAAAAATGTATCTCTCTTGCAGCCAAGCTGCTTCTTTACCTAATAGAAAAATGTTATATATGATATAGGACTCACAGAAAGTTCTATATCCAGTGAGATCAGCACAGAAAGGAACAGTTTTCTGCCCTCTAATAAATCTTGCAAGTCTCCATTAGTTATGTGCAAGTGTATTCACTCTGAACAGAATGTGTTACTTTGTGCTTGAGGCCGTATTTCACAAAGAATAAATTGTGCCGTGCTGGGTGTCTTGCCAGGCCTTTCTGTTGTAATGAATCAAGAGGGCTGGCCTGTGACTCCCACGCCCAAGAACCGGGTGAGAGAGTGGCAATGCCCGAGTGCCAGAACTGTCACTGCCCCAAAACTCCTGCTGTGCTTTCTGCAGCCTTGCAAATGCCCCTAGTAGTAATCTTCTTCTCCTACCCCATTCTCACAAAGTATGAAGGAATGAGAGAAGTACTGTTTAGTGCAAACCTCTCCTGCTGACTAATCTAAAAATTGCATATTAGCCTATGAATCTGTAATACTTCCACTGTCATCTGACACTGAAAGGAGCTGTCAGTGAATATTTACCTCAAAGGAGTCTGCAGGTCTTTCAAAAAGATGTTTATTCCCAAACCCTTAAATTTTATATTTTTCAATATTATTTGGTGTCTTTTTTTATTACTGTTAATCACACTTTATATTGAATTTCTATAGATAAATGGATTAAATTTTTTATGTACTTCAATTCTGCTAGGATGGGGCTCATTTTGGTTTTTTGGGTTTTTTTTGCAAACAGATTAGGCACACTCAGCAGTCACTGAAATGCTTTACCTGTAATCAGAAATTCCCCACTAAGTCACTTGTCACAGTGGAGATGATAGAATCTCAATTGAAACCGTTCGTATTTGATCTATCTTGTAACTAGTTATACTATCCAATTAGAATTTGAGGATTAAACTTCGAAATGGAGTATTTTAATGCAGTTAAACTGCTCCAGCATCTAGGAAAGTAAACCCATGTGACATTTTATTTTAAGACTATTGTACACCTTTTCATTTGAACATTGACAAAGCATGGCATATTTTTAGATAGAGTAGTTCATCTAGAAGCAACATCCAATTTGTATTAGATACCAGATGCCAGAATTCTTCAAATCCTGTAAAGGCCATGATTAAGGCTTATCTGGTATACTGTAAAAATGACCAAAGACTGTTCAATTATTGAACTTTTTAAAAATAACTTAATACAATTAGTTCTCTATTTTTAAAAAGAAATGTTTTACATTTAAAATATTTTTTTTAAATGTAAAATACACTGCTTTTCTCATCAAACATTTCGTGTTCTGGGCTATATGGAAAAGAAGTTCCAGGATGTCTAATAAATCTCCTTCTTTTTGTATCTACACTTCATATTTTTGAGAGAAGGTAGTGTTTTGCCTGTATCAAAATATTTAATATGTAATTTTGCTTTCATATCAACAGATGTATGACTTGATCTCTGATTTAAACTGCTCTGAAAACAGGTGGTGAGGTGAAGGAGAGAAATTCAAACACTGCCCTGGGACTGAGAATATTGTGGGTCTCAGTTTTGGTGCAAGACTTTTGGCTAGCTGGGTGATTTTCTGGTGTAAGAGTTTTCTGTTTGTCAAACAAATAAAGTAGTATTCACCAACTCATTAAATGGTTTTTCATTAAAAAAGCACTTGCAAAAGTGAAAATTATTTCAGGAATTAAAAATAACCAAGGTGTCTTCTTAAGAGAAGAAGTGGCTATGGCAGTAAGGAACTTTCCTGTTTTATTGAAAAATTAGAGAACAGTGTGAAAAACAGATTTTGATTTAACACAAAAAGCAAGCATTTGCTCTGTAATGTTGTGTCATAGCTGGTATCACTGTAGATGCTGATCTGTCAATAACTACGACATTGTCAAAATTCTATCTCCAGGCAAACAGGAGAGAAAACTGCACTAATGTAATGATTTTTTTAATTTTCTTGTTTATGTTTAAAAGGGAAAAGCACTTGTACTTTTATAATAGTGTTGGAGAAGGCTTACTTACTAGCAGAAAAATTACCAGAGGAAAGAGGAGTAGGAGCTGGCAGTTAACAACTTATCTCTCTCTCTGACATTATTGGAAGACAAGCTATAGGAAATTACTGTAGTTGTGTAGAGATTAATACTCTGCATAAAACAAATTGTTACACAGAAGTCTGGAAGGCGCAAAATTACAAAGATGTCTAGTGAATTTTTAGGCCATCTAGAAAGTATGAAGCATTTTCTTTCTGAAAATATAACTAATTTATTATGTTTCAAGATGTCACAGGACTTTGACATAACGTGTTTTGGTATATTAGCAACAGTATGGCTGTTCATCTGCGTGCTTCTGTGTGTTATGTTTCTGCCACTCTGAAGTGGCTTCTCTCTCTGACATGGCAAACCAGGAGACCTAAGCCACTCAGGTTCTTCATAATTAATTAATCCTAGATTGCATTAGTATTTATGAAGGTGTTGGGACTGAAGGTCTTAACACGCATGTTCCTTCTTGTTTGGGAATTCAAAAGATGTCAAATTGTAAGAAGGAGCTCATACACAGTGACATGCCTGGGTAAAACGTCTGACTCTGTCAAGTTCAGCTGTGGTTTTTTGTCTGGGAAAACATTGCTTCCACCATGAAATTGATTTCCAATAAACAGGACAATTTACTAATTTCACAAAAGTGGAGGATAAAGCCAGGAGCCTGGAAAGTTCTGTTTAGCAGTTTTCAGAACTTTATCCTGAATTAATCTCTGCTTTAGAAAACATGTATTTCTTGTTTTGCATTGACTGTGTTTGTCATTGACAGTGAGATTCATCTGCACTACCTGACCCCACATGACCATCTGTCTGTTTTGGCTGGGCAGTGATGCCTGTAAGCACAGATCTGACCTCAGCCACTGACACATTGCGACCAAGGTCGTCAAACCAGCTGGAAGCCTTGCAGGAGCCAGGCTGGCTGGTGGAAAAGTTTTGAGAGGTCCTTTACCAGGAGCCCTTCTGTCAGACCACAGGGGCAGCAGGACTGCACCACCAGCAAATTTGGGAAATCCTTTGAGTGATGATAATGAAAATCTAGGTTTGGGGTTTTTTGTTTTGTTTTTGTTTTTCACAGTAAACAGTTTTTGACTATTCATTAAGTCACATCTTAAAGTTATTTTTCACAGTCAAACTAGCCAGAACCTGGTATCTATACAAATAGCCCCTTTTAGTCATTAAAATAGACACAGCTGATATGAATTAAATTTCCAAAGAAGTGATTGATGTTCTTAAATTTGTGCAATCTCTATTAAGTTTTAAATTACTTATAGTTGCTCTAAAAGAACTTTTCACTGTAAAGATATGCTTATATGTATATAGGAAAATAATGATGAACTAAAACCCAAGTCAAAAGTTAACTCTGTATTTTTGTTCTAGTTGTTGTAAACTGAAAATGTGCTTGTACGAATATTATTAATAATCATGCTGCTTTATGTCACATATTCGTTAAAAAGGTTTTTTTTTTTTCCTACCAAGTGCAGCTTATAAATAAGGAATAAATCGAGGCAATTATTTTAGCCTATATATTTGTTAATGTGGTTTTAAAGCAAATTTTCCCTGGACAATTACAATAACCATGAATTTGTATGTGTTTTTTAATAATTTCTTTATCTTGAATCCTTAGTATCCTCAGAATGATAGTATATTCCCAGTCCTCTGGACCAGTACCAGGAATGTTTCACTCTTGACCAGCCTGAGTCCTAAGTGATTTCCTGATGACATCTCAGCAGAAGCTGCTTAGATTTAGCATGTTTATTATTTTGGGTCTCCTGAGCAATTTTTTTTCCCAAAGGAGCAAATTAATTCCTCAGTAGAATGAAAGTTTTCTATGTTTTGGTAGTTCAATGAGAGAGAAAGAACTGTGCTCAAACAATGTCCAAATGGGAAAGAGCTTAAATTTAAGGGGAAGAAATTTCTAATGGAAACAGTGAAGCACATAATCTGTAGAATATTCCTAGCAGAAGGAAACTGAAAATCCATCTTTTCTTGTGAGATTAGTTACCGCTGGTCTTTCTATGAGAACTGGTGCTATTTTTTAATTGTTTAAATCCTTGATGAATTAATTATTTTGGCTTTTACAGGAAGTCTTTTCCTTATTCATTTAGCTCTTTAGTATGTCTATATCAATAATTGTAATAACTAGTGATTTATATTCTGAAATTCTGCAGTAATGACTCGGGCAAAATACTCTTTATTTACAGAACCAGAAGAAACAGTAGAATTTCCCTTCATCTCTGCTTGTTTCCAGTTTCTAAAAGAGTCACTCAGGAAGAACTGTGGATATTTCTGACTACCTTCATTGTGTCTTTGTTTTTGCTGCCATTGTTTCAGTTGTCATTAGGCAACTAAACAAAACCTGCTGTTCATTTTTTGAAAATAAGGCTTCTGTGGTGGCTAATCTTAAACAATAGTCTAACTAGACCGTGTGTATACCACAAATCATTTTCACAGAACTGAGGAATAGTTAAAGGGTGAGAGAAGAACATGAAACCTCCAGGATGACACGCTTTGGGATGATGCTGGAGCTCACTGTCACTGTATTCCCTGAGCCCTAGCTGTGGCTGTTATCAGCCTCCCTGCTCCCAGGGACCTCTGCAAACCCCTGTGCTCTTCTCTTCAGGGCAGAATAGCAATGCTCTCCTGCTGCACGAGCTGACATCCAATGGGATACTGACAGCACAAAGGTGCTGAGGGCAGTAGAGAGCTCTGTGCCTCAATGAACTACTCCTATCATGCTTCTTCTCAACTTCAAGAACTATTGGTAAGAGAAAGAAAAGCACCTTTTTCCCACAAGATGTTGAACAAAGGCTTTTCAATGAGTCAAAGAAATTCAGTGTCTGGTTTGAATAGAACTTTGCAAAGGGTCGATAGTCAAAACTGTGGATATGTGGGATGATATTTAAGGATAAAAGGGACTTTTTTGACTTCTATGGCATTGATACGGGACACATTCTTTCATTTTAATCAATTAAAATATTATATGAGAGTGTAGATTTTAATACAATTTTTATTCCAAAGAAGCATTCAGATATATTTTGTTACAGAAAAAAGCCTGCTGCATGATATTTATTCTTTTAAAAATTTGAACTTTTGTTATGATTATGACTAACATTATTTCTTTTTGCCTCTTTAAGGGGGTGAAAGTGGCTGATAAAACCAAAATTCTCAATTGTATTATGTATTGATCTTTTTTCTCCTAACATCATGTGACCTGAGACAAAAGCAAAGGTGAGCTTTAGTCTTCTCCTTCTGGAGAGAATTCAGAGTAGTGTGAATGCAGGATTCATGGGAATGGCTTCCATACACTGGGGGGCCAACATGTCAGAGAGTGTGTGAAGAATGAAGAAGTGAAGAATGTGGAAGTACAATCAGAATTCCTGAATGTACTAAAGCCACATCATCACAAAGAGAAAAATATCCTGGACTCCAGGAAAAGATCTCACCATTCTTTGTGGAATACAGNTGGAAGTACAATCAGAATTCCTGAATGTACTAAAGCCACATCATCACAAAGAGAAAAATATCCTGGACTCCAGGAAAACATATTATCTCACCATTCTTTGTGGAATACAGTCCCCAGGGAAAATTACACCTCCAGTCTCCCTCACAATCTAGAATATTTAGCTCTATGTTTTTGAACCAAGTCTAATAACAATGGTGCTATTTTATGCTTCANAAATATCCTGGACTCCAGGAAAAGATCTCACCATTCTTTGTGGAATACAGTCCCCAGGGAAAATTACACCTCCAGTCTCCCTCACAATCTAGAATATTTAGCTCTATGTTTTTGAACCAAGTCTAATAACAATGGTGCTATTTTATGCTTCATAAAGCATACTGCACTCTGGTAACCTCCTGCCTATACTGCACTGAATTTTGTGAAATATTTCCTACTCTTTATCTCTGGTCCATCTTCTTCTCCCAGGATCTCTGGAAGGGCTGCAAAAGTATCTCATTAATTTCAACCCCTTTATTCCCCAGCGCTTTTGGCTGCGGATTTCCAAGTAACGCAGGAACAGTCAATTAAGTGTTTAGGAAAATTCATGAACCTCTTTCAAATTCTGTGGGGCAAAAGGGAAAGAATGAAGAGGATCAGAAATCCCTGAAGGAAGCTAAGAGAGATGAATCCTTTATTTTGCCAAGGATGCACCTCTGGATGAAAAAATATTGTTCTTGAATATTGAACATCTTCTAAAGTGTTTTCTCTTAAGTCAGCAGACTCATCAAGCTATTGCCCCACGTGTTTCATACCCCCTTTCAGCAGCAACTGCCATCTTGACTCTCCAAAGCTTTTAGGAAATGAAACAGGAAGAGGCTCTGGCTGGTCTCTGCCTGGGGCTATCAGGCGTCTGCAGCACTCATGTCTAGAGGCAGTATTTCCTCACAGCTGGAAGAGCACAACTAGAAGAAACAATCTAGTTCTACTGGACAACAGTAGACTCATTGGTCCTAATTCTCTTATGGTGTGTGAATGCACAGTACAGTGCAGTAGGTCTGGGAGAAAGCTTTATTGCAAGCTGGCAAATAGTTATTTTGCATTCAGGGGATTATGGAGAAGTTTCTTAGTAGTGTGTAGGAGTAGGATAACAAAGGAACAGTTCGTATATTCCATCTAAGATGGACTCAAAAGTATTTTTTTTCAGCTAAGATACTGTTTTCTAGTTCATGTGTGCTGTGCACATTCTTCAGGCAGGATTAGTTCTTGGTTTCTCAGTGAACCTACAGCAGCAAAAGTTCAGCTAAGCTGTTTTTCCACACTTAGCCAGAAAGACTTCAAGCCCCTGAGAATTACGAGCTTCTCATTTCTGTGTTGCTTATGAAAGCAAAATAATGTCTTCAATAAAACAAAATCTTATACAAGAAACAGGAAGAAATACTCCATGCAGTAGCAAATAAGAGGAAACAAGGTACTTTTAATGTTGACATTGACTGATCAGAAAATATTTCATTTCGTATGAAGAGAAATACATGCCTATTAAGTCTGAAAAATTTCTGAAGTGTCTATTTTTGTTCCTGTTCATATTAGCACCCATTTCACCAGCAATACAAAATACACTGTGTTTGCCTGGCATGTAGAATAAGCATCTGTCAGGATATCTGCATCTACAATTAAATCCTGAATACACCTGTAAAGTGTGTATCTAAAGAAATAGAAGATTAAAATCTGGCTGTTTCTGTCCTGACAATTATTTGTGGAATTTGATTGCCCACAGTCCACAGGAAATTTAACCTTGCCCCGCTATGCATCACAGAGAGCGCTTAAGCTGCATTACCATTAATTTAAGCACCCAGAAGTTTACCACTGGGAGAAGAAGGTTGGGAGAGGAAGGAGACCCAAGAGGCTCACAGTAGTGATCCTTTGGTCATCCCCTCCACAGAAAACATCATCACAACAGGCATTAATTGACCCCCTCCGAGTTAGGGTCTGCAAGAGACTGAATTCACTCCAAGCCTAAGGTGGTCTAAAAGAAGTATTTCCTCTCTCCACAGACCTTTTGTCCTGTACTGAAACAGTCTCTCTCTGATGGGCATGGTCCCTCTCAAGTAGCCTTAATTTATAGGGAGGTTTAATGTGACTAAGAATGCAATAGAGGATGAAATGCTAAACTTCCACTCTGGTGTTTTCACCCCAAAATCTTTCAGGGCATTCAGTTCATGTACCAAAATTTCATTGTGACTTTTCTCCTTCAAAATGTGTTTCAACAGGAAGAAAAAGAAGTCAGTAACAAAAAGAGCTCTATTTATGTACCTAGACACAAATTCTGTACATAGATACATGTTTTCACTAAATTTTATTTATGTTTTAGTATCCTTAATGTTCCACAATTTTTTTCTTCTAAATTGTCATTAATAATAATTCATTATTCTATCTAAAAAGCAAATTTTCAAAAGTGGGGATATAACACCTGTGATTTTTTGCTGAGATCTTTTCACTGATATTTACACTCTAAAATGTAGAAATCTGATTCTACAAATCATCTGACTTCGTGATGGAACTATATGCCACACAGTTTCCTCCAATTACATTTGTGATAAGCTGTCACATTTTTGTTTGACTAAAATGTATTTTAAAGAAAGGAAATCAGTTTTGAAATGAAGTTGTCAAGAAATGGAGAATTATTCTTTACCTCAGCAATTTATTTTGAGAGTTGACCCACTAGCCACTCTCATAATGACAGATGTGTGCCATTATTTTTAATACAAATCTGTATGGATTTAGTACCCAGACTTTCAAAGCAGACTTTTTTCTATTAAAGTAATATTTGGTGTGGGATTCAGTTTTGAATTCCACCTGTTGATCTTGCTGTGCCTTAAATCATTCCTCTCCTGCTGGGGGAGGACTTCTGAGTCCTTGCCTGGATTTTTGTTAATTAATGGACATTCAGCCTTCTCTGCTCTCAGATAGTTTATTAAGTCTTATCAGAAAAGTTAGAAGTACAGCAGAGGGACGTGCATGCTGAGGAAAATGCGCAGAATGCCGCCGAAATCAAGATAACACGGCGTTTTTAAAGCTAAACAATCCAATCAGTGTTTGAAACGACAGATATTTTCACATTTCTACCAATATTCAACAAATGTTTTTAAAATGTCCACAGGAACTGCGGAATTTTCTATCCAATCACTTTAAACAATTTTGCTGCATTAAATGGAGTAGTATGAAGAACAAGAAGGAGGTTATAAAACAACAACAATCCTCCATTTTGGAGTTTTTGCTTTTTGTCTATTTGCTACTTTAACAAACCCAACACCTTTATATTTTCACCCTGTGCTACCTTACATAATATTCTATCACCTAGTTTACACCGCAGTGCGTTCAACTTCTTCCCAGAGAGTTGGCAGCTTTCTCCATGGACGAAGGTCAAAACCAGTGCTGTCCAGGGGGGTAAAACTCCTTAAAACAGGCAGGGAAATATTCCCCGCACTCTGGACTCCCACAATTTGGTATGGTATTTTCTTGGATGTATTCCAGTACTTTGATTAAATAATATCTCAGGCTTCTCTCTTGATGAAGTAAATGGGTTTTCCTCCTTAGTTATCTCTTCTTCTTGTATTTGTACCTCAGTTAAGATTCGGGGTTGTTCTATTCTCTTCAATCTGTCAATCTCCCTTTTACATTGCACACATCTGAATGAGCTGCAGTACTCTAATTTTATTTTCACTGGTGATCATGCAGATTCATGATGCCCAATTTTTTCAAAATCGTTTACTCTTCACATTGGCTTTCCTGGGTGTGTTTGGTTGTCAGTCCTTATGGAAATACTGTCACTTTCATATAAATTACTTGCTTTAGGCATACAAATTTGAAAATACCAGAATTTCCTCCAAGAAACTCGTCCAAAAAAAGAACTTGATGTAGTGAGAATTCAGTATGCTCAGGGGTATCTATTGACTTTAATGAGGTTTTATACAACTCGAATACCTTCCCATGTGGGAATCCATGAATCAAATTTGAAAATATCTAGGATCTGTAATGAGAAAAAATAAGGGTAATAAAAGAGAAATATACTGGAAAAAATCATTCTCAGGTGGGACTATGATTCTTCTAGATTCAAGGTTACATTTCATTTTATTTTATTTTTAATTTAATTTTATTTACTTTTATTTTTAATATTTTATTTTAATTGTGTCTGAATAGTAAACAGAAGACTGATAAACTGTAGTAAGAAACAGTACAGTGGAATTGGAGGACAAGTTCTATCCCAAAATTCTAAGGGGATACTTCATACTTGTACCATTGATTTAATTTTTTTTAGAAGCATATATATGTCAGCTACAGCCAAAGATCAAAAATATCACTGTATTTTCATTTGGAGCTTGTTCACTGGTACCTTTTTTTTGAAAGTGGAAATCAGTGTGAAGAGTACTTCATCTGTTACTTTCATTTTCAATGCCTTTGGGAAAAGACCTTACAAAAAACAATCATAGATCCTGTGGAAATCTAAATCAATTTGTTAATCATTTTAGAACATTTATAAAATCTAAATATGAAAATTGAACAAAAGGTTTCTGATACTGATTCTATGCTGAAGTTTCAGCAATCGATGGCCAAAAGCAAGTCAGAGATGGGGAGCAAAATGATGCTATTTTTTCTTTCATTATGATTCCAAAGTCAGCAATGCCATATGTACATGAGAGCATCAATCAGCAAGGTAGAAAATTACAAATTTGCTCCACCACAATATTTCAGTAGTTGCTAAGATTCATTAATTGCAAAAGAAGCAAGATGATCTCTGGCTTCTACAGAAACTTTTAAACGCCCAAAGGAACAGCTTTTTGGAACAATTCATGTATGTGAACTAACTAAATCCAAAAGGGACTACTTTTCATCTGTTCTGCACTGGTTATTTTCTTCCCTCTTTATGAATGTTTCTGAGGCAGGTTACTCAAACTTGGTGGAAATTAAAAAAAGAAAAGTGCCTAAAAATGTCCCTGAAAACCAAATAACTCTATAATTCTGTGTCAAATCTTAACTGGTGTAAAGGATTACTTGGTTTAAAATTAATTACAAAAGCCTAAAATGAGCTAATGGTTTTGTAAAACTTTGATAGGTGGACAAAGTTTTGCTTTTTTTGGATGACTGCCTCAATATGGAAGTGTTCTCTTCTTACTTCTGCTACTCACAACTGTTAGCCCAAACAATAAGAATCCACTAACAGAGCCTTTCTAATGAATAAGGTCTATTAGAGTCATCAGGCTCTGACAATAAAGGATGATGTATCTTATGATAGTATTATGGTTTTTGACACGACATCACGAAAGTGTGAGATCATTTCTACAACACATCAGAAGCTGTTGTGACCACAGAAGAATATAAAGTTATTCTAAGGGGGGAATTAACATGGGAAATTATGCTTTTCAATATCTGTTGCAAATTCACATTAAGAGTCTGAAACCTCTTTGTATCATTTCACAATACCACATTATTCTGCAATATGTTGAAACATATTGCAGCAGTGTTGCTTTCATTTCTTTCGGTTTATATAAATAAGCAAAACTATTTTAAATCCTCACATAGATAGGCCTTAAGTATAGCACCTTGTACTGAAGCTTCAGACTTTTCTGTTTAAAACTATGTTTTTATGTTAGTAAAGAGTGGAAATTTGTCACCAAAACTGTCAGCATTCTTCTGTGCCACTTCTGCAAACATTTACTCATGAGTTTATTTTTAGGTATGCATGTATTTGCTGAAGGTCAAGTGCTCAAGAGCTTGGGCACGTAAGAAATGTTGTTCCAGAGCAGAATAATGGTTCAGTGATTTCCATATCCTGTTCTAGTGGCGACCAGTGATGGATGCTTCACATCTACTTAATGGTGCAGTAATATATCATGCAGATATGATTGTCCTTATCCCAGACAACCCTGGCTGAAGAGCACTGAATCGCCAGAATTGCTAATACTAAAGTTGTTACAGGCATTGCTGTATAATGGTAAATCTATTTTTCTGAATCATTCTGCCTCTAATGTGTTAGTCCAGTTTTAGAAAACTGCTGTTTTCATTATGGTTTCACCAAAGAGTTGGATGCATGCGAAGCTAAATTCACTTTGGGAACAGTGATGATTCTGGTCATTCATGATTTCCAGTGTCATTTCCAATCACAGATTTCCAGTGGTGTCAGTGGAAATGTATGCTCATACTTCTAAAACCAGGAATAAAAGTACTAAACTGGCTAGATGTTTTTCCATTCAATCATGTATATAGTGATTTATATATATTAAAAATCAATTCTAAACACAAAGTCCATGGCAGATACCTGATATAGTACTCCTACTGTGTTAGAGTTTAGTGTTGATAATGTAGCAATAGTGGAAACCTGAAAAGGGCAAACAGCAGGAACTAGATAAGAACTTAACTAGACCTTGAGAAAAAAAAGATGAATATTTTTCATCTATTCGGTTATGTTCCTAATAAACAATGAAAGCAGGTAAATGTTTTCTATGTTTAGTAGAAATCCAATTTCATTTTATAGTTATTGCAAACATGAACAACCCAGTTTGCTGTTGAGCAATGTTCCCAGAGGACAATGTGCTCTCTCAGCAGCTATACTTTGCACCTAGAGATAGAGCCGGGATAGAATCTCAGGTACTTTTGAATTTTTTAATGACAGACTAGGTGTAGGACGCTGAGGTTCAGATTTAGTAAAACAAAGTCAAAGGGAAAAGAAGTGGGAGAGTTGGTCCACTCTTCTGGGTATATTTGGGTTTTTTCTGGCAGGTATTCATCTGGCCAATTGCTGGAAACTTGTAAAGGTGAGGACTTCAAGGCAATTTATTCAATACTTTGCTGTCTTTTTTTTTTTTAATGCAATCTGCCCTGAAATCTAACCTTGATCTTGCTGCATTATACTTCTTTTTTTATCTTGGAAAGCAGAAAATACTACATTATCCTCTGTTTAATTTCTACTTCATGCTTTGAGACCATTTATATTAGATAATAAAAAGACATCCTTTACTGTGAGGGTGGTCAGACTGGAACAGGCTGCCCAGAGAAGCTGTGGATGCCCCATTTGAGGGAAGTGTTGAAGTCCAGGTTGGATGGGGTTTTGAGCAACCTAGTTTAGTGGAAAGTGTCCCTGCTCATGGCAGGGGGGTTGGAACTAGATGATCTTTATGGTCACTTCCAACACAAAACTTCTTATGATTCTATGAAAATGAGATTTTTTTTATTCTATGACTTCTATGTAATTGTGTCTCTATCTGTGTTGAAAGTTTTAGTTATCAACTTGACAGATTAACACTCTTCTAAGCCATACAAATGAAAAAAGAAAATAAGTTTATACTTCAATTACATAAATGAAAATATTATCATGTCTGTCTTTATGCAGGGCCTGTTGAATTCTACTAAAGTTCTAAGTGGAGAGAGAAGAGGCAAATGTGTAGGAGACCAACAGATAACACAGTTCAAGGACTCAGAGGTAAGTTGTTTGTCAGGTAATGAACTGTACATTTATTTGGTTGTTTGAGTCAACTGTAGAATTTTGCAAGGTCAGGAAAAATTTCCTTGATGAAGTAAATGCTCTGCTGTGTAAAAATTGATCTTTAGTATCAGGATTTGATCTGGATCTTTCTCAGAACACTCTGCCCGGCCATATTGAAACAAATGATACAACTAGTTTTCTGTTAGTGACTTCTGGTCTCTAGAGTGTATTTAACACTGCGCTGCATTCAAAAATTCCCCAAGCAAACAAACAAATAAGGAACAATCTGAATGTATTTGTATTTGTGTGTATATTAATTTTACAGATCTGTGAAATTAATTTCAAAGGGAGGTTTCACTAATGTTTATTTCTCTTTCTCTTGCAGTTTAACATATTGGAATACATCTGTTTCAATTCAATACATGTTCCTATATATTTTTCTCAGTGTTTTAGAAAAGAATGAAATACAGCTGAAATAAAAAAGGTTTGGGCTTTTTTTTTTAAAAAGATCATGACTAAATTCTTGTGTATTTTAACTCAAAGATTAAGAACTCAAAATCATAGTTTTCACAGCCATAATACACTATTAAATGTTTGTGGTTCAGATTGATTGATTGACGTGTGAAGCTCCCAGGAAAGTTGATGGGAAACTACCCACAGATCAAGGAAAGTCTGTGAGTCTAAATACAATTACATTTTATACAGTATGAAAACTCAAATACTGCAAAAATTTGTACTTTTATTTATTCCACTGGTTAGATTAACATAGGTGCTGATGGATCCCTCCCTAATGGTGAAAAGAAGTTGCATCATCTGTTTATGAGAAATGGAAAAAGAGGTAATATATTTTTAAATATGGAACAGAATCAGGGTGGCATTCATTAACAATGTAAAACCAGCTCCAATCAGTCTATAATTAATTAGGATGTTCTGCACTCAAATAATTTCTTAGAAAAGTATTGGCCTAGGTCAGTATTAACTTAAAGTGCATTAACTTCATACAGTGATTTTAAAGGAACTATGGTGGTGTAGAGCAGGCAGGAAATTGGTTTGCTGCCGTGACGCTGGGAGTCACAGCCTAGAGCCAAATCAGTATTTAATCAGCTAAACTGTAACTCCAGTGCAGCTTAGGCAGCACAGCTCTTTCAGACTGATTCACAAAGCCTCTGTCTGGGTGCTTTGATGTGCCAATAGAGTTACTTTTGGTCAGCAACATTAATTATCTCCCTAAAATCTAGATGTATTTAAACAGCATTTTAAAACCAGACATACCATTTACTTATTAATCTTACACCTAAAGCTGTGAAACCAATTTGCAAATGTGACTAGACACATATTCATTTGAAGAAGAGATCGAGTCTTTTTTTCATGGAGTACGATATTTTTCACGGAGTACGAAATTATGAGAACTAAAAATTCGCTTCCATAAAGGTGCTTTATAATGCAGTCTTCAAAGAGATGTCCATCCAGACCAACAGGGAATTTGGCTCATATTGAAACTTCCAGTGACCCATTTTTTTGGTTCAAATAGGTTCCATTTACACCTTAAGGGTTTACTGGACAGCATGAAATCCCAGCCAACAGATATTAAAAGAAGTTTGAGAAATAATGCCCAAAGCAAGTAATTAAAGAAACACAGACAGTGCTCGAACAAGGTACTTGTCCTTTGTATTTCTAAGGAAGGACAAGCTGTTAACAGTGAGAGAATTCCCTGATAAAGTCAATCCAGAATAATAACTTGAGAATGTCACCTTTGCCACATCTACAATTTATACAGCAGTGTTGCTGAGAAGGGGGAATGTTTTCCCTTGCCTTAGCTGGTTATAAAATTATGCAAACAGATATACCAAGGAGGAGCAATTTTTAATCCCCTGGCTTTGTATCATTATGGACCTCTAAATTGATGTGAAAATCAGGTTAATTGCCTTCTGTCCTGGACAGCCTGCCACAAGTCTCTTTCTGATGTGCATGTAGGTATTGTAAGAAGGATGTGTCTATAAACAGCAGTAGCTGCCACTGTAGGGTGTATTGGCAGCCTATCATTTTTGGGTGTAAGTCAAGAGTTAGAGGACTTCTATGGATGCCAAACTCTCCTTTTATCCTGTATGCAAGTTTAGCATGCGTAAAAGTGGGTATTCATCCACTTTTTATTCCACAGTAGCAGAGATGGCAAGTTTATGGCATCCATGTTTTTTCTTCTGTAAGGTACTTCTGAGTTTCTTTATGTTTCACCTCTCTGTTAAGTGCTGTTGTGACAGCTGACTTGCAGTGTTTTGACATTGTTCCGACCAGTTCTTCAGGTGTTTTCCCTAAAGCTTTGCTGTCTCATTTCCCTCCCTTTCCATGTTTAGCACTGCCTATCAGTTTTCTAAATCAAATCTGTCTGTATTTATTCTTTTTCTTCTACTGCCAATATTCACCTGATCTGTAATTTGATGGCTTTTAACTCCTCCTCTTTGATCAACTCCTTCATAGGTATAATGTATACCCCCTTTTCAGTTTAATTTTTGCCTCCTTATGGTGTCTTTGCATGTAGATTATAATTGCACCAAGTCAGATGTGCATTGAGGGAAGCAGGATTAAGGGAGTCCATACAATACAACACCACTGCAATACAGTACAATACAGGCAGCTCAGAGTACAAGGAAATCCACGCTACAGCACAATATTTCCATCTCTGAATTTGACACTATGTATTTAAAGTTGCTGAGAATGTCTACTTATTGGAACTCAACATCAGCTAAAGAGCCAGATTATAAAATACTCAAATGTCTGCACTAATGAAATGGACTTTCAAAAGAAAGGCTTTCGAAGAACTGAGAAATCATACTTTAAAAAACAATTGCAAGTAATTTCGAAGCAAAGGTACATATATTGGATGAAGAAAGTGGAGAGATATTTTTGCTGCTAATGCTGAATGAAAGAACAAATTCAACAGGACTGCCAATACAGCCTGTTAGGTGTGTTCTCTATAAAAAAATTGCAGGGAGATATTTCACATTCTACTTCATGGCTTCAACTGATTTAATTGTACCGTTAGCTCTATAACCTTGTACTAAGAGTAACTGATGATTCATAAAAATCTCTTAAAAGAAATAATCTTAGAAACTTGTCAAATTAGATGGTTTTCAAAGCTTTCCTCCAGCTATTAATTGATATACAGTTCAACAATATATCTGATTTGTCACCACATTTAATTATATATAATTATTTTGACAAAAGACTTGCCTTTTTCATTACCCAGCAAAGAAATAACTAGATCTAATAAAAATTTTAAGGTGAAAGGCAATGACATCAGGGAAAAATAAGAAGAAGACAGGGAAATTTAGGAAGAAAATTATAAGGAAGAAGTGGGGGGGGAAGAAAGAAAAAATACGAGGATAAAGAATCAGATCTTGTTTTTCTTTACTTTTATAATTGTCTACTTTGTTTAATCATATTTTATTTGTAGATAACACCACTTCATATAATCATAGAATGATTTAGGTTGGAAAATACCTTCAAGATCATAGAGTCGAACTGTAAACATACCATTGACAAATCCATCCCTAAAACATGTCCTTTAAGTGCCAGTTGGTGGCATATCACACACAATTGCTCAAAGACATTCTGCTCCCTACGGACAGCATTGATAACACATCTTCACAGATGAACTCCAGGCTGGGTCAACTGGGAAGACAATTGATGGTCAGCTTCTCTGAGTATAAGATATCCAGTTGGCACCAAAGTAAGGCAAATAAATAAATAATGTTATTATGACACACATAAAAAATTTTTCTATTCTCAGACATTTTTACTGCAGTTCCAGAGGAAGTATGTCACTACAGATTTGTAAGCACGAGAGAGACAGATTTTGTCAGGGAACCATCTGAATGTACTTTTAGCACCAATATTTACTGAGAAGTACCTCATTACTTGACAGAGTGTGTATAATGGAAATGGCTTATATGTTTGTGACTCAGGAAGATGAGTCATGTGGTAAGATAGTTTTTGCTTTCAAGTAATGATGCAATACCAAATTGTTGCGACATGTTTGCTTTGGGTGTTCAGGCTATCAAATGTGCAGCTGCATGTGATTCCTGCCTTTCCCTGCAGCTCTTTGATTTTCCCTTAGATCACTATCAAAATTAGATGTTGGGTTTTTTTAGATGGAATTATGTGTGTATATCTTTTCTTGATTTTTATTTATACATTTTTAATTTTCAACAAAATGATGCAATTAATTATACAACTGTTAGTAACAACTTTGTAACAGCAATTTTTTGGCATTTACAGTAATATAGTGTATGTCTGAAACACATTTTTATGGTGCAGATGAGGTGCATGACAAATTGCTATAAGTCAGTTGGAAATGTGATCTCCTGAGGAGGAAGTGGTGCTTTTACATTTGAAATTCAGGAAAAAGGTAAAGATTATATTTTTGTAATGTGGTTATCTACACTGAGGTCTCTAAGACCTACCTCTTCTTGAAGTGGAGAGCTTAGACAATATGGGCAGCTATAAGGAATGACCCTGTTTCTTTGAAACTTGGCAGTCCCCTCAGTCTTGTTGATCTAGGCCTAGGACAGTATGGAACCTTATTTTTCATAATCTCCTTCCCTCCTTTTTGGATTTGATAAAGGGAGCCTGAGACCTGCCATGGCACTCAGTGATAAGTCGAAACCTTGCAAGAAATAGCAACAGGCGTGTCTGCCTATTGCACAGGCCTACTGCATGCCTAAACATTTGGCAGAGAGAGAGTAAGCTCCTAACAGAAGCTCTTTACGTTGTTCTTCAGAAGTAACTGCTTCTCCTGATGACTTTTACATGTATTTGCTGCTACATAACCTTGCCACGGTGGATGAATTAAAATTCTGTAATCACATTTAACAGCAGTATTCGCTGGTAACCGATGGGAAATGTTGAAAAGTGTAAGGAAGTGCATTTGACATAACATTGTCGTGAGACATCTGTGGCTGACTGGGAACTTGGAGCATTTTCTGGTAATGGGTAGGTAACAGCTACTAAACCCATGCAGCCTGGGTGATTGGATCCCCTGAACTCCTGGGATGTTCAACGTGCCTCAGCTGCAAACACCCAGAGGGAAGTAATGCTTGGCACTTAAAAGCCACATTGTCGCAGGAGTTTCCCTAAAATGGTGTGATGCTAAAATTAGTCTCACAGAATAAATTGTCGTTAATATCATGGCTGCAGTGAAAGTTCTCATGAGGAACCGACATGACTTACCTGTTTTCCTTGACACCACTGGCATTCCACTGCTGCTAGTTGTCATGGTTTATGTAATTTTTTGTTGTTTTCTCAGTACTCACAGAGCTAAAATTGAAGACAGAGCATCATAGGCTTACACCAGTTTGCAGATAAGAATAGCAACAGTATTTGAAATTTCAAATGGTTTTCTGCTGGCTCTTACCTGCATTTCAAGTCAGCAGAGGTTCTTCTGTAAAAAATTGCTTCTGGCTTAATATGGACAGTACATGTGATCCTTCCATAACCACTGACAGTGTTTTCCAGTCTTCACTTTCAGTGGCTCTATTAATCCAATCTGAAGCAAAAAAATTGTCAAGAACTACAAAAAACTTTATGTGCTATTAGAGATGTCATTGTCGACCAGGACATCTCCTTGGAATACTGAAATTCAGCGCTGAAGCCAATGGCAGTAGATCCAAAAGGTTTTGAACAGCTCAATGCTTTAACTGTGGGCTTTGTGAACAAGTGTGGAAGCCAACTTTGAGCCCTGACTGAAAGATCTAATTGATAATAATGAGAAAACATTAAAATTTATGAAGTTAGAAAAAGAAAATTACAGTGTTTCTCTTCTCATTGGATGCTGCTGTAGTTGCTGCAGAAGAGTAGATAAGAAAGAAGTCTGAAAATAGTGTTTCATATTGTAATAATAGTTCTATTTCTGTGAGATTTTCATCCTACCAAAGCTGAAAACATGCAGTGATTTTCCACCTATGTTTGAGAATTTGAAACGTCTTTGAAATTTGGTGGGAATTCATACTTCTTTTTTTTCCCTTTCTTTTGGTTTTTTCTTTTGTTTTTTTTTTTTGACAGTTTTCTTTCATTTTCTGCTCTTTTTTTGCTTAATAGAGGTGGTAAAATATAACAGCTGGTGAGAATAATAATATTTTTATTATTAGAATGTATAATAGATTAATATCAGAATAAGAATAGATTTGCAATTAAGCAGTATTTTACTTAATTTTATTCTGCCCCTTTATGTTATTAGTATTAGTGAAACTTAGTTGTGTTTAATGATGTCATATTAATAGTTTAAAAAGTCAGAAGGAAAATTGTGCAAACAGAATTGAATTTGTTTGGAGACGCTTAAAGCTCAAATACTGATATCTGTCTCCTTTTCCTGTTTCAACAACTGAGTCAAGAGCTGGAATACTCTCAATATTTGTGCTCTTTCAGTACAATGTTAGCACTAAATATAAGCTTATGAAGGTATAAGACACCCATCATCCTTCCATCTATGTTTTTAAAAGAGTTGCCTCTCAAGAAGAAAGACACTTTCAACCTGTTTGTCCTGACTGATACCTTTGGAAAGAAAATACCTAATACCTAAGACTAATAGTAAAGCTCTGCAACAACCACTGACAAGTGATAACTGGGATAATTTGTAGAGAGGGATAATTCCTTTACACCAGCTACAGGAAGTTTTAATCCACTATATCCTAAAAAATGTCTCTTGCCCTCAAGAGCCCGTATTTCCTTGGTGCAGATTTGCTAGCTGTATTTTCTTTTCTTCTTTAGGCAGTGTGTCAGGGAGCCTTCTGCACTGAAGTCTTGCCTATGTCTCTGGCCATTCCTGCCAGATAGCCAGGGCTAGGAAAAAGGCAATTCTGCATTTTTCTGGTCATGCTTCTGTAGGCAGCTTTTTTGTTTACTGCCACAAATTAGAACCATATCAAGGATACCTTCTTTTATGGCCGCCTGGAAAGTATGATGAACTGTGGTGGCAGTCAGGAACAACAAGTGTCCAGCACAATATTCTTTTCATATTGTCTCCTCTCAAATGCCGCTTTTTTTAGCAGGATCCACATCAGATAGTTTTAGAGGTTGCTATGTAGGCTTTACTGTGATCAGCACACACAACTGCCTCATGGACCTGTTTGTGCAGCAAAGTGCTTTGGTTATAGATTAGTTACACCTTCCTTTCAATTTCCTAAAACCACCTCTCATTTCCCTTAGCTTGTAGATACCAAGCCTTTTGTGTTTCATCATCCCATGGTAAACATATTCCCACTGCTTTTCCCCTCACTAGTGCAGATGGCAGTGGCATAATGTTTGTCCCATACTGACACCCAGTGTCACTGTCAGGATTTTATAACATATGCTTAAGTTATATCACCAGATTTGCTGTTGTGGTTACTTTGAACTTGGTAAATCACAGTTAGTTCAGCTTTGTCTATCATGCTGCAAAATGCTTCAGTAAATACAGAAACAGTCAGGCCTTGTGCTGCTGTGCCTTGCATATCACTCACTCTTACCCAATATGCCAATTGTATTTTTATGCAGCAAAATTTATGTATTTTTACGATTTGGTGAATCATGAAAAATCTATTACTAAAAACATCATATGCCAAGTCAGTTCTTAGGTGCTTACCCTTTTTCCCTGAGCTCACACAGGCATATTACAGCTTTCAAGTGTCTATGAAAACTTGGATTTTCCTTAGTCATTCCACTAATTTCTTTCTTTTGTAAATGAAATGAATATTTTTCTGCAACAGATCCTCTTCCAGTGGTCACATGACATAGATTAGCAACAGTGTCTGCAGAAGCACTCAAAATAGAGTGGTTTTAAATGTGTAAAAACTTACATTTCTGAGTCTTCAAAACAGTACTGTGGAAATTATCCACTTTTCTGATTGGAGTCAAGAGGGGAAGCCTTAAATCCAGCAGAAGAAAGACACTCCCCTTTTGTCTCATTCCTCAGTTAAATTGCTCAGCAGACAAACACATTTATTTTCCTTCCCAGATAGTAGGTACATAAATACACAAGCCTTCCACCTACCCAGACAGAACCTTCATCACCAAGCTTTTCTGAGTCCATCTGGTTGAGTGGCAGATGGCAAGCCGTGTGTTTAGACTTTCAGATTGATATTGAATCCCCCAGGATTTGAGCCCCTCAAGATTTGAATCAAACTGCAATTTTTTTTAGTTGTTTATCAGTAGCTGTAGCTAGAAAGTTATGATTAAGCAATTGCATTTGAACATTGTATGCTTGGAAAATCTTTTGTTTTTGTTAGGAAAAGAGAAAACTGTCCCAAGATGAGTGGTTTGTCTGGATGAGAGCCACCAGGAGTGAAGTCAGCAGAACTGAGCAGTAACTAGGGGGAAGGTAATTCTGGCAGTGGGCGGTTGAGACCACTCACTCAGTAACCATCCACTCAAAACAGACCTCAGACTCAAATGGGGAGAAGAACTGTGCCTATGGATGAATTAGAAAGAGAAGTGAGAGATATAACTAGCAAATAGGGGTTTGTCTACTAAGTAATAGAAAACTTATGCAAATTGTAACCAATGAATGTTGATGCCTTTGTTTGTTAAAATGTATAAATAGCGTAAAGTTTTGGTGGCTGGTGAGCCAGCCCTTTGAGGGTTACCACCTGCTCCCTACTTTGTGCAAACCAGAATAAAATACAGAAATACTTCACCTCGCTCTGTGAATTGGTGCTGTGCACTGGGTAAAAAGCCTGTGTTCAGGACAACAAGATGAACATTAGATCCAACAGGATATTTATATATCTATCTTATATTACTGTATCATAATTTTAGCAGTCATTTCCTTTAGCCTCTCATTATACTGTTGATATAAGTCCAAGTTTCCTACTGACTTTTCTGGAAGTTCAGTACTCAAATTGATTAAACAGCTGGATATGTTTATTTTCCTTGATTTATTTATATATTTAGGCATCAAATATTAATAAACAAACAAATTAATATGGTGAAAACAAGTTGTACTAATATATAAATATATAATTTAATTTACAGAATTAAAGTAATAATGGAAAATGCAAATAACGACACTGTTTACAAGTCTGTATTCACTTCTTTATTATTACCATAAAATATGGTAATTGGGTGTGTGTTTTTCTGAATGTATTTTTGGGAAATGGGTTAATTACTATGCTGGAGTTTAATGTTTGACTTTTGTCTCTTCCCTAGAACATACAATTAGAAAATTTTGAAATGTCTTATTGTAGTTCCTGCCTTGATATGTCATTGGTTTGTCATTCATGCATAAATTTTTTAGCTTGTAATATGACAAAGTCTTCAGGAATCTTTCTCTTTCTGATATCTTATGAAAGTTTTTACTATATTTTCCTTTCTCGTCTACTGTGACATTAGTCTATGGAGTTATGCCAATATAAAAGTACAGGTAATGTTCCTGAACACTATATTTAATGAAGGAATGAATCAGTAGAGATTGAAGCATTAAAACATATAGTTGTTGACTGTCAGTGTGATTGAATAAGACGTAATCAACCCCAATTTCTTTTTACTCTGTCACTTTTAGTATTGCATGAGTTGAGTCTCCCACTGGAAAAGGAGTAATGGAAAAGGAATTTCATTCGGAGAATAAATATCTTTTTTTAACACTGAGACATGATTTAAATCTACCTAGTTCTAAACACGGGCAATGTTGAAAAGATTACAGATTTAACGAGAAAGAAGTCAAAACAGAAGGGGAAAGTTGTGTTCTTTTTTTCACTGCATCAGTAAAAATAATCTGTGATAAGGTCTCTTAATCCTTAGTAGACTTCGTGGTTCCTAGAACCATTAATGCTCACTTTGTATTGGCAAGCTTATCAATATTCAGGTTGGTATATGTACTGGATTGCTCAATCTAGTACTTTTATTGGTGATTTAACTTTCATATAGATAATGCTAAATTTAAACACTAAATTTCCTCTGGATAATTTTTGATCCATGTGCATAGCTGGACTTAATTATGATATCTGGCAGCATTCTGGAGGGTTTGCTGTAATGAAAAAAACAAAATTTTCTGGGAATTTTTTCTTATATTTTAACGCCTTCATGAGACAGGAGATTAATATACAAGACACAGAAATGTTACATTTAAATTAGATATTTAGGGCCCAAGAGGGCCCTAATTCTTCTAGTTGTAGATGTACCTTGTACTTATATATGCAATATTTTGAATATTGTGCAATATTCACTTTAGCACACCACAGATGACATCAGTGATTTCCCTCCTGGTAAAACCAGGATGGGAGCCACCTGACAGGGCTCCAGCTACAGATGCCCACTTGAAATGAAGGTACAGGATCCTCCAGAACCTCTCTACACATGCATGAAACCTATGAATGGCAAGTGACAATTTATACGTGTCACATCTGGTAAAGACAGGAGGTGGACTTGTGGTTTTGGAACCATAAGAGCAGCAAATTAAACCATGGTCCCTCACTGTGTTCTGGTCAGTTGGTAATGCAAAGACTTCTATCAACTGCAGTATTACAGCTAGCACAGATTTTGATGTTCAAAAGGAACCTTTAGAAAAGTCTTCACAAAAATGTTATGCAAAGAAAAGCAGTTACACTCTCTTTAAAATGCAGGCTACCTGGATAATACACTATATCTGGGACACTACAAATGAAAACCAGAGCAATTACAAAGAGTATGATTTTTTTTTACAGACAAGCTTCTTCATAAAATGGAGATGTAAGGGTATATCCACAATATAAATCAACCAGTGTAGGCATCAAAACTTTTTAGATACCATGTCGTTTGACGTCAGATATGGGAACTGTGCAGAGGAAGCAGTTGCGAAGATTTACTTTTTTTCTACCTAATGTACTATACAAAAATCTGATGTTAGTGATGTTTTATTGACAGAGAAAAAAGAGAAAAGAAAGAACAAAATCCCCTGACTGAACTTCAGGAGCTAAAAGGCTGCATGTATTTAGGGTTCAATGAAGCAGTGTACTGAGTTGCCGTGAATGTGTTTCACTGAACAACTTTGGCAACAACTGGTATGACAAAAAGCTTATGCAGTGGTGCTTGTTGTATGCCTATCTGTTATCAACCCCTCATTTTTCTGAACTAAACTGATTTACAGAGTTCAGGCTTCTATCACTTACGAATAAATGGATATGAGAAGAACCATACTGACAGCACTTCTCCTTAATAGATTATAAGAAGGGTGAATACAGTACAGTGTTGCTTAGTAAAATAACTCTTTCAGATTGGGTTAATTAACTATTTTTGTGATATAAATAAATGGTCTTCAAGAAGACTTTCTTGGGTTCCAAGGACATATATGAAAATATTTATGATTTTTTTCATTTCTGTATACAGAAATCAATTGAAGGAGTTACAGACTTGAAAATATGTCTTCGATATTCCTCAACTTGTTTGGACATATTCAGCCAAACTTTAATGATTAACAAATGTGTACTTTGCATTTAAACCCTTTTCTGAGGTCATGTCATACCATAGAAGAAGTAATTCAAAGACCAAAGAAGTCTCATTAGAAGGCCATAGAAAGGCAAAGCTTTGAAAACTTTGGTAATTCTCTACAAATGTGAGAAACATTTATTGTTACCATTTACAGTTTTTCACTTGCAAGTAGGATTGAAGAGGAAATTTGGACAGAATGAGGTGTAATAATCACACCTTCAGGAAAAAATATTGGTCAGCATTTTGAAAAGACACAGGGAAAGGTGAAAATGGAAAGGAAAGATTATGTCAGATGCTATCTGATCATTGGAACTTCTGCATCTAGTCAGACCTCTGGATTACATATATAGAAGAGCAGAAATAACCCTTGTGGGATTCTGTTTTGAATTCCACCTGTTGATCTTGCTGTGCCTTAAATCATTCCTCCCCTGCTGGGGGAGGACTTCTGAGTTCTTGCCTGGATTTTTGTTAATTAACGGACATTCAGCCTTCTCTGCTCTCAGATAGTTTATTAAGTCTTATCAGAAAAGTTAGAAGTACAGCAGAGGGACGTGCATGCTGAGGAAAATGCGCAGAATGCCGCCGAAATCAAGATAACCTAGCGTTTTTAAAGCTAAACAATCCAATCAGTGTTTGAAACGACAGATATTTTCACATTTCTACCAATATTCAACAAATGTTTTTAAAACGTCCACAGGAACTGCGGAATTTTCTATCCAATCACTTTAAACAATTTTGCTGCATTAAATGGAGTAGCATGAAGAACAAGAAGGAGGTTATAAAACAACAACAATCCTCCATTTTGGAGTTTTTGCTTTTTATCTGTTTGCTACTTTAACAAACCCAACACCTTTATATTTTCACCCTGTGCTACCTTACATAATATTCTATCACCTAGTTCACACCGCAGTGCGTTCAGATTCTTCCCAGAGAGTTGGCAGCTTTCTCCATGGACGAAGGTCAAAAACAGTGCTGTCCAGGGGGGTAAAACTCCTTAAAACAGGCAGGGAAATATTCCCCGCACTCTGGATTCCCACAAACCCTCACACATAATCTTGTTTCCTCTGACACACAGGTATCATTTTTGCTTTATCTGAACTGAGTATTATGTACCTATCTCTGCTACCTGTGTTAAGGTCTGTGAATAAGGATGCTTGTCACAAGAAAGGGAATGAGCTGGCTTTCAACAGGACATGAGAAATATACGGCCTCTAGGTTCCTTATAAAATTTTTTTACTAGTTCTGGATTTACAAGCAGGATTGGGCAAGAAATATTTTGCCCAATTTTGCTCTTCTGACAAAGAGGTCAGAAAAAGTTATTTCTTTTCCTTAGCATCTGAGAAAATATTGAAAGGAAGGAACAAACCCAGATAACATGAGGAAAATACAATATTTATATGGCACTGTCATCTAAAGTCATACATGTGAATGAACACCTGAACATCTTCAATTGCAGATAGATATTCATAAACAGTGAAGCAAATGTACCCTGGGTATTTTATAAAAAATATTCTAATCCAATGAACTAGCAGAATCAAATCTCTGGTAGAAAGATTTATGTGCAAGTCTATGACTCCATATCAGATTATGTGTCATTTTTTGTAGGAAGCTTTCCTTCTAAAAATTTGTAAACCCTCCACACGTATAATTGAATTTACCTTCTGACTAATGAGATGGGCAAGCACTAATTTAATTTGCAGATTTGGAAATGGAGAAGCTAAGTGCCTCCCAACATCATATAAGTCTTGTTAACAGTGTAAAGAATAGAAGCTGCAACTTCTGACTTGCTTTCCCTGTTCTTTAAATTTCAAACTGTTAACTTTCATTCATCTCTCACCTGTTTGCAAAAAGCAAAAGGAAAGGACAATTACATGACTGGAATTGTTGTAGCAGCCCACACTAACAGGTGCTGGAATAGTCTGTGTGTATTCGTGTTTAATGAGCAGATTGGATTTCAGCTGCCATATGTAAAATCGTGTAATATGAAACACTTTTTCATTGACCTGTATTTCCTTATGTAGTCTGTGTCTGATCTTAGAGTAACTAAGTCTTGAGTGGACGAAGTGCAAGTGTGAGAAAGTAGAACCATGGAATCGCAGAATAGCTTGAGCTGGAAGGGAACTTTCAAGGTCATTTCATCCAAATCACCTGGAATGAGGAGTGTAATCTTTAACTAAATTAGGCCCCATTCAACCTGACTTTGAGTGTTTCTTGTGATGGGGCATCTGCCACCTCTCTGGACAACTATTCTATTACTTCACCACCCTCATTTTTAAAAAAATGCCTCCTTATGTCTAGTCTGAATCTACCCTCAACTAGTTTAAAACCATTACCCCTTGTCTTATTGCAACACGCCCTACTGAGTGTTTGCCCCCCTTAGGTATTAAGGCTGCAATAAGGTCTTGGAGCCTTTTCTTCTCCAGGCTGAACAACTCCAACTCTTTCAGCCTGTCTTGACAGGAGAGGTGTTCCAGCCCTGTGATCGTCTTTGTGGCCCTTGTTGGGAGCTGCTCCAACATATCCATGTCTTCCCTGTGCTGAGAACTCCAGAGCTGGGTTGCTTCTCCACTTTAATTGCTTTAGTTGCACTGAACAGTTATCTGCTCTTGTCCTCTCTGGTTAATTTAACTTTGGAGTAAATTGATTGCATAGTAGCATGTCTAGGTAATGCCTGTGTAAAAAATAAGTAATCTAGTTCCTAAAACTTCATACAAGAAATATATGTGGTAAAGCATCTGCTCTTAAAGTCAAAACTTGTTCCAAGAGGTTATTGTTACCATATTAACACTGGTCAAAACCTTACATCTCCAGCTCAAGGTTAGAAGAGGAGAGTGAATAGCCTAACAACATGCTGGGTCATTTTGGTTTGAAATTGTGGAAAGGAAAAATTTTTCATTAACATGAACTTGTCCTTAATAATCTTGATGGGAGGTTTTCTGGCTGCTCAAGAAACAGAGATGGGAAAATAATGAAGATGAGTAAATGGAGTTCAAGTGTTAAGGTTACAATAAAACATAAAGTTAATTTATGTAGTTTCAGGGTTAATTGTAAGGCTTCAGTATAGCCCTGAAGTTAATGGGCCAAGTTATGTTTTAATGTGAGTAGAAAAAAGTTTGAAAGAATATGAAATTCTGTTGCCTTAACATCTCCTTGAGACTGGAGGGTAAGTCCAAATACATTACTTAGAAAACTATTGTGCATAAGTTATATAAAAGGAGGGGGAAAAAGCACTTGCCTTGGGAAAACTGTATTTCTTCCACCCTTAGTCTGTAAATTCAGCAACTTCCCTAACTGCCAATTGTCTTTTTATATCCCCTTATCCCCAAAGTTAAAGCTTAGAGCTGTGGTGTTAAAATAGATAGTATTTTATTATGTACTGTATTATTGACTGAGTGGTGAATGTATTCTTAGCATTGTACAAACAAGTAAGAGGACACAGAGCTTACCCTAAGGACCTTGCAATGTAGATCAAACACAAGCAAACCAGCTTAGGAACATTAAAAACTGACTGACAGCATATACCCAATGTGGTGAGAAAATGTTGAAATCTTTACAGAGGTTAAAATGAAAATGTTTTTGCAGGGGTTGGTGGTGGTAATAGATCACGAAGTGATGTGAGGGAGATTGATGAACTAGATAATATAAAAGAGGTAGTTGGTACCAGGTCTGCAGAGACCTCATCCACTCTCTGGTAGCTGAACCTATGAACTGCCATGAGTTTCAGGCATAGGGGATCAACAGACAAGAGGGTGATAATGCAAAAGCCTTTGAAGGGACAATGTCAGAGAGACAGAAAGGAAATTTGTGCTGTAGATAAAGAAGCAAAAGAATGACAGTGAGGCAATTTTGAAGAAGCAGGATAAGTGGTAAAGGCATTCTAGAAGTCTTAAAACTAATTAAATATGGCTGCAATACCAAGTGTAACCTCTTAGCTCTTAGTTTTCTCTCTGCAAATGTGCAACATAAAAAATGGAGATGAAAGAGACAAAATGGCTTGCATTTTGATGGAAAAAAATTCCTTTCAGCAATGTTTTATCTGTCTTGTCTTTTTAAGTGCAATAAAGCTAAACACAATATTAAGGTTCATCCTGCCGTGCATTTTTTAAATTCTTTTTCTAGGCTATATTAGTGTAAAAGTGTTCTAAACCCATTTACTAATTATCTGTTAATAACCTTGTGACATCCGTTAACCAAACCTTTTCAGAAATGCTTCTTTTCCCTGCCAAAAAAGATCTTTGCTCACTTTTACCTAGATAACATTCTTTTTTCAGGCTCTTTTAATTTAATCAGATAAATTTCTTATTCTCACTTAATTTTGAAGCATTAGAAATGCACCATTAGCAAAAGATTTGATAGCAAAGGCTAACACATAAATACTGGTAGGTAGTATTGAGAATAAAAATTTGTTTGAAGAAATGAGATTAACCCCCTGCAGAAAATGAAAATATATCCACACTCAAACCAACTTCTCAAGCAAAATTCAGACCTAACTAAAATAAAAATTAAGTGGAAAAAGTAAAGCTATTTTGCAGACACATTTTAAGAGAAAGCATAATTTCCTAACGTGGGAGAATGGGAGACATATTTGCACCACTAACTCAATAGGAATTTACACACTCATCTCCTGAAAATCCCAGAGGAATGATCCACCAAAATCAGCTTCCATGGCATGCATGTTTCCTGAGGGAATGTGGCTGTGAGTCACACCTGCTGGAGACAGTGTTGACCCTGCTGGTGGTAACTGACCCCCAGTCCTGATGCACTACTCTGCATCGTTGTCCTTATGCTGAACTCTCTATTATCCTTTTCCTTCTCATAAAGTACTGATTTTTTAATATAGGTGAAAATAATAAATTAATAGATATGCCTAATTTGTGTTTCAGAGTATAAAAGACAATATCAGTGAGGCCGATAACAGTCTGTCAGACTGTAAAAAACACTTCATTCTTCAGGTATGCTATAGTATAGACAGTGTTTGGTAGTTGGGTGCCTTGGATCACCCATATTTGATACGGAGTCATGACACTGATGGGAAGTACTACATCAAACTCATAGTCTTTACTGTCTTCATTGCTGCCAAAAGAGCAAAGAAAATTCACCCTGCTGCTCTTGATTGGTGGGTTACTCCCTTTTTCCTCTTGAAACACAAAACTGGTGAAGTAGCTGTTGCCCTGGCCTGTGTCAGCACTCTGCAATGCAGTGTGCAGAGACATTTTGTAAGGCAGTTGCTTCTTTTTTTGTAAGGCAGTGCTGCAGATTTCAGATTTACTTCACCTCAGCTGTTGCCCCTTTCCTCAACCAAAATCAGTGGAAGCAAAGAAGAGGCCTGAACACTACTTTAATAACTGATGGTGCCTGCCACTGCATTGTCATTACAGGTTGGAGAGAAAGAGAAGTTCTTGCTCTGAAAGAGACACAAGTGGCAGATTTAGTAGAACCCCAGAGGCAGTGCTGAATCTTTCCCTCTTACTGTGATAGAGATAGTAAAGTTAAGTGAGACACTGGAATTAGATGTTCTGTAGGGCTTTATATTCCCCTTAGCTCTTTGACATTTGTGAAGAGCTCTCAGAACATCCTGTCCTTTGCCCGAATTCTAGACTAATAGGGATGAAACCTGCTTTAAAGTTGTTTGCAGTGAAGGTCTGAATGTTTTGCAGTCTTCCTGAACCAGTAACTGTGAGCTGTGACATCCAACTCCTTTCCGTATGATCTCCTTCCCTCTACACTCATTATAATTTGTGCTCCAGGTATGGTTCATATTAAATCCCTATTAATAGTACTGAGAGGTCTATCAGCCACTTAAAAGAGGCCACTGGAGATTTTCCATACAACTGGAGCTGTTACAAAAACACTCTATGTGAGCTTTGACTGGAGCACTTCTAATTCTCAAGGTATTGAGTGGACTCCAAATTGGCAAAAAATGCCTGGAATCTCCTTCGACATGAGTAGAGATGGACCAGAGGACAGCTCTGGCTAACTACATATACATACAAAATTCAAGTACACGGGAAACTGACTCACACATCATCTAAATCCTGTCTTGAGCACCTAAGAACACAACACAAAAGGAAAACCAAGTGTCAAAGATCAACATTCCACTTTCACTTTTCTGTAAATGAACCTTGGCTCTCTTTTCTCAAGCACTGTGGGAAGGGATACAGCTGAAATATAGCATTTTTCAATTCCTTTGAATTTTCTGTTAAATCTTTTACTGATACATTCAGTCTCCTAAAGAGAAAAAGCACATGAAACAAGAATTTGATAGGTAATTTTTTGGACCTTATTTCACCTCCTTTTTCTGTCTCATTTCTTATTCTAATTACCTATGGTGATCCAGGTGTTGGGGTTTTTTCTGTCATTATTGAAATAGAGAAGACAGTGATGATACCAACTCATCAGCCAAATAAAAAAATTTTACACTACAATTTATGTCATTACAAGCTGTTGTGAAATGTGAAATCCTTTAGTAATAGAAAAATAGAAACATAGAAACAATAATAAACACTGGTGATGGTACCAAACAGAATTGAAGGGTGGAGACTGATGGGAAGAGGCAGACATGTCAGATAAATGATTTCTGTAATGACAAAATTGTGGCTTGACTGAGAGGATGGGGTATAAAGTGGATGAAAGTAAAGACTAACAAAGGTGTGTTAAAAGGGCTAAGAAGAAAGTAGGATATTAAGAGATTAAAAAGCTTGACGAGAATGGGAGAAGCATGAAATAAAATTGTAAGATTTGGAAGAACACTGCAGAGATGTTTTTGCTTGTATTACCCACGAGGAGACAAAAAATCAGTGCTAGGAATTGACTAGACCAATAAACAAAAAATATCCAAAACCTTGTTCAGAAACAGGTTTAAGATTTTTACACATAAAGAAATCATTTTGGGAAATGGCTAACCATTTAAATGGAAATCACATTGCAATGTCAGTTGCCAGAGATTCTAGAAAACTCTGTGGTTTATTATACACATACCTACACAACAGGAAACATTAAGCTGAACTTTTTTGATACGATGTTTAATGTGAAGGTTTAAGAAGCTGTACCCACTTACAAACGTTTCGTTTGAATCATTTAATTTATTCTTTCTTTTATCAATTCTGCCTTCTACTTTTCCTTATCCTTATATTGAAGTTTAAGTAGAAAGTGAAACCTAATTAAAAGCACCTTCAAAAATATACCTCACATTGCTCTTCCCGTGATCAAAGCATATAGGATTGCTCCTGTAGGACAATGCTAGCAGAGTCCTTAAGAAAGTTTAGAAGTCACACTAAACTGTGCAAAAGACATTTCCACTCCTTTTTACAGTACTAGAGAATGACTTTACAGTTTGACAGTCTTATTTCAGAGAATATCAGACTGTATATAAATGAGTGCTGTCAATGAAAATATAGTTTGAGTTGTGAATATTAACAGGCAGTAAAGAATTAGGTGTATGTGGTTGTCTAAAAGTGAGCTTTTGTCCTCTCAATTTGAAGCCTGCTTCTTCCTAAACACAACTTGTATGGGTTAGTTTTAAATTTTGAAAGTGCCTGAGCTAAACAGAATTGGCATATCCTGTTTCTTCATTTAATACAGAGTCATGAGGCAGGATGAATAAGGAGCCTAAATATGCATGTAGTTTCTGCACATAGGCTGCTTAGAGCATACAGAGGCTGGGAAAACTGCGAGTGTTTCCTTCTGGAAAGAGGAGCTGGCACCAAAAGAAGAGTTCCCAAAAAGAAGCAGTCTTTGAATGGCAGGTTGGAGGAAAGATCTCAGGAGGGGGTGCAGATCCTGAAGATGAGGTAGGTGCATGAAGTTGAATGTCAGAGGGTGCCGATGCACCCTGGGTGGTGATGCCAAGGATGGGTAACTGTGAGCAGTGTCCAAGGTTGAACGAGTCAAGTGTTTATTCCTCACACGTATTCCCTTCTAGACCATCCTTGTTGCCCTCCTTTGGATGCTCTCTAAAGGCTTTATATCTTATATTGCAGTGTGCAAAATTGCATGCAGGACTTGAGGTGAGGCCACACCAGTGCAGAGAAGTTGTATTGCAGTAAAGTGTAAAAAGAAAATAACTATAAGGTTGTAAGAAGTAAATATTGTCAAGAAAAAACATTACAGAAATTCTTTTGACTCAAAATATTGGGATAGTTCAATAGAAGTTAGCTATTGACTCTATTAGCTATAATTACAGTTGAGAGGGAAAAACCACCAAACATCAAGCTTTTAGAACGCTTGGGTAGAATGTTTGTCAATGAAATATCTCAAAACCTAACAGCAGATACGTATGACAAAAGTCAACTTGATGATAAAGTGTCCAAATTGAACTAGGAAGTTAACTAGTCCTATGCAGGAGGAGTATGTCTTGATAATACTGAGGAAAAAATTCACCCCACGACCAAATCTGTTCAAAGCAGGTATGCAAGCAAGAAATGTAGTTAGGCATCAATGACTACATTTCTGATCCTTTAGATTGAGACCTGACTTTGGCATGGACTTTGTTATTTAAGTGTTATATTTTACTCTTGCAGAGCACCCAAAATGTCCATAGTAACTGGGAGCAATGGTACTTTTTGAACCATGCTGCACGCAAAGAAAATGGAAATGGATGTTAAACAGGAAGGATGCAGAAAGAATAGCTCAAAAGAAAGAAACAGAATTGATACATGAAAAAGTAAGGAAGAAAATGGAAAAATCACATTGGAACAAAACAGGAATGGCTATTGTTCCAACAACATTCCCTAATATATAAAAGTCAGCCAGCCATAGTATAATATCCCACAAAGTTATCCTGCCTCATATTGGAGGTCTTTTTTTTTTTATAAAAGTACGGAGTGGAATGACCACTGACATGAGAATAAATTGAACAGGGATTCTGTGTGTATCCATCTCTGTAATGTAGAAGGAGCAGCTTAGTAAAGTGTAAGGAAAAAAAAATAGATTTGAAAGGAATATTTATCAAACCTAATGGATTGATTCAATTTGAACTCCTCATTTTTTTTCAGTAAATTCCTTCTGATTCCAAATGTTATGTACCACATGTTGCTTACTCTACGACAGACAAACAATCAATTTCTTTGCAGCAATATAAATGAGTATTACTGAGTTAAGCATGGCTAATGAAACTTTGCTTATTATTACTACTATTATTCTCTCAGGCCTGTAACCCTTTCTAAGACATTTGCTTAATGTATCAAGGTGATGTACACTTGAAGTTTTGCTTTCCTGATATGCTTACATTTTTATTTGACCTCATGTCTGTGATTAATGGAATGTGCTATTTCTGTTTTACTGTAATGGATGGCTGTGTTGGAGCAATACACAACTTAGTAATAACATCTCATTCCATAGAAGACATTATAACAAAAATTCATAGATGAACCAGAGCTGACAAATGCATTTTTACCGTGTATTTATTTATCTCTTTCTCTTTGACATCTCTCTATAGCCTAAGTGGCTTTCCCTGTAAAATCCCACTGGTAGCACTTCTTCTCAAAAGTTCACTTCTAACTACCCCAGGGATTACATTACCCCAAGAACAGAGTTGCTATATTCACAGACTGTATACGAAAGTGCAGATAGAAATGTGCAATTCCTTCATTTAGAAGCCAATTGTGCACTTCAAAGGAATAAGAAAAGTATGTCATATCCCTTGGTTACTAAAATGTTAAAGCACTTTTTATCCTGAAATGAAAGAATTATTGAAATCCTTTTGCTGACATATATCAAGCATTACAGAAAGATAATGTGACTTGCAATTTTTGCAGTAGTGGGCTAATTCATATAGTTACACGAATGTAGAGAAGACCACATTGACAAGACTGAAGATTAGGATGCATCATGAATTCAGTTATGAATTTATCGATAGCTGTGTTTATACTTAAAACAGCAAACATATTTACAAAAATATTTATGACTACAAAAGGTATTTTCAGTGTCCTGAAAGAAGATACTTCTCAGTCAAATACAGAATGCTTAACTGATCCAAATTATACAAAAGTGAAATTCTTGTCATCCAACCTCAAATGAATACTGTACAGTTGGAATAAATTCAGGAAAGAATTATCAGAAAGACTAGGAGTTTCTTATATAACCTAAATAAGATTTTTTTTTTAATATGGTAGTACTTTATAAGATTTTACAAATTTCTCATCCAGGAAAGAGATATCTATTGAAGTGTAATCTATGCTACCTAGAAGGTATGACAAACATGACTAAAGAATGATGATTTTACTTTTCTAGTAGCATAATGAGCTTCAAAAATAATAACGAGCAGTAGGTTTAATATAAACAAAAGGAAGTACTTTCCAGTACAACCACAGCACATAATTAAACTGGGAATCTGATTGTCAGAGGAATTGAAAAAAAAAAAAACAAACCACTACAAATGAGTACAGAAATAGATTTGTCAAATTCATGAAAAATAGATCCTTGGCAACTATAAACAAAAATGTCTTAGATGAAACCTCGGGAATGGGAAGTTCCTAAAATGGAGATTGTAAAGGAAAAGGAAATGTCAAGGAGAACGTTATCCCCTGTGGAACTGACAACCCTATATGATTTCCTATATGATTCACAACTGTTATTCCTGCCATTAGAAAAATGATGCTTGTCTGGGGAAACCGTGACCCTATGTTCTAATTCTTCAGCCATTCCTTCCACTCTTGTTGTACCTATGTTTTGTATCTTCTTCTGTGGCAGTGGCCCAACCCACCTTTGGGTTCCGCCTACATGATATCCAGTGGGTTGACTTCCCAGCCCATGAAAGCGGGTCTGAAGGAGAACCTGAAGGTGGCTCTGGAGATCTGACCACACCCCCGAACTGTCAATCTTAAGTTGTTTCTCCTCCCTTGTTTCAGCCCACCTTATGTTTATTCAATAAGTTGCTAGAATGTTCTATAGTTCCATGTTCCCCACTGGATGGTTTAAATTTGTCCCTCCTTAAGTTTAAAGTTATTGGGTACCTTTCATCAGTTGTCATTTTCCCATTGGTTTATCCCTTTGTTCTTCCCCTTGTTCCCTAGGGGATAAAAGTCTCTGTAACCGCCCCCTCGGGGTTCTTTCGTTGCTCCCTATCCTCATCTTCTGACCTTCAGGCCAGGGAATGAAGACTTGGGTACTGCAGCAAAGAGGCTCTCTTTCCTCCTTTACTCCTGCCTTCGCTACAATGTCCATCGACTGCTGCCAGCTCCACAGAGAGCCTGCGAGCAGGCTCTGAAGAGAGATTTCACCTGCCTGTAAAGCTTCTACCCATCTCGCTGCCGAGGCACACGAAGCTAGTCGCCTGCTTGGCCACCGGGCGGTCAAGCGGGCAGCGACATTCTTCCACTTCAAATTTTATGAGTAAAGGATTTTTGCTTAGTTCCACAGTTGTTCTTGGAATTCATTCTACAATGACCACAGTATCTATAGCACCAAACATTCATACAGCATGATTTAGAGTAGAGTATCCTACATCAAAAAATGGTAACTTCTATGAGGCAAATGGAAAATCAAGGTCCTAAAATGGTTTTGGACATCTAAGGATAGAGCAATACATATAATAGTGTATTCTTCAGGTCTTTTTTATAGGAACAGGTCCAGGCTTTTCATCAAAACAACTGTGTGATTGTCAAAATCAGTTTTGACTGTGTTATGCAGATCTATTTTTTCCCTCAGAATTTCCTTGAAACTTATTGCTTTATGAGTATTGTATTTGTCCTTTGATTATGCTCAACATCATTCACAAATTTGTGTTATTCTAAAATACTCTGAAGGAAAAATCTTCAGTATTGATTATTACTGAAGTTAATGTTACAATTAACATTGTAATACTATAAAATTACCTCAAGATTTTGAAAGAATTTTAAACAGTCTTAACTGTTATCTAAATGTCACAATGGCTTAGTTGGAAATTACCGACAATTTGCTTATCATGGTCACAAGCTATATGGGACATTTTCTAAGGGATTTTAAAAGCTGTCAAGGATTGCAAATATTTTTATGACATTTAAAGTTGTCCTGTGAAAGAAATATAGCATTAAGTTTTCTGCCTTTAAAATTAAATTAATTTGATTGCTGTACTCTCATTAGTCTCATCTCTGTTTTAACATGCACTATTTGACAATCCAATGGCCTCTGGAAATGTACACAGTGCTCACTTCTGTTGTTGAGACAGCAGATGTGATAATGCTCTCTGGAGTGTGAAATTTTCTAATAGAGCCTGCCAGAATAGAAACTTCCTTGGGTATTTATAAGTCTTGTATATATATAAGTCTAAGTATAAGTAGAATTTTTTTGGATATTGCTATCGATGTCCAAAATTTTCCTAGGTTTATTACAAATAAAAGTATTTCAGAAAACCTCTAATGTACTCACAGCTTCTATTTTGGGACAGCTGTGACAACCTCAGAAATATATCTTTCTTCTAGGATTAAAGCACAAAAATATGCCACTTATCAGTTAGTAATTAAGGTGCATGTAAAATTACAATGTCAGCATTTGAGTCTTTAGATGTCTTCAGGTTTATTCAAACTTGTATTTTGAATAAAATGTATTACATTCTTCATACTAAATGTTAATGTACACCATTCTCCAGTGTTTTGTAAATTAGCCATTTATGCCAGACAAATATATAGATAAAAATTATTACTAATGGCAAGCAACATTTTCATGGGCAAAATCTGTGCAAACATTTTTTAATAATTCGTCACTGGAAGGGAAGAGGTAAGATTCTTTAAATGATGCTTCAGATCAACTGAAAACTATCTTTGGTCAACAGTGATTTAGAGGCACGTGCACCAGATACCTGCAGGACGTCTCATAGGATTTTTTTTAATTGACTGAATCGGTGTTAAAAAATATTCATCTTAGTTCGAGAGAGATGGCCTTTCTAAGGTGAGGCTGTTGAAGACACACATGCTGTCAAGTCTTTTTCTCCATGTCCCTGTTTTAACTCTGCTGGAGGTTAGTGATTCTTATCTACAGGGCTTTAGAAAGAAACTAAATTTGAATAGTCATTTTTTTGCCTAGTCTCATTGTTAGAGTGAATCCAACATCCCTTATGTTTTATCTGCTTAACAAATATCTTCCCAATGCATTTAGGTGTAGCACAATTCTTGACAACCTTTTAAGAATAAATACCTGAGATTAACCTGTTTGTTCTTCCTTCAGAAATATTCTGATTTCTTCTTTTCTTTTAAACAATGAACATACTATTCAGGCAAAGTTTAACTAATGCCTTACTTCCCTGACTTACTAATTAAAGAAAGGCTCAACACTACACAGAAGCCTTTCAGTTCTACTTCATGAATAAATGAACAGGCCTTTTCAGGTAATCCCAAGCCTTGCACTTTGGTATAATGATTTCAGTGAATATACTATCACTACTGATGGCATAGATGATAACAAAGTTTTCTCTTCAAGATACATAAAAGGCAGTTTTGGTTCATGATCTGTCAGCAGCTAGGATTTAAGGTCCCTTCCTGAATGTTTGCTTCATGCATGGCTGACTTTGAAGGGTTTTTTCTGTATGATATTCAAAAGCAAATGTTGCTGTAATTTTATTTGGTTTTTTCAGAGTACATAAATTAGATACTATGTGAGTGAGAGAGGCTGTGTTTTTGAGTTAAAAGCTTTCATCTGGCATAAACAAATGACGATGTCACTCCTCCTGTCTGGAAAGCCTGGTAAAGGATAATAGTTTTCAAAAAACACTGCACGTGTTTTCAAATAAAGGAACACATTAAGACACTTATAAGTCAGGGGAAGAACATTCATATAATTCAAGTAAGAAATATAACTTCAAATGGTATCTTTGCATCCCATATAGTACATCTAAGCAGAGCATAAATCTTGGAATGATTTTTTTTGTTAAAGGGATATAGATAAATATGGATATTTAAGAGTGACAACATTTTACATAAGTGAGGAAAGTATCAGTGTTAAGTGGCTGATAACAATATCTATGTGCTCTAGCTGCCAGGAATTCACCTGTGACAAAAGGTAAACTGATTACTTGACCTACCTATCAAATGCCCGATTCTGTCCAACACTGGAATCTGTGTAAGTGAAGCTAAAAGCTCTCAACATGAACACTGACCTAATTCTTAGCCTGAAGCTAAATACGTAATGATCTACACATCATTATGCCTTGCCCAAAAGAGAAGAAATCAGACCAAATGCAAAATAAACTCCTAATTGAATGCACCAAAAATTCAAATAAGCATAAAATAACAATTTAATTTATTTATACCAATCCTGATTATATCAGTACAGCTGTGGTATAGTCTTATTAATATAGGAAGGATTATCTAAGAATATGGGTGACACAAAGGAGAATATTTGTTAGACCAAACGATATAACTGGAAAATCCAAAATGCTCCATGACACAACTTTTTCTTGGTTACTGAGAAATTCAAGCAATACACAGGATCTGAGGAGATTTCAAGCTCTCAACTTCGTTTCCAACTTGTTGCCTTTTTATTGAGATATATTATAATGCAGACATAGGGCTGAAAGCTCTAGTCTGGCAGTGTACTGCGTACCCATCCCTTAGAGAAACATGTGGGGTCATTGCTCTCTCTGATTCACCCCATGTGATTCAAATATTTATATAAGTTAATGCTCTGTGACTAGTTAGTTCTTTTAAGTGAGCTGTCTACGAAGCAGATTGTCCACACTTTTCCTCATCAGCACTTGAGTTCAGTTTCAGGATGGTGTGTTTGTGTAAATTAGATACAAAGTTTTCTTTTTATACAAAGTTGTGACAATTAGATACAAAGTTTTCTTTTTATAGATTAACCTTAAAAGCCTCTGGTTTGCTCCAGTTTCCCAAGAGGAGGGCAAGACAAGAGGCAGTGACCTCTAACACTTAAGAGCAGGGTTTGGTTTTGTTCTTTCTTCCAGACAGAAGAAAGCCCAAGATATGTGTCTCAGGTATATTTTCTTGGCTTCCTCATTCATGATCACAGAATTACAGAATATGCTGAGTTGTAAGGGATCCACTAGAATCATCAGTGTGATGGTGGGAAATGTAAGTTTTACTTTGAGCTTCAAAGTCTGTGAGATTTCATGTGAAGAAGGGTAACTTTCTTGCTTAAAACAGCTGCTGTATGCAGCTGCTGAGGGAAAGCAGAGAAACGTGATTTCCATTGCATCTGCTCTCAGGGTTGTACGGTATCTTAATAGAAATACATTTCAGCTTCTTCTCTTGGCTATTGTCTTTGCACTTACACCATCACACTGCATGGATGAGACAGCCAGGGATTGCATTACCTCCACAGAGGTTTTTGTTTTCTCCTTCAGCGCGTTGGCAGTCTTGTTTTCTCAGCAGCAAATGTTGCAGTTATGGTGGGTGACTTGTTCTTGTAGGGTCAGACAAAGCTTCATCTCATTTTGACCTTTGATGAAATAAATAATGTCATATATTTCACACGTGCCCTTTCCAGATATGTGATGGCAATCTGTCTGACAGAGACATGGAGGAAAGGACAAGACAAAATAATAACTGATGTTATCAGCAACAGCAGGAACAGAAGATCACAGGTTTTTTAGTTTTTCCAGCTACATTTTCTGAGACAGTAGAGTAAACATGTATTGTTTGTATAATACACAAAACCTTTTTCTTTCTGGAGTAAGTTAAGCCAGTAAAGGGAAAAAAATATATGCCACAATACACCTTACCTCATTTTTCCTATCTCCTTTCTCTCTCTGCTGTAACAAAGACTTTCAGTAATTCTGTTTCTGGAAAATTCATCTGACTTCAATAAGGCAGCATAAAGGTTTCTCAGCAATTATTTAAGAGCATATTGCTGAGTTCAACCCCGATGGAAACAGCAGCTCTGAAGTTTATGTTTTGTAGAAGCAGTAAAAAAAGCATAAGCATAACCTAAGTACAACATTTTCACTTTGTAACAAAAATGAATGTAGATCTGCAAACAATCTGGATTCTTCTGAGGTGTTCTTAAGGAAAGTTCACCTATAATTTATCCAACAGTGAAACAAATGTCTTTGCCAGTGACTTGAACAAAAGGGAACCAGTTTCAGCATAAAGCTTATTGATGTAAGTGAGCGTGGTTGAGTCTTGGGAAAAAAAATATTTTTTTCTTCAGAAATAAGCACAGTGATGTGAACATGTGAAATAGCCTTACAAAGAAGCTGCCAAATGTCTATTCAAATAGGTATTTGTATGAACGTGATTCCCAATATGGTCTGTCTGCATGTTGCGCACAAAGTGCACATATTTTTCCATGGCATTGTCCTTGTGTATCTCTGCATTTAAAATTATTCTTGTATTAGCATGGTTATAAGTGGTTACAACATTTTGGGGTAGTTCTTGGGTCTGAGTATGTATGTAGCCACACCCCTGCCCTGCAGTGGGGTGTAAGCTGCCGTGCATTGGGCTTTCTCTAGATGTGCAATAGATTTTTCCTTCTTGCTCCATCTTCTCATTATCTTGGTAATAAACCGAGACACCTGACCTGATGGGCATAGAAACATTCTATGTTTCTGTCCATTCTGTCTGGAGTTACTTTTGTAATTTAGATGAGGTTTCATTTTCAAGAAACTTTCCTTCATTTTAGAGAAGATAAAACTTTTTGCCCAGTAATCCAAGTGGAGAGACTAAATTTATTTTTATGGAAGAAATTGAGGAAGATGAAAGGACACAGTTTAAATGCTATGATCATTATGTGTGTCACTAGGTCTTTTATTGTCTTCATCAGAACCTGGTAAAAGTCCTCCTCTCTAATTTTAAAACCATGGTCTTATTTAATACTGATCTCCAGATGACAAAACTGATCTCCAGGTGATGACTGTGTAGTTTGGAAATACAACACAATGTAAATTAAATTAATGTCCATTTGAAGACTTCAGGGTTAGATAATGTTTTTTCTTCAGTATCTTAAAAACAATGCCTGTGTTTTAAGCAACTAAATAACATAAGTTTTTGAACAGAATTAAATCCAAAGCATAAATGAAACATATAGACTAAAAAATAATAAAAATCTATTTATTATGGGCACTGTATGCTCACCAAAATATTTCTGAAATTGTTTTCTGTGAGCTTGTCATAACTATAATATCTGGTATGAGCATGTTTTGAATTTCATTAAGACTCTTAGTGTTCCCATTCGAAATCTCAGATTGATAACAGTATTTCCTCTGGAAAGGATATTATAAAACATCTTCTTGCCAAAAATAGGTGATTTATTTGTCCAATGTCATAAAGGAAGCCAAAGGAAAAGCCAAATGAAAACTGACTCTATTACCTGCCTCTATTGACTACCGTACAAACTTCTGACTCTATTACCTACCTTTACAAATGAAGGCATATATCTGTGGAACCATTTTAAAGTTTATTTGGATACTATCTTGGGGTGAATAACTGTTGATTCAAGATTTTGCCTCCTCACAAGCCATAGAAGTTGTCTTTTGAACCAGTGAAATTACTTTCTATTTGCAACTGCTTTAAATACTTTTATGAAGTTATTTTACAGGTTCAGTTGGCAATGTTTCTATACCCAAACACAGAAAGGGAGGTGTTTTAGAAAATTGCCAATGTTTCGCAGAAAAATTTGTACCTTTATATATGCAGAAACAAAATTACAAATAATGCAGAAACGCAGTATTGTATTTTTATAGTTCTCATAGAGTCATTGAATCTGTAAGGTCAGAAAAGACCTCCAAGACCACTGAGTCCAACTTTGACTGAACACCACCACGTCAGTTAAACCAAAGCACTAAGTGCTGACGCCGATCTGGAGCGGTCAGCCCGTTCCGCCCGCAGCGTCAGCAGAAAGATCTCCTAGCCTGACAGCTGAGCAGCTTCCCCACAAAGGGCTCCGTCCGAGTGCTGGTTTATGTGAAGGCGCGAGAGTAAAAGGAGGAGAGAGAGGACTTTGGTGCACAATCTGACAGCTTTAATGTAGAAACACCGTCAGAGGAAACAGGGACCAAAGCCAAAATCAAGGTCGATGCATGGACTTTAAAAACTTGGAAAAGGAGGGGGTCCAGGGTATAGCGCCAATGGGGTAGGGTTGAGGAGGAGGGTCAAGGGGCACAACTTCCAATCAATACAACTTGGGGGAGGTAACCAGAGGTACAAGCCCATAGAATGTCAAGGATAGCAGAACTTTCTAGAAAGATATGAATATTAAACGAGGGTGATATATATGCAGGAGGGGATTGGCATAAACTTGGCAGGGTACAAACCAAAAGGGTAGGAGGGGTGTAGGATAATGGACTTACCAGCTCCACCACTGGTCATTGGATCACCAACCAGTTTGGCGGGCTACTACGAAGTGCCATGTCCAGTTGTTTCTTGAACACATCCAGGGATGGTGACTCCAGCACTTCCCTGGGCAGCCCATTCCAGTGCTTCACTACCCTTTCAGTGGGAAAATTCTGCATGTTCATCACTAGACACGTGAAATACATAAAAAGTGCCAGCATAATCACTTCTATGAAGAAAAATGAAACATTTACAGTGTTAAAATATGTACTGTGCTTAATTTTTTTCCTTTTACAAATTGTATAGATTAATTGCCTGCAGAAAGGGATATTTAACCAATTTCAAGAAGCAGTTGACAGGGAAAAAAAAACTGTTTATTTCTGGAATGAAATCTCTAAGAATCAGATCAAGAAACATACCTCTCTTGTCCTGGGGTACAAAAGATTTTTGTCAGAACAGAGTATGCTAAAGGCATTGCTAAAACCAGAAGTATAGACTATAAATCCTGTGTGAAAGAACTGACCTCAATTCTGTTTCTTTCAAAGTAGGGAATATCATGGGAAATGTGGGAGAGGAATAATCTCATCTACAAACTGGGAAATGTGAAAGAATGAGATGTGCAAGAGTGTAATAAGTTAGATGAAGTATTTCTGAGCTTTGGAATGTCAAAAGCATACACATATACTTCAAATAAATTTCTAAATAAGTACAGAAATACCAATATTTTCAGCTTTATTCTTCTACAAAGATGCTTTTTATTGAAAAAAAACCAATCCCCATAATATTTACTTGAGACTGTGATTTTTTGTGAAACTATGTGTGAGGTCAATGAAATGTTTAAATTCCAATATGCTAAACTCTAACTCAAGACAAAAAAAAATTGAATTTCAAGTGATTTTGTGACATAGATTTGAAATATCTCACTGCAAGTCTTTCATATTCTGTATGGAAAAGGCATAGCATCATATAATTAGTATCTTTTACACTTTGAGAGACATTAACAAGTCATTGATATTCTTACTCAATGTCTTTGTGATAGATGAAACATTTCTTTGTGGGAAGCCATCATATTCCTTATGTAAACAGCAATGTTTTTTTCCTACTAATAACAGAAATCTACCTAATGGAACTTGATGGAGCTTTATGAGTCCAGCACATGGGAACAACCTAGTTCTGTACCTTCAAGATCTCCTTCTTGAAGAATGTCCAGCATCCCTGGACATTTGGCAGTCATGAAGGCGTTTTGCCCTTCATGACTGCCCCACAAGGGACTGTGTCAACAGGCCCCTAAGCAGGCCAGAGTTTTCCCTCTGGAGGTCCAAGGTTCTGCTGAGCACCTCCTTAGTTCCATGACTGCCAAGAGGTCTCCAACCACCACATGCCTCACCATTCCTTCTCCATACACCAACACCAGGTTCAGTGGGTACCTCCCCTAGTTGGCTCATTCACCAGCGGTGTCAGGCAGTTGTCTGCCAAACACTCCAGGAACCTCCTAGGCTGTGTTCTCTGCTCAGTTGAATTTCTAGCAGACATCTAGTAATCTGAAGTCCCCCCAAGGGCCAGAGATTGCGAGATTTCTCCCAGCTTATAAAATATTTCATCTGCCTCTTTGTCCTGCTTGGGTGGTCTGTAACAGACTCCCACCAGGATACCTGCCTTGCTGGCCTTTTGTAAGACCTGCCACAACTGATGATTCTTTTCTTGTCCAGGAAAAGCAGTTTTAAAAATCAAGATTTAAAGCGGATTATGAAATTCAAGGGAAGTTTGAGCTGATAAAAAACCTTTGTTTTATTCTCTGATATAGAAAGAAACCCCAACAACTGAGCAAGCATATGCAATTTTCAGTGTCTCTAAAGGAGAAAAAGGCTTTTTTTCAGTTCTTCTTGAGACACTGCTTACAAAGCCATCCTGAATCTTTTGTTTTGTTTTGTGGCACATCACCTAGAGTATTTTAACTTTTGCTCACTTTCTCTCTTTTTAATCTTCTTATCACCCAAAGTGTGCATGTTACTATTTTAAAACTACAATTATAGCACAAGCCAAGACAGCTGTAGCAAATTAACCACAGCCTGGTATCTATAGAGTTTGTTTATTAATTAAGACATTCTTTTAACTTGTGTGCTTTTTGTGAAGTGGAGAGCTAGTATAACATCATTTCACAAGAGACCTCTGAACCCCTTTGCAGAAATTTCAATGCAGACACCTCCATAATGCCAAAAGGGTTTTGAAACACCACAATTAATACAAAGGATAATGTGGAACATACAACTTCCAGACCAAAGGAAATGACACTGCTTCTCTGTCCTCCATAGTAACGTTAATTTACAAAATTTTCTATGCTTTGTCCGCAAACATAACTATAATGATTAGTAATAACAGCAATTGTGATCTTTGATAGAAATAAGGAAGCATAGTTCATAAAAATAGAAGATTTTATTCTGCACACAGCAATTACTCCTGTTGTCAGCAAGATGAAAATCTGATGCATTATTGCACAACACAGTGTGAGCTGCATCTGAATGAGACTGTCCTTTCCAATAGCTTCACCCTCACCCTGTGCTACACTGTACAAGCTTACATCTGTGCCATACTACCTGAGGCTTTTGTACCATGCACAGACAAGCTAAGTAGCACACCAGCACTCTTCATGATTACTTCAAGGTCGGAAGTGTTTTCTACCTATTTTAATCAAGGGGGTCGTTCACTGTTTCAGACAATAGGTTAAGAAGTGTGTTTGGCATGACTGCTTTTTCTCTAATGCCCAAATAGACAATGGAGCAGTTAAATGTTTTGTTATGTCTCTTAGGAAGAATCTAGCAAAGCTAAGAAAAGGATGCTTGCTTATCTCCCAGGCCCATGAATACTCTTCTTGTGAAGGTGAAGAATAGGTGCCATACGCTATCAGTTAGAAGAAAAAGGACAGCCTTATGCATCACCAAGTCCAGGAATAATACAAATGGTTGAAATTTCTGCAAAATCTTAATGCAATGGCTGAAATGCTTGGCAACAAGGCAAAAGAAGAAAATTTTGCATTTGCAGCTATATTCTGCTAAAGGCTTGCAATTTTGCCATAGAATTCAATCCCCTCATGGTGGTGAGTTCTGGTTTTGACTAGGATAGAGTTAATTTTCTTCACAGTAGTTACAAAGCTTTGGATTTGTGCAGAAAACAGGGTCAGTAACATAGGGATGTTTCCATCACTGCTGAACAGCTGTTGCACAAGTCCTCGCCCCACTTTGCCAGAGAGGAGGCTGGGGGTGCACAAAGAGCTGTGAGGTGACAGAGCCAGGACAGCCAATCCTCACTGACCAAAGGGATATTCCCCACTATATGGCATCATGCTCAGCATATAGAGCTGGGGGAAAAAGGAGGAAGAGGGGACATTTGGAGTGATGGTGCTTGTCTTCCCAAGTCACCATTAAAAGTGATGGAACCCTGCTCTGCTGGAAATGGCTGAACACCTGCCTGCCCATGGGAAGAGGTGAATGACTTCCTTGCTTTGTTTCGCTTGTGTGTGCAGCTTTTACTTTACCTATTTATGCTTTTATCTCAACCCACGAGATTTCTCACTTTTACCCTTTCAGTTCTCTCCCCTATCCCACTTGAGGATATTGAGTGAGGAGCTGTGTGGGGCTTAGTTGCTGGCTGGAGTTAAACCATGACATGGGCTGAGAATAAAAATTATCTAACCCCCTAATATAACAAGGTAGTGACATCTGCATGATGTTAATATAACATCCTAATATTGAAGATTTGTTGCAATTTATGACTGAAACTCTTCAACAGCACTAGTTGTCAAGCTACTAGTAGCCAATTTGGACCAGATTTCAGAAGTATCTTTATTAGCTATGTATGTCATGTCAGTCAATATGGGTATTTACTGACAGAGATTCTAGGTTTTAGTACTTTTGTCTCAGTCTGGAAAGCCTATATGTGTGGACCAGCACTTGAAGAAAAAAAAGAAATCGTTCCCATCCTTAGCCCAGTATCCATTCTGTATCACCTTTCTGAAAGTTAATGCATATGGGAAAGTTCAGTTGACAGAATCATACAATATCCAGCGTTGGAAGGGACTCACAAGAATCATCCAAGTCTGAGTTCTGGCACTTCACAGGACTGTCACTGTTGCACCAGGGACAGCAAGAAACAACATAGGCTCAATCCAGGAAGAAATGGCATTATTTATTAATTTACAGACTTGTTTATATATCTTAGTTCACTTGAATGGCATGAGGTTATTGGTCCTTGGCCATCCGCCTCTTAGAATGATTGGTTAAATCCTACAACACGCATTTCAAAATATTTCTCCAGTCAGTATCACAACAATACTGCATAACAATCTTGCACCTGCAAGATTGAGGGATTGGTTTACAAAAACCTCTGACTGGTTTTGGCCAGCATCCGTCTGAAAGCAAAGACTTTCACACGGATGCTGGCAGAAAGCTGGAAAATCTCCCCCTGACCAAGCCTTCAGCATCCACACAGGACAACTTCAAGAATCACACCATATGCCGAAGAGTGTTCTACAAATGTTTCTTGAACTCCATTGGTGCTGTGACCACTTCCCTGGGGAGCCTGTTCCAGCACCCAAATAAAAACTTACATTACATTTAAGAGTATCCACACAGATATACAGAAAGTGATTCTTTGAACTTGAAGTACAAACATCTATTTCCTTTATTTTTGGTGTCAGATAGATACTACATATTGAATATTCTTAGAATTCCTTTCTGTTCTGACAGACTGAACAACAGAGATTAATGATTGATGTCTTTAAGTCACTTACATAGAGAAATTTCCTTACAGGATCCAAGAGACCAAGTCAGGGTATTCTGGTACAGTGCTTCATCAAAGTGAATTATGGATTAAACAAATAGAAACTCAGGTTTTTTTCTGGCCTTTTACTAAGGAAATGTATGTTCATTCAGTGAAAGCTTTTCTTTTACACATTGATCGCTCACCATTTCTTGTAAACATTGTTAATTTTGTTGGGTTTTTTGATCAATACAGCTCAAGGCAACCATAAATTCACTAAAATTATCAAGAAAAAAAGAAAGAAATTTCTTTTACAGATAAGGCTTTCTAAATCAGTAGTGGCATACAAAATAGGTGATAATAGGGTAGTATTTGGAATTAAGTTCTTGTTTAGTCAAGTTCCATGAATATATTCAAAGGCGGATCCTGAAGATATCTTACATTCTGCCAAGCAGAGAATTTCCTAAAGCTCTCAGGCTGGCTGCCTTTTGAATTAATTTCAGGACATCTGCCTTCTACTATAACATGAATTATCAGATTGGCCAAGTTGTACAAAGATGTGTGGGAGTTTGAGGTGCAGGTTCTGCCTCATTAGAGATATTTCTACTTGATGCACATGAAGAAAAAACCAAAAAGAAACCCTTCCCAGAGACACAAGGACTTATGCACTTTTACACAGATAGTCCCATTCACACAGGAATACCTTTGCTGTCTTTCTCTGTTCTCTAGGCACCAGTTTCTGGAATATTTTGAATGTTTTTCTGATTAAACCTTCAATTATTAGAGGTTTGGTGTTTTTTAATCTATGGTGTGTGGTATATTCACAGTTTATCACACAAGCAACATCCTTTTTCTGAGTGCATATTATCTTTACAGTATTCACCCTAATTGTTTTTAATAGTGACCTCTATGAACTTTCTCATGTTATCAGATTGATTCTGAAGTGTCTTTAATTTACTGCACTAAGATAACATAATGACTATCACTTATCATCACCTCATATTCAGGTTTTATCTCAGCTTCCCAATACTAAATCTATGTTTTGAAATTTAGTACCCAGTGAAGGCAGTACAACCTGAATCATGTATACTGTAAAAACAGCTGATGAGTTCTTAGTTAAAAATTATTACAGATGATGCATTAAATTTGTAGTTTCTAAACAATAACATTCAATTTCTTTGCTGAACAAAGAAAGTTATAAAATAGTGAAAAAAACTTTTAAAAAGTTAAATCTCATATTTGAGCACTAGACTATCTCAGGTTTTCTTAGGGTTGCATGTCCAAAAATTATAGTAAAAACCCCATGTGGTACTGCCAGTGGGTACACAAACTGGGTGTTATCATTGTATACAACTTAAACAAAGAGGTCTCATTAGCTATGACAATTTACATACACTACCTCTAGCCTATTCTGACCATTTACCAAACATTTAATGTAGTAAAAGGTATGTTAATTTTTTATCATTTCATTGTATTTGTTCTCATTTTCATAAAGGTACAAGGAATGTCCATTTCATAAATTCTTCTGCAAAGTATAACAAATTATTTTCATCACAGAATAGTTTCTTCCTATATTTATTATCTTAAACAATCAAGTTTTCTAAACATCTAGTTGTAGACAACTATTAAAATAATACACAAATTGCCATATTATCAAAAAAGTCCTCAGTAGCTAAAGGAAATATCTCATCTCTAAAAGCCAGTATTCTAAACAAACACACAGATAGCAAACCTGCAAACCTATAGAAAATTATATTAACATATTATTCTATTTGCACAGCTTTACAGCTCTGCAAATCATATCACTACGGAGTACAGAATAATTTCACAACAGTTCTGAATTCCATTACAAAGCCTTCATTACTGGATTATTGGCCCATTAAAGCTACCAACACATCATTCTTGAATAATCACCATAATGATGAGCCTCTACCCTAAAACATAATAACGTGTATATGCCCTGCAGCAATAATAAAATAACAAATTAAGGTATACTAATATAACAAAGTACTAAGTGGAGTTGACAACAATCAGTAAAAAGACTGGCATGCCTGTATAGTATTCCCTAAAGTAATGAGAACAGTAGGTGAAGAATTTGTTTTGAATACACTGTATCTTAGGGAAGATACGAAGAAGCAAAAAACCTACCATCTCTAATATCCAGCCTGGGAGGTACAACTGAGTTGTGCCTGTATGTTTGCATAACAAATCAGTTTATTCCATACTTCCTGGATTTTCTGCATTTATTACTAGAAATAGCTGGGACACTCACAGAATTGTTTCAACAGGCATTCTGAAAACAGAAGTTCTGTATTTTCCAAGAGAACTGATATTACAGAGACACTAGTTCTACACATTTTTATATATATCTTCCAAAACACCTTCAGTTTTAAGCTGAAAAGACTCCCTTGTGGGAAGGAAAGAGTGGCTCATTTTCAGTGCTCAATCAGTTCTTGCAATTTCTTCCAAAAGTGCCAACAGGGATGCCAATTAATTGGAGCTAAGACAGATTTTGTGATGTGCCTTGAGATCATTATTGTATTTCATACAGGTCACTGACCCACTGTTGGCTAGTAATACATTACTGATCAAGAAACTTCAAACTGTTATGATTCATCTACCAAGGTCTCTCTTTTTTTTTTTTTTTAAGGGAATTAATAATTTTTGCTTCCTTTCAGATAAAAATTGAATTCTACTCTTGAAGGATACACTTCAGCTGAAATTCAAGTTACTGAATTCAGTTCAGAGGCAATTGGGTGAAATATAATGACCTGTGGGAAGTGATCCAGCTTTATAATCAGACTGACCCTTGAGGCCTCAGGTCTATCAGTCTATGAAGTTTAGCTGAAGCATTCAGGCTTTTCGAATCTGTACCACTGTACACTATGATAAGCTTCTTAAAAAAGAGCTCTTCTCTCAGTTCTGAAACAGAGAAGATACCCCAAAACAGCTATTTATTACTCCAGTTGTATTGATAGAAGTGTAATCACCCATTATTCTTGAACATAACACATTTTCACTGTAATTTTATTTTCCTTTTAGTCCCTTTAAAATGAAGGAGAGTAGGCAGATGAGGAGGGGTATTACTTCTAGATGTTTTTTCTCAAAGAAATAGCTTGAACCTGGCAGGGCTGGTAAGTTCATCTGATGATATTTCAGACTTCCATGCATGTTTATGCTTTCCACTTTCCTGGTTATAATATATTTTAGGACACAGTGGAAGGAGAATTATTTTCCAGTTTGATGGGCACTGCTACACTGACTATGTGGAAGCTGAAGTGTCCTTCAGGACTTTGAAATCCATAGACTTGGCTCCCTGACTAAACCTCTCCAGTTAGTGAAGAGTTTCTGATTTCTTCTTGATGAAAAGAATGAAGGCACTTAATAATTCATTTTTACTTTGTGAAAAATTTGCACCTGGCTACATTCTATTTCTCCTCTGTTGTTTTTGAGGAAGAGAGGTATTGAGGATCTGCACAAAGCAGGTTAAGGGTAAGATGCTGTAGCTGAGACCACACTCACAAACTGTCTGTGAGTAGAGTGAGTACAACAAATAAAACTCCAAAACTCTTAAATAGACAGTTCTGATAGTTTCCATGGTTGGGGATGGAAACTTTTAGTCAAGAAAATCTAGTTCCTTCTTGCTGTAAAATGTTTGCCAATGAACTTTCTGCCAGTATATATTATTTCATCTGGTCAGATGATATGGCTGCTGACTACAGCATATGAGTTAAAGATGTAACAGATGGAGAGGATACACTAAAACTTCAAATTTTTGCATATATAAGGCAGTAATACTCCATCTGGGACTTGCTCTGCCTTTGTGCTTCATCGAACACCTCATCAGACTAGAGCAGGCATCCCAGCTTTTCTGCTTCACAGAGAGACTCTCCTAAACTTTTAAATACCAGGCCAAAACTTTTCAAAAAACCTTTTCCTTGGATGTGTTTAATCACCATGGGAATAGTTTAATATTCTTACCTTCACATTTTCAAGCCATACTGAAGAAAATGTTGATGTGCCAACTCAAGCAAATTATAGGTGCATGTGTAATATGGAACATAAATGTTTAATGAAAGAAACCCCAACTTACTGATGAGAAAAATGGATTTTTTTAACTTACAGACATAAAATTCTGGGAAACTTAGTTAATAAAAGGGCTAATCCCTACAACAATAATTGTCTGTAACTCCCTTTTGGCTGAAAATTATAAGTGGTAGGTAGTGAAAAATACAAATATTCCTCAAATGTTTTTAAACTTTGTTGCTGCTGTTGACAGTTTGGTATTATTTCTATTATTTCTTTATTATTTTTGAATTAGTGTGAATAATTTGTCAGTTGTAATACTCAGGCCACTTAAGAGGCACATCAGATACATTTTTTGCAAATGAAACTGCTTACAGTTACCACTTCAGTGTGTATGTCCAGTGGCAGTAGATGGCTGTTATCCAGTGAAAAATACTGCATTTATTAAATCAGCTCTTAAATACAACAGCCTTGTGGAACCAAAATACTACAGAAAGGATATGGAACAGTAAGTATTTTCTCTCCATTAATTTGATTCATTGCACTGTTTATTTGTTACCAAAATGTACTGTAAAATATAAATGAAAACTAATACTTGTCCATGTGTAGTAACTATTGCACAAGATATGCTGGACATACTTGTGCAAAGGGCATGAAACTAAATCCAAGATACATTTAATTAAAAAGAGATTATTCAGACTCAACAACATAGAAAATCAAATTATATCTGGTTGAATTCTAGTACAACATTAGGTCACTTAAATCCTAAGCTGAATTCCAAATACAAAGTATTCTGCTTTCTGAATCACAGTGAGGGAGGAGGGTAGCAGACCAGGCAGCAGCACTTGCTCATCTCAGCAAACAACTGACTCTAACAAAGGCTATTGCTTTCAGCATGTTCAGTTGTAGGGATGTGATGAGAAAGCAACAAATGCAGGTACCCTCTTTATCGAAGGCATATGTGGAAGAGCACTGTCCCAAATTCTCTCAAGCAGGTTTTGGCTTAAGCTGCTTCATTGCACATCATCTGACTTCCATCCTGCAGAGCCTGCGATACCTAAGGGGAAAAAGAGGGAATCCTGGACACACTCACAGCACTGCAATTTTAACTTTGTATGTGTTAGAATTTGGCTGGCCTACAACCAACTTTCTCCCTTTGCACAAATGGAGGCATCCAGTGGAATAATTGCATTTAAGGGATATATCAGGGAAAATGGAGCAAGAGAGCTCTCTTGCATTATACGGGTATGGTTCCTCCAGCTATTGAAATTTTGGAAACTTTTTCTGACATCCTCCCAGGATGATTCTGCTCCAAGTGAGTAATACAGTTCAAAGTGAGATACAGAAATTTGGACTTGAACACGTGAATGTACTTAATGAAGAATGATACCTTCTCTTTTTAATGTAATTAGCAAGTCAATAAGCACTGAGGTGCTTGCACAACACCCCAAACCAGCTAGAGCTTTGAAGCCAGTTCTGCCTATGTCTTTCCTTTTATACAAGCAGTCCAACAAGACCAAACAGCTTTTATAGACCTCTTTTTACTAGAACTTTAAGTGTAAAGAGAAACTCTTTTTAAAAAAGGAGAAAAAATTAGCATGTGAAGAGTGAAAGGAGGAGACTTGGAAACAGATCTTACTCCCTTTGCCAGTCATGTTCTTAAGTAGCAAGTAACTTTAAGTAACCCTTTCATTTAGGGTTGTTTTCATCCAGCAACCTTTACTTGGGCTGTAATAAACCCTGCAGGGATAACTTTGGATTTACTCTCAATCTATAATGGTCTGCATAGGTACCTCTGCCTACTTCAACCTACACTCTGAAATATTATCCTCTGAATATTTCCAACTGTTCCCATAAAAGAGTCAATTCCTTCTACTGTCTTTTAGAAAGTTGTGTTTGACAAAGTGTGCAGCAATCAGGACATGACAAATGGAAGTCTTCTTGCTCTTCAGATTCATCCTGAAAAAGAATTACAATGTGTAAAATGAGAACAAACACATAAAAGAGCCGCTGCAGAATGAAAGATCATCACTTTTAAAGGAAAATTTGCAATTTTGCTGTTGAGTACTGTAATTAATTGCTACAGTAATAGATAAAAGACTTCTGCACTTTCAAAGAAATTTTATTCAGTATTTCCCAAAGCACGAAGAAGGAGCTCCTTTGCAATCTGATCCTCAGGCCCTATTCAGCCCTTGAAGTAAGGGACTGTTGTGCTTTGGCAGGAGCTGATATATTCACTGTTTTCTTGATCTTCATTGTCAGTGCATAGAGATATATTTGAGGAGACATCTGTGGTGGTTGACCCTGTCTGAATGCCAGATGCCCACCAAAGGCACTCTACCACTCCCCTTCTCAAACCAGATAGGGGAGAGAAAATATAATGAAAGGCTCATGAGTTAAGGTAAGGACAGGAATCACTCACTGTCACAGAGCAGGCTGTTCCTGAAGAACTGTGCCCTGTGGAAAAGGGGCCCATGCTGGTGGTAGAGAATAAAGTTAAGCCCAGCAAGAAGGTACGGGTTGGGAAAGGTGCTTTTAAGATTTCTGTTACTAATTTTGACTGATAAATAATTCAACTAATTTCCCCAAGTCAAGTCTGTCATGCCCGTGAGGGTAATCGGTGAGTAATCTCTCCCCATCCTTACCTCAACTCACAAGATCTTTGTTATGTTTTCTCTGCCTCTGTCCAGTTTGAGGAGGAAAGTGAGAGAGTGGCCTTGGTGGGCAGCTGCTCTACAGCCAGGGTCAAACCACCACAACATCCAGCATGTTCTTTCAAGTGCTTGCAAATGACACCCCTCTTATAAAAGAACTTTTCACTTGCAGAGGACATTTCCACTTAGCTGATGCCACTGTTCAGTAATCTGCCACATGTGAGAGGGATGGATAAGTCCTCTGAATGTAGTTATGTACTGGATCTTTGAACAAGCACAAAGTGCAGATGCATGGAAGCTGGATTACAACTATCAACATGTGACTGCACATTAGTTTATCAAAAGAAACGGAGAAGAGGTGGCATGTTACAAAATAGAAATAAATTAAATAACTCCTAGATTCCAGTGTTTATGATAAAATTAAAATTTCAAAACATCCTTCATAAGATATTTTAGACCTATTTCTTTTCCACAGAAAACACCTGGAGAGTTAAATGCAATATTCTCTGGTTTAGATTTATAATGGAAAAGTATTAGAAATACTTGTTTCAATTCTTTTTCTAACATGGGGAAACTACAATACTTCCCCAGGCAATTATTTTGTGTTTTGTGCCCTTATTTACAGAATGCCAACTGTTGCCTTTGCATCTAATGAAAAGGTAATGTGGCAATGCTGTAAATGCTTATACTGTAGGCATCAGACTTTATCAACTGAAAGTCAGATAAGCTTTTTATTTTGTGCAAGAATCCTATTGAGATTCCTAGGCAATGATCTCTGACATTTTATATCTATTTTTGTTGCATTTATGCAACTGTACTAAGTCTTGCTAATATTTCACATCACCTCTTCCTCATGCATTAGAACATTTGTAGCTTGTGCCTTAACTAAGTTCTTTCCCTCTTTCCTCCCATCATCCCCACGTCCTAACTAGCTTAGAGTGAGTGCTTTTAATTCATGTTACCTGGACCTCAAAACTACATATATTAATTTCTTCTTTCCTGGTGATGCATTCCACTGTGGGGAACTGTGGAGAGTTCTTTTAAAAATGGATGGTCGGGAACGAAATTAAGCCAAATGAGGCAAACATTGTATCTGAGAACTGTTTGTTATTGATAACAAAAAGGAGAAGGAAAAGGAGTTGCCCAAACGAAAGAGGGCTAGAAGAGAAAGAAAAGAAGAAAGGAAAATGGAAAAGTACTGGGGGAGAGGAGAGGGGACAGAGAGAAAAAGAGGGCGTTACCACCAGTGAGCCAGGGCAGTGCTGTCAGCGTCCAGGCGGTGAGGGGGTGCGCACACTGCCTGTCTGTGGACAGCCTGGGTCTTAGCGAGCCTGCGTGGCTCCCGGGCACAGCTCGGAGGGGCGCGGCTCCACAGGCACAGCTCCCGCAGCGACAGCACTGGACATGAAGTGAGTGGGCACTCGGACGGGAGGACCGGGACCCTGGACAGGGTTGCGGTGAAGGTTGCAGTGACCAGATGGATCGGGGCGGCAGGGCAGGCACTGATCTGCCTGGCAGGGTTGGAAGCAGGCAGCCCAGGCAAGGACATGGGGCGAAGTGGCAAGGCGGCGGTCAGGGGCACAGGAAGGCAGGACAGGTGTGAGGGCGAACCAGTGAGGGCAGGAGAACCAGAAGGCAGGCGGGCTGGGGACAGGGCAAAGGAGGGAGCGAGCCTGAGCAGTGAATAGTAGCAAGTCCCCCCAAGCAGCAATGTAGTTGGTTTTTATACCCCCTGGCCCCTCCCAAAATCTGCCCGCTAACAGGGAACTATTGGCCCAGTCCAACCTTTCTTTGCCATCCATTGGTGGAGACCTTTTCATCACCTGATGGGAGAAGCCCCTCCACAGTGTCTCCTACTCCCTGTATCATGGGAGGTGTTGCCAGGAGAAGTCTCCCCAGAGACGAGGCTTCTTCTAGTTGCCTCCTGCACATGGCACATGTGCACCCCTCCTCTACATGCCTCTGACAACCATTGTTGAGGCATAACAAAACTGAACTGGCTGTTCACACCTGGTTTGGAGTTCATCTAATTCAAGGTCTTTCAAATCTTTCACTATTGCAAACAATCCCAAGCCCTCTCTTCTGCACACCATGGTGAATACATAGGATGTGTAATCTTTAGTAATGTTTTTCTACTTTTCACATCCTGTTTAAAAGGTCTGAGAAATTTCACTGGTCTTCTCAAGGAAAGCTAATTTCCCTCTCACCTTCTCCTCTGAAGGCTATCATCTACTGTCTGGATTTTATATACTACCAGAGAAATCTGGAGCCTGTGTCTGTTAAAGTTAGAGAAGGCACCATTACAACCAGCCTTTTTTCTGTGGCGCAGATCATGTGGCTGTATTCTCTCAAAATAGACCCATTTGTTGCCCTGCCACTTAAAATTTTTCATCTTTTCACTTTGTTACTGTTTTTATTACAATTGCTGGTCACCTGTAGTCTTGTGGGTCCCTTCCAACTCAGGATATCCCATGATTCTATCACTTGCTTACTGGTCAAAGTCAAAATATCTGCTGCTCTTTATTAAGATCTGCACTTCTCTAGGGTTTTTCTCTTCCTTGTAATACACCTCAAAATTTCTGTGTGCTTTCAGTTGCTGTTCCATTTATCTGCCATTTGACTTTGAGAGGTTCACTGGTGTTTATTGTGTGGAATTTGTCATACTCTCTTTTAACTTGTCACGATTCTAAGTATCAATTCTTAAGAAACATTTAAACAGTGAAATTGGATCAGGAACCACACCATTAGGGTGATGACTCCCACTTGCACTTGGATTCTTTCACATTTTGTTTGAGGAAAGAAACTTTAATTGCTCCTCAACTCTTGCATTAATTTCCACATTCTTTATTTATTACAGGTCCTGTATATTTTCCTTTGAACATTTTGAATGCTTAGGTCTCATAAAACTTCATGCCCAGTCTAATTCCCCTTCATTGTCGATTTCACGCACAATTCTTCAGCCCGATTTTTTGAGCAAAGCTGGAAATTTTGAGAATCCTAAATTTACCTGTCTAAATTTAGACCTCATTGCTGCTTGCTTAATATTGCTTTGTTTTCTTTCTGGAACATTGCATCTTTCCCTCTTCACTGCTAACTCTTTGCTCTAAATTGGGATGACAGGTTTGACAAACTAAGGAAAGCTGCAAATTGCAAGGAAATGCATAGAGTAGTGATAAGTGAATTAAGAAAGACAAGGTGCTGTGAGTGGATATGTGATTATTAGGATTACAGTTAACAAGCAGAGAAAAATCCAGGAGACATAATGAAATGAGAAGAGTTATGGAAACCAGCGTGCTAGTATATAATGACAAAGGGTTATAACCCTCACACATCCTATATGACTATTTAAACTAACATAATTGATAGATTGCATCAAGGTAGGACATTCTGCATGCTATAGTTTTCAAGATAATTATCTGCTAATATTATTATATGCAATACTAGCCAATGCTTGCAAAACCATTACAAAAAAAACCCCAAAATAAATTAGTAAAATTCTGTAGAAATCCATATCAATTGCTACTTACTTTTTTATCCTCTTCCTAATGGTTACATAATATGCGTGATACTGTGTGGAGTTGTTATCTTTGTCATTATGTAAAGGTTGCTTTGCTTAATTTCAATGGTAACAAGTTGGAAAGTAAAATAAGAATGTGTGTGTGTGGAGTAATAAAATAAATAAACAGCTAACACTATTTTTTAGGCTTAAATTTCATCCATCTCTATAAATGAGTTTGGCATAATCAGTGCAGGATCACATTTGAATGCGTGGGTGTTTTTGACTTTCAGTAAATCTCCACATCTCATATACTACTGCACCCTTTAATTTACTACTTAAATTACTTACAGATTCAAATATATGAGAAAAGGACTCCACAATACCATTTGTGTTGAAATCTTTAGCAAATTCAGATGATTTCAAGTCTCCCCTTGAACGCAATACAAATTCCTTCTTAAATGTCCTTAAGACTCATCTATACAAGTTCTCTAAGGTATCTAGGGTTTCTTATATACAAAGGTAAGTATTTATACTTGTAGACTACAAGAGAAGACAATATTTGTAATCAGTTTATTTAGAAAATTTAGGAGAAACTATAAAGAGTTCATCAGCTTCAAACTGTTAAATCCTCAACATTTCAAACAGACTAGGCAAAATATCTCATATATCTCATTGAAAAAAAAGCATTCAACATCTTTTGCATTTATACCAAAGTTACTGTATAAATGGGTATTTGGTGTTTAGCTAGAAATTCTTCTAGCTAAAAATTGCCTATATTCTTTGAATTCTGGATGAACTAAGAACCACAATAAATTTACACTGTATCTTATGAAAGCCATGGGGGAGACATCTGACATCTTACTCAAGGACACAGCTCCTTTTTAAAAAGAAGGATGCTTGACCTCATGTCCTGCCCCTATGCAACAGCCTGCTAAATAATTATGCTCTAACTTTCTCTTGGTATTTTCTGTTTAGTGTTCTGATGATAGTTACATTCTGATGACATTTTTCTGCTTGTAAGTAAAAGTGACTAGTTCAGAACTGTTCAGGCTGTGATGTACAGCAGTGTAAAACAGTTAAAAGTAGTGATTAAAACAAAATAAGTGTGTTTTCTTGAAGAGGGATCTACTATATGCTTCTAGTTCAGAAGGCTACAAGGAGTGACACAATAGCACCCTAAGGGAAAAAGAAGAAAAGCCTAGTGACAGTGTCCTAGCTTCATTGCAAATACATCGTGTTAATATTGCACCCTTGAATCCAAGTGTTAGACTGCAACATCTGAAAAGAAAGTTCTTTTTAACCCTGTGAACTAATTTGCTGTTCAATTACCAGGATTTCAGTTGGACCATATCCAATTCAATTCTTAAAAATACATGGATGCCTGCTGGATAGCTCTGCACTAAGCCTCTGGGTTATCTCATCTTTCACTCTTACAGTTTATTTAAACCCATTTCTTCAATTGCTCAATTCATTGCTTGTCAAAGGGAGATGTTTGAATCTCCAGATTTTGATTCTAATTTCACTAGTTTTTCTCAGCCCTCAGTAAAGAATCAACTCCACCATTTTCTGATTTCAGAAAATTTCTTATTTTTAAATCGTTTAAATTGGGATCTGTTCTTTATTTGGAGAGTTTTCTGTAGCTTGATCCTCTCAATCCTTCATGTATGAGATTCTTGTACAATTCCCTGTGCCTGGATGTTCTTCTGTTTTTCTGACCATCATGTCTTGTAGTTACTTGTATGGTTTCTTTCACATAAACGGTACCAGTACCGGGGAACCAGCTGTACCCACAATTTCTGTCTTCTTCCATTTATCAAGATCTTCTCAAACTTTTTTCTCTCCCCTGGAGGTTGAAATGCTTTCTACTCAAACCACACTTTCACAAAGTCCCTCAGGGGCTGGTCAAGGTTCTTTGGCATCTGTTGAGGAGAAGAAATAGACCCCTTTATTTCCTTCATTTGCTGCTATGCTGAATGCAATTCTTTGAAAATGACCAGTTTCTGTTGCATATTTCATTGGAAGTGCCTCAGTGTTAAGTTTCATGAACATAATGCATATTTTTCACTGTATTCAAATCAGAATCAGAGGTAAAAAACTGAATAAAACTAGACAAAATTTCATAACTGCCTTGAATGCTTAAATAAACCCCTCTGGCAATGCAAGAGAAATATACTGGGGAAATGATGCACTGTATTATTAATGTTGAAAAAAATGTAAAAGGTGTATTGAAATCCACCATTCCCTTCCTGATAGATGTTGTAAACTTTAACTGGCAGCTACATGCTAGAAAGGCAGAACATCTGTTTCATTTGTGAGAAAAATGATCTCAGGCTTAACAGAAGGCTATTAAAATAGAAATGGTTATTATATCATCTCAGTTTCCGGAACTTTCACTAATTCCACAATGAAAATTCAGGAAAAAAAAGGTATTTTTTACCATAAAAATAAAAAGTGACATCGAATTTCCTGTTACCTGAGCAGTGATTCAGAGTTTTTAGTTGCAAAGAAAAATCCTTAAGTTTTCAACAAAAGAATCCCAGCAACAAATGAGGAATTTGTCTATGTGAGGAACAGTCAGATTGCAGACCTCTACCCCAGCACTCTGGCAAAATACTTTCAGTAGAAGCTTAATCCAAAATAGTCATTAAAAGCTGAACAAGAGATTTTCCTGGTCAGCCAGGAAAAAAAACTCCTTCAGTATTTCCTTTCTGTCACTATTCCACTATTATTCACAGCATTCAATTCTTTTTCATCCTTTGTATTCCCTTTCAGGCCTGCTATTGTGCAAAGAGAAATGGTATATTGAAGGAAGAGAATTTACGTTGGTCAAAGTTACTCAAAGCCAATTCAAATACAAATTAGAGAGAAAGAAACTTTCAAAACAAAGAAGAATGTAAGTAATAATAATGCAGGGTAAAACTAGTATTGAAAAAAGTGGTCCATTTTACAAATCAGTGGAGGGCCACATCAAAAAGCCCCTTATATAGCTAAAGGTAAAACTAAGAAAAATATCTGAATATTGACTCCAATGACATTATAAAAACAAACACTAAAAAAGAAATAGTGCAAAAGACCTGGAAACACCTACCTGATAGACAAACATGGTATCTGAAGAGGTAGCCTGAGGATCATCAGAGCCTATCAAACTTGATTTTCAATTTTTTTGTCCCTGATTTTTCATCTTAGCTAATTACATCAACTGAAGCTTGTGCTATAGCAGACATTAAAGAAACCACAGAAAAAAGTATATTTTCATTGAGAGGTAGATTTTCAAATATCCAGTAAGGTGTAAGCTGTCAGGAGTTTCTCCTGTGATTCAAATATTGACAACACATATCCCTTCCCCAGGGATTTCAACACACTGCATCTTCTCTTGCAGTGGACATATTAATAAGGCCTCTAATCTTAACATGGCCGAGAATGTTCATTTTCTGAGGAAAAAAAAATTACACATAGTTGAATCCTTTCGAATTCTTTTAATGTGGTTTTGTGAATTCCTGTGAGTATAGATTAGGTAGACTTTAATTGTCTTGTCAAAAACTTGAGAAGTCTGAGAAATGAATTAAACATGAATGGAAAGACCAAGTATTGTTATGGATAAAAATCTACCTAGAGGATAAGAGAGAATAAATTTTTTATTGTAAGAAATGATTAATAGTTGTCTTTCATACAAGAACTGTCCCTGGAAAGCAATTGAGGAATGAGACAACAAATGTGAAAATTACTTAGGCTAATCAGGACCAGAAAGAGCTGTGAAGAGCTGCAGAAAGCTATAACCAGCTGGAACAATGGGCGACTTGACAAGCAGACAACCATGTGTTATTACAAAAACTAGGTAAAGTGCATAAGAAAGAGAAATGCAAATCTTGCTTCTCAGAAATGCCAGTTATAAATGAAGAGTTGTGAGTATCAAATTGGAAACAAATCTACAAGTCAATAGTGAAATCTCATCTGGGCTTTTGGTGACTGTGCTTTTAAAAAGATGCTTCAAAATGAAAGAAACTCAATAAGGGCGAAAATACTGAAGCTGTAGGGGGAAAAGAGGCTGCAAAGATTAATATTATTTGCTTTAGAAAAGAAATGAGTAAGAGAGTATGAGGAAAACCTACAACATAATCAGTGGTAGGGAAGATGGAGTGAACATACTTGTCTGCTTGTTTCATAACATGAGAACATGGAGACATTCAATTTAGTTCAAAGGCAGAAACCTGAAAGATTATCTGTACCCTTTCACATTACAGTGCAGTTATACTGTGACACTTCTACTTCCAAGAGTTTATTTAGGCTAAATTTAGTGAGATTCAAAGAGGAATTGAGTATTATGTGATGATCAAGTCAGAGTTCTCCAAATTAGTGACAAATAAAACTTTGGATGTTAAATTCTGCCTTTTATGGTTTTTATGCTTCAATCAGTCTCTAAAAACTAGAAAGGAGCAGGTAACCTATGTAGGGGGACAGATTATGCCATACCTATGCCAACTACAGAATGCTTGACTCAGTCCCTCAAGCTTTTTAGTTCTTCTCTTTTTAAACATAAATTACTGTATAAAATGTCCACGCAGTTAACAGTGTATGGCATTTAGTTTTTGTCCATGTTTCTGTATAGTTTAATTGAATATGCAAATTCTAATGTACAATTACTTTATTTTTTTATAACATTGCATTATGACTCAAATCAGCATGCAACTCAAAGTGAATTCAAAAACAAATAAGAAATGAAGGTAGTTACAAATGCAATCTGAAGTACATGAACAACCACTTTATTTAGCTAGCGAAAGTCTAACGAATGCCTGAGCAGGTTTCCCAAAGGAATAAACAAGCAATTAAAAAGTCAAAATCACAAAAATGTCAGTGGTTATTTTGGCTCTCTTCCCCAGCAGGAGCACTCATTAAATAAACATGAGTCTTCTTTTTATATTTCTGTGTTTTTGCCTTTTCCTTGAGTGCTCGTTTCTCCTTTGCTTTTGTGGATTTCTTTGCTTTTGTTTTGTTTGGTATTGCTTTTTTCTACACTTTATATTATAACCTGGATATAAGGAATATAAATTGCAAACTAGTGTTTCCAGGTGTTGGAATCACAGCTGTGTGGAAAAAGTCCCCAGACCAGAAAAGCGTATAAAAATACGCTTATTGTGAAGCAAAGATTTTCTTTTTTACTAAGATAATATGAGAATAGGATAGGAATATCAGCTTGTATTCTGAAAAAAGTTTAGGAGCTGTTCTATTAATTTCAAAAAGTATCAAGTTCTCAGTGTTGGTTTTTGTTTTTCCCATTTATTCTAACTAGTCCAGTAAAATTTTTCTTCTAGAGTTGATCCATTAAATAAAAGGAATCACAACATGTATTTTTGATTACACACATTATGGTATTAAATAATGTATTAGTCTTCTTTGATTCTACATAAAAAGAATGTTAATGTGAAAATGAACCATTGGGGAACAAGGTTGTTCTTAGTTACGTTAAAGAAAATGTTATTTACTTGGTTTGTGTTACAGGAAGAAAGTTGAAAAGAATAAAGGCTCACCTGCATCATTGTTTAAGCTGATTATGGATTTTAGAGAAATTCCTTCAATAATTATTCATCGCTATGTTCCTTTCATCTTTCTCTCAAATGCTTGGTGCCAACTATTGGCAAAAAGAGAATAATGAAGTGTATGAATTGCTAGATTTTATTAGCTGTAGCAGGGATTATCATGTTCCCTGTCACGAAATATTTGAAAATACTAATTTTACTAGAAAATCACTGTATTTTTCAATGTATAACCACATAAATTTTTTTCTGAAATCAGAAAACTTTTTAGTCATTAATTATAACATCTAACATATTTTTAAATAACCCATAAAATCCTGTAAATCTTAGAGCAGGACACCTGGTCCCATTTAGGGTTCAGTTGAATATCTGGCAGGAAATTTATATCAGTGATCTTCTTTTAAAAGCCATCCTGTCACTCTCTCAGCAATGTTATATCAGTCTGAGTGCTGCCTCCTCTCTCTCCCTTTTAGTTTCATTAACTCCTGGCAGCAGCCGAACTTATTCATAAATGAAAATGAGAAGAGAAGACCTTGATGAGGTTCATTATCTCTGAAAGTGGTAATTATGTTATGATCAGAGGACAAGATGTTGATGCAGCAAATTTTGATAGGTGGAGCCTCAAGCATAAAATTATATACCCAGTAACAAATGTCCATGGTGATAGCTTGGAACAAAGCGGAGAGTGAATAGTAGCTTCCTGTAAAGAAAAAATTGTGGTGAAAGAGGCCCAGTGGAAACCTAACGAGCAAAAAAAGAGCACATAAAACAGGTTGGAAAGATTGTTGTTTTCTGTTTGTAGTGTCACTGGAAATTAAAAGAAAGCTTAAGTGCAGTCAGAACTAAATATCCATTCAAAAATGGTAAAAGCTAAAAATGAGATTAGTTGCAATGAGCTCAGAGTACTTTATGATCCCTGAAAATTATATAGATTTCAGGCTCAGAAAGAAGAGAATACAGAAAAAAAGTTTTACTTTAGATAATTCTACTTTGTGTTGTGACACTATACGGACATTATAGGAAGACTGGTTAAATAGTTAAAAACAGCAATACTCCTGAGTCAGAAAGCTGTGCTTCACCTGCCTCATCTTCTGCATAATCCTGTAGAAATGTTGTCATTGCTATTAAGCAAAGCAGCTAGAGTGATTATTTAAATCCCACTGAAGACATTTGGGACCACTTTCTCCTTGAAAATCTTATTCTTTGCCCTACCTTGTTATCTAGGCTCCCTCAATAATTAATGCAGAAAAATAAATGTCTTTGGAGGACAATTAACATCACCTGCATTAGGGTCCATCTTTGAAGAAAATTAATCAGTCTGTGGAGACATATAATAATCTAACTACTATAAAATCAGCCTAGATGTCTGGTTTAGACAGCACATAGCTTTTGAATAGTTAAAATTAATTTGTGTCATTTTCACCCTTGAACTCAAGCACAAGGTTTGGATGAAGTGGTTTTGCCCACTCAAAGCCAAATAAATTTTAGGGATTTTGCTGAGCCTTGAGAAGTGAAACAAGCCATGTTCATTCACGGAATAGCACCACAAGCTTCTCTGAGAACACGGGGATTATACAGCCAAATATTATGTGGCATAGGAAACACTAAATAAAAATCTAAGTTGGATAATTCAGGGGAAAGTTATTGGTATCTTTTATCTCTTCTTTCATTACTGGAACTATTTTGCAGTCTGTGGGTTTATTCCTTGCCAAACAAAATATTCCCAGTGGCTTTTTCAAAGGGCTTGAGAAATTAGACTAATTTCAGATGTAAATCTGTTGATGTCAAAAAACTCAAGAGTTGAGTCTGGTTCTGGATTAGACACAGAATGACCTTCTAAGGGCAATTCTGACCTGCAGTTTTTAAAGGAATTTGGACAAAAAGGGCCAAGAGTAAATGCATTAAACAAATATATAAAGGAGTGACCCTGAAGCAGTTAATTCTCCGGCTATGTAAACAAGATTAAAAGTATTTTGTGAGAAGTAGTTTGATTTCAATGTCATTCCTCTTCCTTTGGAGTTTACTTCTGTCCTTATTACATGAATTCAGATGCTGAATGGGAATCTGCAAGCTGATAAAACTGGAATTTCCGTTGAAAAATTTGATGCAGAAAATATAAGTGCACTACTTGCCTTTTGCTTTCTTTAGTTTATTCTATTGTCTACTATAGAAAGAAGTGGTAGAAGAATAAAAATACATTGTATTTCACTTGTGAGTGCTTTGTCAAAATGTCTGTGTTTTATAGGGGGGATCTTTTACTTACTTTTTTTTGAAATCTAGTAATTGGGAGCCTAAAATATATGCTGTAATTATTCTCTCTGAAAAAATATGAACTGTTAAGGGGGTTTTTTTGCCTCCCATTGTATCCACCATCTCTTGATGCTCCTCTTAAAGTGTTTCTTTCTAGGATATATTTTTCAAATGTGTCTTTGTAGATTAGGTGTTGAATGTATATTTTTGAAAATCCTGTAGAGTTTAGAAAGGTGATATACACATTGTCTGTATATTTAGGAACATTTGGTGACAAATGGAAGTCGAGGCATTGGAAACCAGTGTACTTAATGGATTAACATTTTAAAAAATTCAGTAAGTACAAGACTGAATGTTTGATGTCATAACTATATTTTAAAGTCTTCACCAAGAAATATTTTTTTTTCTTTTTCCTTGGCATTTGCTGTTAGATGCACAGTTACAGTGAAGGATACCTGCTTTGTTCACTATATTTTTAACTCCGAAGTNCTCCTGCAGTACAAATTTAAAACCAAATTATGGTCACTATAATGAAAAGTGGGAGACTTCATGGATTTATTTAGCATCAGCTCAGAACAGAGACTGTTTTCATCTGTGAAATGTCTGTAAATAGTGAGTTAGTAAGAATAAAATAGTTGCATAACTTCTATTTTTATAATTAACTACCCTGTGTTTCTATATTTTTGTGAGATGCAAAACCTGTGCATATGAAACTGACCTCTTGAATGAAGGCACAATACATGCTGTGTACTTGCTCATGACCTATCACACTGGAGCATGAATTCTGCCCAGGGATGCTATCTTTTAATGAAGAAAAAGACTGAAAAAGAGAAAAGAGAGAACTATGAATAGCTATGATAATAGCAGTAAGTAGTGAGCTCACTTGCTAATGTAATGGTTGCAAATACCAGCATATGTTTGAGCTTACTGACGTAATGGTTGTTCATATCTGAAGAAGCAGATGATTCTTCACAACCCTCCATCAAGCAATGAATAACGCTTTGAGTCTTAACAGTTTCACAACATGTTAAAAAACAAGTTTACCGGGAGCAAACTTCAGAGAAAAGGCATATGACATTATATGACCAGGCTATACTAGAAAAAAAAATTCAGCCGAGTAGCTCAGTCTGTTCTCTCCGTACATAAGAAATTCTGTGTTATGGCTGAAAGGAGGAGAATACTCCATGTCTTGTATCACAGAAAATAGCAGGAATATTTGATGTGTAATTTCAAATTGTCACTGACTTTCCCTAAATGGTAAATACCTTTCTAATATCCATCTTATGTAAGGGGCTAAAGTAACATGGGATATGAATAGTCTTTATTTTTTAAGCGAAAGGCAACAGTCAGTTACTTGATCTGAATGGAAATTTCCACTGTACAAAGCTCTACAGCCTGAGTATCAACCCCAGGAAAGTAATAGAAGAACTGATATGGTACTTGACTAATAGAAAATTAAAGTCAGGTAAGGTAGTCAATGATAATGAAAGGGATTTTTTTGGAAAATATATACTGTCAATACTGATAATCTAATATTCTTTTATTTTACCCATAAGATTATAAGACAATTGATTATAAGTAATTATCAGTAAGTCATTTATCTCCTTCCTGCATGACATTTTGATTAAGAAAGTAGAATGATACAAAGTCAACATTACATGCATTGACTGAATTGAAGCTGACTAACCAGCAGTCAAAACATAACAGTAATTTTCACTGAGGAGGTCAGTTCCAGCTGGGTCACACAAAGATTCATTCTTGGTCTCATTCTGTTTAACATTTATGTAATGGGAAAAAAACCCCCATAAAATAAGTACTGACAAAGTTGGCAGATGACATAAAGAATGAGATTGATAAAAAATGGGCATGTTAGATCACAGAATACGAGCAAACAATGTGTGCTTTAGTATAACCAACTGAAACATCATATATATGGAGAAAAAGTATGTAGCTCAAAATTAAAGGAGATTGTCTATGGAAACTTACCATCTGTGGTGTCCAAAAAGTTAAATTAGGTTATTATAGAAGGCTTTTATAATTGTTGAATGTGTAAAAACAGAGGGAGGTAGACTAAAATATCCAAATAATAGAATAGATAGAATAATTTGTTACTATTTGTTACTATTTGTTCATTACATGGGAAGACTTGTAGTAACGAGTCCAATTCCACTAGGCTTTAGAGCCAAACATACTTCATGTAGCAGAAGAGGCTGCAGAAACTTTGGAACCTTGAGGGCTCTGATATAATTTCTTTTCTCCTGAGTTTTATTAAAACTCTTTGTCTTCCTTTCTCTGCTTTTTTTTCCCCTTTCTCTTGGTCTCATCTCCTTACTTTTTTTTTCTATTTATCTAATCTTAAAAACTGTGGAAGTTGCATGATGTTTGCTACCACTACTGTTTCCATTCTTATTTTCATTCATTCTTATATTTTGCTCCTTATTCCCAGCCAAATGTCTCTGTTGACCTCTTTTCTATCTTTGGACAGTGGCCTCCAACTATTCCATGACTGAACAACAACTAGCTCAATTCTTAGTTACATTTTTTGGTACTGCTGAACTACAATCCAGTTTCTAATCATGAAAGCACTGAAAGGAATTGTACTACTTCCCATTCTATTTATTCCCGAATGTGTACAATTGCTTCTGGATTTTCACAGAAAATCCACTTTTTTTTTTTCAACTGTTTAACTGCTTCAAGAGCTACTACATGTTGTAATGAAGCTTCAAGTCTCCGAAGTGAAAAAGCCTACCGTATGGAAAATATTACTAACTTCTTGTATGAAGTGGCTTTCCTCTACCTTCAGATGATGTACATTCCTTGAGCTCCCACTGTATGTTTGTATAGTCAAGAGAATGGTTGATTTAGTCCAAGCTCAACCAGTTGTAACCAGGCTTTTGATGCTTCCAGCAACAGTTTTTGAATTCTACCCACAACTGAACATCTTCGAGACTTGTCAGTCACCAGCAAGGGTGACTGTTTACTGCTTCTTTACAGAGTGTTTTCTCAGTGCAAAGTAGCCCACAGGAGATTACTGCTGCTAAAATAGTTTGTGCTCCCTAATCCAATAAGGTTTTTTGGGAGCCATCCTATCCTGTGAACCCAAGTGTTTTTTAATTAACATTCAAGTTCGTATGTGGCATTGATGATGACATTAGCCAACAGTTAAAACCCCTCCACTTCTCAAGGTATCATTCCCAGTAAGTTATCTCTGGCCACGCCCCAGGAGACAGACCTGGACAGATGCAGGAAGACTGTCAAGTACTGAACGTTTGTCCTGTAGGTTTATCCATACAGGGACATCATCACTGTCGTCAACTCCCTGAAAGGAGCCTGTAGTGAGGAGGGGTTCAGTCTCTCCTGCAATGCCTGCAATGAGAGGATAAGAGGAAATGGCCTAAAGCTGAGACAGGGGAGGTTCAGATTAGATGGTTTCAATGTTTGGGTGGCCAGGCATTGGAATAGGTTGCCCAGGCAGGTGGTGGAGTCACCATCTCTGGAGGTGTTTAAGAGGCATCTGGGTCTGGTGTTGGGTGATAGCATTTAACAGTTTGTAGGTTATTGTCGTGGTGCTGGGTTGACAGTTGGACTGGATGATCTCAAAGGTCTTTTCCAAACCTGATGATTCTATGATTGTAATTTTCCTGCCAACTTCTGTAGATAAGAGAGATTATTAAGGGAAGAAATTTGCCTCTTGTGTTTTCTGTCCTCCAGACAAACCATACTAGATGCAACGTTTAGCTATGTTACTTTTATTGGTAATATTTCTAATATATTAAACAATTTTCAGATTGTTTATGGCCTGAAAATACAGATTTTTGATGTAAATTACAGCCTGTTATGCAAAAGGAAATGTGTATGTTCCACCAGCAACATAGCAGTAAATGCATAGCATTTATGCAGTGTTTTCCTTGTGTGCTTATTTAATCTCCTTTACTCAAATGGTGGTGCCCTCTGTCTTCCTCCCTACTGACATTTTCTCCACTAATCCAGACAAAGTCACTTTACCTTTGAGACTGAAGGGTTAATCTTCTTTTCTGCGTGGCTTTTATGTTTGCTCTAGGAGTTATCAAAAGGATTTGGAATGAAGTGTGGAAATGCAGTTAAAGCACAAGGGCATATTTCCTGATAAAGTAATGTTAAGAAGAAATACAAAATTTATAGAATGGCTACATTTGTATTTGCCTATATTTAGATTGAGGGGTCAGAACAAGATGGCTAATTTGTGATTATATTCAAACAGAAAATATATATTTAGGTGTCAGTGACTAGAAAATACCAAACCTTCTTGCTTAAAAAAACCCCAACAAACCAGCATAGGAAAAAAAATTACAATTTACAAAAGTGTTATAATAAGGTAAAGAATCGAAAACAGACAGAGGGAAGGTAAACTGAATCTTTTTACGGAAAGATATTTTACAAACTATTTGATGTTCAACAATTTGGCATCATTAGCTACCTCTGTATAGGATAAATTAACAGGGCAAAATGTAAGAAGAAATCATAAGTAATCAAGGACAAGAATCACTTTTTTACGTCAAGTATCAGAGGTCTGATCCTGTGTTACCCTGCTTCTTGCCTAGTCTTTTTCTAATGAGCAAAATCAATACAAGATAGATATAAAATGCTGTTTTACTGTGCGAAGAAATTGTGTGCTGTCTAGGACCTTTTCACTCTTCTGAGACAGAACAAAGTATAGGGCAGGAAAAAATGAGTAAAAAGACATGGAAGGGTAGATAGGGGTACCTGCTGAAAAAGCTCCCTCATTCAGTCTGCAGTCCACAAATATTCAGCATAATTATTATTCTGTATAGCTTTGGTTTTGTTGCTTATTTGGCCATGTAGATAAAAATTGTAAAAGACATCCTTTGAAAATTCTGCCTGAAACAGATAATGTGGTGTTAAGGCCAAGAGTTACCTTGCCTCCTCAAACTTTTGACAGCTGCACAGCCCAGGAGGAATGAGAAATAGTAGTCTCAAGGAGGACCTTGGTTTATGGGCAGTGTATGAAATATGCAGATGTTAAATAAATTACAGCAATGATAAAAAAGGTAAAATCACTTTGCTAGACAATCAATAGTATCGTCTTCTTTTCTTTAAGTTACCATGTATTTCTGCACTAAAGTTAATAGATATATTAATGAAACTGGGAAGGGAACCCAGTAACTTGATCTTAGGCAAAAAGGTGAAAATTCCACAATGTTCCAAACTAATTAAGTGCATTTGCTTTTACAATACTTCTGATAAGTAGCATTTTGTCATAGGATGTTTATAATCACAGATAAGCTGATCTTAAATCAGTGGTGTTACTTTTTGTCAGTCATATCACTGTCTTTGTTGTTCTAAACTTTTCTTCAAGTTTTATTATAATTTTTCAGATAAACAATATATCCTGTTGCATTATCCAGTACGGTCCTCTGAAATGGATTTTTATTATCTAATTATTTCCTCTAAATTTCAGCATTAGTCATGTTTCTTGTGATGTGGCTTCTGTCAGTCTCCACTGATCAAGTTTTAATAACTTTACCTCTTTTGCCTGTGTTTCCTTCTGGTCTGGGGTATATTAAACAACTTTCAAGTTATGGAAACTTTTAGTGCAGATAGTTTTTAATAATTTTGATTTGTTGCAGGAAGCAAAAAGGCTGGAATCTCAGCAGGATTAAATAAATTTAGCTTTCCATAGTTCTATGAAATTAAATGGCACTGTGCCAGTCTGTATACTGTTAGCTTCTACACATAAATGTGGAAAAAACTACTCTTCTTCTTGCAGAAAGTATTTGAAGCTTTTCTACATATTACCACTTTTTTATTTTTATTTTTTCCTGGGGAAAGTAAACTCTTCCACATACCACTCTAAGGGTTTGCAGTTGTGACAATGGGGAAAAAAGCAGTGCATTCCTCTTGACAGGCAACAGAATGAAAACAAAGGCCATCTATAATTCAGAACTACAGTGTATCAAATAAAAATAAAATCATAATAAAATAATAATGATGTGATTCATGAACCAGAAACTCTGATTGTTCAAGAAATGTAGTAATAAAGTTAAGAATGTAATTCATTAGTGATATGAAATAGAAGGGTTTCCCAGCAGGAGCTGAAAAAGTCTCAAAGTAATTTCTTCATTAGAGTTTAATAGAAATTGAACATGAATTTGTGCATAATTAAGGTTGAATTAGCAGCAAAAGTGAGGCGTAGCATCCATAGCACCCTCACACGTGATAAGAGCACTTTGCTGAAGAACAGCAAATTCTGGACAAGTGAATCCCACTTTAAGGATACTCATTTACACTTTACTGCAGCGTATAATGAGGTTAGTGTGGTATTCAGGCTGCTTAATAAAAGGTAAGTTCCCAATGGTCAAAGTCTTAATTAAAAAAGTGTCCTGAATAAGCTACTATTCCACTTTTTATTGTTATGACTGTAATCAGCGAAGACATATAAATTGTTTGACACCTTGTAGAGCTGAAGATTACTTTAAGTGTTAATCAGAACTACTTTTTTTATATGTAGCAAAATGGCAATATATTTTTTTGCAAGGACATAGAGTTATAACTGAGTATATAACTAAAAGATCAGGAGTTGAGGACTGAGGGACAGCATCTGCTTCTCTGCTTTGGGAAGCTTGAAGTATGCTGCTTCTTGATTGCTCAGGCAGATGTGTTGAGTGCAGGTACTTTTTTGGGGGTTTGCTTTTCATGTAAGTTTCTGCAAGTTTATCTTTGGTTTCTGTTTTCACTTTTATAAGGCGATACTGTAATTCTGTACTACCATTTCCCACTCTGTGTAACTGTCAGGAGGACATTAATGTGCTGTAATGGCAGATATTTGTCTCAGAAGTAGTTATAGGATACTTGCTCACTCTCTCGTCCTCAGTGAACTCCATGGACTTCCCAAAGTGATATCAACCAAGCTTTAATGCCATGCTGTAGCACACAACAGTATCCCATCTCTTTTATCTAGACTATATTCATTCCTTTCATTAAAAATGCATGCTACATTCAGAAGAAATATCTGAGTCACAAAATATACATTCCAGGCATAAGCGTATTAATAGATGATGGATTAATTAATTAAGTTGCTGATTAATTTCAATAAAGCAAAGAGTTCATCTTGAAAGGTATCGAATTTCCAAAGCTGAGAGTGCACAAATGACTTGCTTGAGTATTCATGGTGTTTAAAATATGAAGAACTGACAAGTATGGAACATGAAATGTGAGGATTGAACAGTTTACACACTTTGCAGATTCAAAGCAAAAAACAAGACAGATATGCCCATTTTCTTACAGAAAACAGGGGAGTTGGAAAAGGATATAAAAGTATCCTTTTTATGGTGTCAATTTTTATTAGTCCATAATGCAGACACTGCTCTGATTAAGTCTGGTATGACAGAAAAGTAACACTCATAAGTCTGAATACAAAGCCTACAACTAAATGCTGCTCTATCTAAAGACAGTCCCTGGAATGGAGAGTACAATTGAACTGAAATAGAAATACTTTTGTTTGGTACGAGATGCCACTCTCTCAAAATCAGTAGCCATGAGTGGTACTTCATAGACTGATTTCAGGGGTGGGAAGGATATGTGGCTTTTTTCACTGAGAAGCATGTATGTATAGTGTGCATCTCACCCAGAGCTGCCTCAGAAATTACTCCCTTTTGTAATTTGAAACATCCTATCCAGTCTTTTGAACTGAAATAAATGAAAATTTTATAGGCTATGTATTCATTAATCTAAGTGAATGTAAGCATAGAAGTAGAAACTAGAAATACTTTATTATTCTATTAATTCTGTTAATACTTATAATACTTATTATTTATCATTGCTTACCATGGAAACCAAAAGGTAAATTGATTACTTTAAACTATGACTTATTACCACTGCTAGCTCTTTCTATAATGCTCTTAGAGGTTTATTTAAAATATAAAAATATTTTTGTTCCAGAGACATTCTTAAAATGTCTCTGATTCATCCACATATTTTTATATGTCACCTATATACCCTAAATTCAAAATATGGTCTAGTAATTATACTAAATAAAAGTAAAACCCCCCCCTTTTTTTTTTACTCTGAGACTCTAAAATTACTGTATTTTTGCCATTCTGCTGCATTTAAGTTTTCTGTTGAATATTCATATGACCATAATACTGGCAACCCTCCAACTTTCTCCTCAGAGCTTTAGATGCTTCTTATGGGTGCTGTTTCATATTGGAGAATTTTAATTTTTCATTAAAACAGTAATATATATATAAGGTTATAATTATGGTAATATACCAAATTTCTATTCTTAAAATAAAAGCAAAATAACTGTTCTCAGAAAAATTATTATAGCCAGTTTTAGTACTTCTCTTCATCAACACTTAAAATATTTTTCTTCTCAAGCTACAATATAGTAATTTTGCTTCTGAGACTCTTTTCATTACTGTTATGCCAAGGCACCATAAAACCAGAAATTTAAGAATAATTTCATCTAATCATCACCACCCATTTTTTCAGCAAAATAATAAATGAAAGGAACAAGACCATAATAATTAAAATTATCATTTAAGCTTAGTTAATATAAATGTTTAAGCGAAGACAAACATATTAGGGTGGAGGTTTTTTTTAAAACAATACCACAGCCCTACTACAATGTCCCTTTTAAAAAGGAGATTAATATAATGTATCAATATCTTTTCACTGAAAAATATCATGTTCACAAAGGTAAATCATGTATCTTAGATGACATGCTTGTTGTTCTGTATCTATTCTTGGAAGTGCTAGAAAGAGCTCCCTTCCCACCACCCCCCCCCCCATCCATTTTTCTAAGAAAGATCTAAAAAATAAGGTTTGAGGTAAATTTGCTCTTCCTACAGAGAGCAAGCAATATATATAAACATATCACAAATAGTATCCATACAGTAGTGGTTTTCCTCTCATAATACTGGCCATCTTTAGTCCTTTTTGTTTTTGTTTATTCCTTGCCTTCACTGCTAGTGATTTAGCATTTAATGGGATAAAAAGATGAAAGAAGGAGGAGGGCCAGAATGAAAAGGATGATAGAACTTGTATGCCTGCTTTGTGAACCATCTCTCCTAACACTGTCGCTGTCTCTTCTGATTGAATCCCTTTCCTACCTTTTTTAAGACATTCATTAATGTAAGTCATTAATATAAAAAACTACATCTGAGAAACAGATTGGGTTTGGAAAACTGTGGAAGTGCATCGACCAGAACATGAAAAAAATCAGATTACATAAAGGCTTAATCGGTCCCTGATATCACGTCCAACCACAGCAGAAAATGAATACTAATAGGAAAACAACCACCAAGAAGAGAGTGTTAAAGAGTTCTTACACTAGTGTTACTTCAGATTACAGACATAAGAAATTTGGCCTTTATCTGTTAGTCAGTCTTATGTGCAGTTTATGACAGTGTGTTTTATGGCTTTAGGGGAACAGTTAGAAGGGAGATTTTTGTAAAGACACTATGAAGATTATGGAAATTGTGTTCAAATATCAACTGCTTAATAGAAATGTTGGATATGTCACTTCTTGGAAGGAACAGAGATTAAGTCAGTGAGATAAAGGTCATAAACCCCTTAAAGTTTTTATTTTAAACACAATAGACTTACAGTCTGCACAGTACTTCTGAAAAGACATGGAAGACAAAGGAGCCTTGACCTGTGTTTCAGCTAAGTGCTGGGGTTTGGGGTGTAAGCTAATGTACTTGCAACACAAACAGCTGTGATGTCCTGGCTAGCATTGCCCACTATTCCTTTCTGGCACAATTTGGGCTTCTCAGCCACAAGCGAAATAAGTTGGTAGGCCAGTCTGAAAAAAGCTGCGCTCTTGCCCATTCTATACCTCACCTGGAATTAAAAAAATGGCTCCAGCATTCCTCTCTTCTAGGTTGGTATTTTTCACGAGCCCTAAACTAATTTAAAGAATGCTAGATATATAAGCAAACTTGTCTGAAAATACTATTTTCTTTGGAATAAATCTATATTCTGTTGACACTGCAACCTGAGGTAATATTGTATACATCAGCATTTTTAATGTATGCTAGTCTGCGCATAAAACCATTGCCGCCTGAGCTTACCTACTGTCCCATTTTAATTCCCTAGTGACCATAACAAAAGAAAATTTGATATAAGCCTTTTTCAAAATTGTATTTGGGAAACAACCAATACCATTTATAATCCAATAGAAATGCAACTGTTTAATATATCACTACATTCTGCTCTGCTCCAGTCTCTCTGCCTGAATATAATATCCCAAGCATTTGTGACTCTACTTATGCTAAGCACATACAGCTAAATCAGATTCCTGACTTTTTTCTCCACTTCCATGGCTTGAAATGAGATTCAGATTTCATTAAACTCTTACATTTTGTTGTCTATCCTATAAAAATGTAATATTTTCATATGATGTCAAAGATTCAAGACCCATTCAAAATACTGGTCTTTTCTATCAGTCCGATAAGACGACATATTTGTTTTCAGAATCATCTGCCTTCTAGGTGCCACCCTTAACCACTCTTAACACTGATTTAAACACAGCTATAATTTCTGAAATCCAGATGAATGAAAAAGAAGCATCTGACCTTGTTCTCTCCAGTTCCTGACTTGTCTTGTTATTACTGGGTCAGTTCTTTGTGCATATTTTCCATGTATTCTCTGAGTTGCTTACATTGCTAAGGTGTTTAAAATGCTTCCTACTTAAGTCTTAAACTCTATTCATAAACAAACAAAAAATTCATTTAAAAATTTCATTTAAAATATTTTCAAAAAATATTCATAAAAAAATTTTGTCCTTGGTTGAAATACTTACACAATCTCCCTCTTTGAGATATATTTGGTGAAATTTTTCTCCCCATTAGGAGCCAGCTCACTAAATGGAAAAGAAACTGCAAAACATAGATTTTTATCTGACTAGAACCAAGAAAACACTAGGGACCGGACTGTACAAGCCAGTGTCAGACTGCCTAAAATGTAGATGCTAAATTTCAACCCCACACTAAGAATAGGATTCAGGATAATCACAGAATTGAGAAAATGATAGAGAGATGGAAATGTAGGTCCTTTCTTGGAGGTCTAACCAAAGGCAGCAGTGAGGAACATTTGTGAAACTGGGATTCAGTCAGAAATCTCTGTTGCTCTGAGTGATGGGTTAGGACAATATTGACACAATGGCCACAAGGTTTTAGGAGGGTTAGGACTTCAATCCTTTTGTGTCTGAGTCATTCCTCACCTCTGCAGCCAGGAATATAAGTGTTTACAGAATGCCTGATGGGAAGTATAAGAGCTCGCTGGGACAGTCCTGGATTCTTCTACCTGCTTTTAGGATTCTTAAGGTTTTTGTCCTATAGCACTTCAATGTAAACCATATCAATATGAAAGTAACTGTGGTCAGTCAAGTTTGTGCTTGCCTTTTGCCTTTCAAAATCATGTGTTATCACAGAAAAAAAAAGCATTTAGTTGAGCAGCAAAGAATAAATAATGAAACAATTATTTCACTGTAAGATAGAAATAGTAGTGTAGATAATGGTTAGATGATGAATAAACTGAAGACCTTTTTTCACATGAACAATTAATTTTATCCCAAGAGGGGAATATGATTAATTCAATGCAGTTGGTTCCATCTCAACAATGTGCTTAAATACTTATGTAAATATTAAGTACAAATGAAATGTTACATCTTTTAGGAATGTTTCAATTTCAGACTGTAGTTAAAAATTGTCTTTTTAAAATCCTTTTAAAATGGACATAGCACAAAAACTACAGAGGTCAGTAAAAATCCAGAGAAATGGGACTGTGGGGTGAGAGCATGGAAATCACTCAAACAACCTGCTGGGCATTCAGAATAGCCCCCTTGCTGCTCTCATATTACTCCTTCATGAAGTGACCCATTTTAAAAGCAATTAGGTTATCTTCTTGTTATGCTGACAAGGAATTTTCCAATTTATAACTAAATTTGTTCCTAACCACTTTACACCCACTTCTTCTTGTGTCAATACTTGTCATTTACCTTGAGAAGCTTCCCCCCCACCCTCACACTGGTTTTGCTTTGATTTATTTATGCAGTTATCCTGCATTTTCTTGACTGAAACAAGTCAAATTTTACTCTTCCCTATTAAAAGATGTGCTCCATTTATTAGCCAACACAGAAGCAAATATTTCTCAATATTGACTCTCTGTGAGCCCCACCGTAAGAATTCACAAACCATAGAGGAAGTTCACAGAAATATCCAAGCTGTTCCTCACATTCACAGTCTCTGAGAGCTAGCAGATCACTGCAGTTTTCAGAATAGGTGGCATCTCAGAAACAAAGTGGTGCCATGACAAGGATGCGCACTATTGCCTTTATTTAATAGTCAAGGATAGCTTTCATGGATCTTTATTGTTGCAATCAGAAATTACATTCTTGTTTCCAAAACTAATTGTAGTTCTCCCCCCACTCCCCTTGAATACATATTTCAAAGGAATTACTTCTGGTTTCTAGCCAACAGAACGGATTTTACAATTCGTGACTGAAAAAAGAATGACATTGAATTTAACCTCCTAAATGTAATCCTTTTACGTCTTGCTGACTTGTAATACAGCCATCTTGGTTTTAATGGCAGCTGGTTTCTCAGATTTACAGCTCAATTTTCACAAATACATGAAATACTTATCATAGGTCTCAACTGACACGTGTTCAGGAATGTTACAATAATCAATAAAGGCATTTTTATAGTGTCACTAAACACTTAATCAAGCTTTCAAGAGTCTTGTGCTGTTATGCTTTTCTCCTTCTGGCATTAAATGTATTAGATGGTCTGTAGAATCTGATTATTTGTCCTTTGTGGAACATTCACTTTTACTAATTGTCAAATAAAAGATATATCTTGCACAGAGCATTTACAGAGACAGATGCAGCATTAACTGTACATTGGAATGGCTGTCTATCTGCTACAGATTTAGGGGAAGGATAAGTTTCAGAAGACCTTAGCATGTTTAAGGATAAAAATTAATGAGAGTTTTCATGCCTGACTTCCACAGTGTAAACTATTTTCTAGAGAATACTGGAAACTCAGATGTTGCAAATCTTGTGAGAGATTCTTAAGTACTCTTAAATAATACCCACCTTTTCAAGTGAGGATGTAAAACATCTTGAAACAAAGTATAGAAAGTTTATGTGAGAAGGATGGGAAAAAGCAGTATACAGGACTAACTTCAGTCAGGAACCAAAATTTCTTCCCTCAGCTCTGCTTTTATCAATTACTGCTCTTACTCTCTACCTAGTTTTGACTGTTTCTCTTGAGCTGGGATTTGCATCTGGTTTTACAGGATACAGATTTGACCCCATACAATGACCAGCATATGAAGAATATTTCTTGTCTGCCAAAGAATTGAACTTCCAATCTTTCTTCCTTTTTTAGTTTTAAAATCCAGATGCATTCCCTTCTCTTAGTTCGAATTGCACATGCTAAATATTCTATGCCTAGTATGGTGTAATTTGATTATTCTATTCAGCTATCACTGTTTGTGTTTCTATAATTTTATAAGTTTTATCTGTGCTATTTCTCCAATCTTCAAGTTTACTAGTTGCGTTAAACTGTTTTTTAAGTCACATTTAAGGGTTTATAATAAATACTTAAAATCATATGGTAGATACAGATAAGTGAAAAAAGTGTGAAACATTTGTACACACAGACAACTATGTTCACATATTTTTGATATAATGTATCAAACAATTCAGGAAAAATGTTTCTTCTTAGTGTACAGTATGTTTTGCTATAACAAGAAGCATTGTGATTCTAACAAGAGCTAAGCAAATAAACTTATATTTGTGTACTAAACTTAAGCTTGCTTTTGAATCTCTGGAAATGGTCAGTAAATTTCAGTGATTCTTGAAATAATCTACTTTTGTTATTCTAACATTTCTCAAAAATTTACACAAAATATGTTACAGCATCTAAACCCCCAACATTCTGTATGTAGAGACCTTAGTAAATAATAATCAATTTAAGACTGAAAATGCTGCACTGAGCTACATGTTCAGAAGAAAATTGTCTAGTCCAGTCGCTGCATTTCTTTTCCCCTGAGGCATACACACATTGTGAGAAGGAGAACCATGATACACGTTGTGTATCATTTGATATATGTTGTGTATGAAACACAACATCAATTTTTTTCTGAAAATAGATTATTTGTAGCAATGACAGATAATGTCTTAATTCCTGTGGTGATACATTTTATTTATGCCAATGTCAATTACATGGCAAAGTCCAATGTATTACTTGAAAACCACCACTGCATAATATCCCAACATAAGGACAAAAGACAGCAAAAATAAATTAATTCAGTTGAGAGTAAACAAAATCTAAGAATGTAAAGGAAATAGAAAACACTTTTGGTGTAATATTTTTTCTCCCTCCTAACATTAAATCCTCTAATGCTAGAATTTCCTTATGGTGGCCAACATTGGACATGAGTTGTTAGTGTGGAACTCGTAGCTCTTGGGAAGTTTAAAGTTATTCCTTCATGAATAACAAACTGGAATGAAGGTGAAAAAAAGATCATGCTAACAGACAAGTTATTCCATCTCAGCATTAATGTCCTCACACAGCTGCCATATCAGCACCATGTAGCCACACCCTTGAGACAAGCCAAATTTCCCACATCTAGTGGGAATTTTAAAAGAAATGTTTCAGTCTAGGTTTTTGTTCAGATTTTAGTACCAAACAGAAGCAAGAACTTTCACTCTCCTAAATTAGATACAGAAATGGTACACCAAGTGCCTTTCTGTATTCCCTGTCTTGAAAGACTTACTAAGAGCTAAAATGCCTCTGGGACCCCCAAAATTCTCTGTGAATGCCATGAGAAGCCCTTTATCTAGGGATGCCAGGGCAAAACTATAATGACTTTTTAGAAGACTAGTTCCATCACATTAATAGCTGGCTGAGGCTCAAACTTCTATGGCTTGAGTACAAGTTTTTTGTGGATCTTAAAAATAAATGTCTCTTCTTCAAAAAAGGTTGCTGAGCTACACGTCTATATCCCATCCAAACGACTGTAAAAATCTGATCCAATAAAAAATAAATTGCTAGTTGTCCTTCATTTGTAATAAGGTTGGAGTAATATTCCTAATACCTGCCATATTTAGTCATAGATAGCTGTATTTGAAATCCATGTATGTAGGCAAAAAAAATTCTACAGAGTTGTTGAATATTGCTTAGAGTAAGAAGGCATTTTTGCTTGTCACATTAAAGCAGAAAACCTCATATACCTTAAAAACATACAAGGCTACAAGAGCAGGATTTGCATAAGGAACTTGTACCAGAGGGTGTGAAAATAGAACCAGATGTTTGTGTTACTGAACTTTCTCAGAAGTCCTCTAGGGAGCACTCTGCAAAAAACTGAGGTCTTAGTGTTTTCATTTTTCAGAATCATGATGCAGTTTTAAAACCTCATATAGACCTGATATCCAATAACACTGCTCTCTCCTGTTTTTGCAGTTTGCAACCTTAGTAATGCTATCTATTGCATGAACAACAGTGTGAGCCATGACTGCCTGAGTCTAGAACTGAAACAGAACTTAGTCTCTGTGGAAACATGAAAAACTACAGTATCTTCTCCATATCAATTAACCCAAATGAAAATAATTTGTATAAAATTTCTGATCTTTTTATTGCACAAAAAGAATAAAGCTTATTATGTGTCACCTCTTCCTAATTTTCAGACTGAGAGGACTGACAAAACTGACTAGGAATTCTAAAAGTTCTATACTTATGTGTCAGAAATATTACCCCAGAAATATAGCTTCAGTGATTGGTGAAACGACGTGTAATGAGTCCTACATAGCCTTTTAAAATTTTTTTTATCAGAAGAATTTGAAAGTTTTTTATTAAGGAGACAAGTTGGAATTTAATGAAATTATACACTAGTAATAGTTTTGAAAGAAAGGCTTAGTGTAATGGGAGAAGAGATATAATCCATGGTCAGTTTTTAATGTAATAAAAGCAATTGGTTTCTCAGACTTGAAAGAAATATCATGTTCTGTGCTCAGTAATGCTTATTCTGGCAGTTGCTCCTGGCTATGTATCTCATATAATTTTGAAAGGTACAAAGACATGAAAAACTTCTTACATGAAACAGAACTCATGGATATTAAGGTGACAGAGGGTGAAGTGAAGAGTGTAGGCTTTGAAGAAAGCAAGGCAATTTTCAAAGCAACTAACTTTATATTCTTTTTCTAGAGTTATTCTGTCAAAGATATTTAGCTCAGCTGTCATTTCTTCCTTACTAAAGCCATATGTTTCACAACTTAAATCGGCAGATCCATCTGTGTTATTGGTGGTGAATAGCAGTGGTTAACTGCATACTCTGCATACAGATCATTCTGTTGTACCCAGACTCGGTTTTCACTTAAAAAAACCAGCAACCAAATCTGCCAGCTACAAGTCATAGACATTTTCAGGTTTCTGACTAGGAACAGAGAAGAAGAAGATCTCTTTTTTCTTGCCTATATAATTTGTTCAAAGACATCATGGGCAAAAAAAAAAAAAGTGATTTTTCATGTAATTTCTTTAATATTTTCAAATTGAAAACAAGTCTTTTTCAATATTTACAGTGGCTTTAGAAGACCACATAGCTAGCATAGAAGATATTACTCTATTCCATCATGCACAATAAGCTTTTATCTATTGTAAAAATTAGGTTTTAATACCAGTAGGTATTAAAGCTTCAGTAACATCCATTGCCCCCTATCACCACCTGAGACACATTCAGTAAGGTATTTCAGCTAATAAAGTATTTTATTTGATAAGATATGTCATGTGGGTTATATTTTGCAGAAGTTGAGTCTTCTGACTTAGAAAGTAGAGGGAAAGAAAGTGAAATTATTGCAGTGACAGCATGGTTTCAAGTGAGGTACCATTTTCCAGGAAAAAAAGCCTTCTCTCACTTTCAAACAGCTTTAATAGCACCATTAAAGAGTCTCAGAGTTGCATGCTCCTTTTAAAAGTTCCACCCTTGCATAACTGGAAGCCTCATCAATATTAGAATGTTTCTGTCATTATGCATTATATTGCAAGAGGTAGGGAGTCTCAATCCAGCATACCAGTTGGCACACCGTGGATTTCTTTTGATCAAAATAAACCCCACCCATATCTCATACATCTTTCTGAAATGACAGAATTTGAAGAGCCAGAAGAGATGATATTTGGAAGCTGTCTTCTTTCCTTTAACAAATGACTGACTGCACCTTCAGACAGCATGTGTAACCAACCAGACCCTTCCTAGCTAACATGTAGGAGAGGGAGAGTTCAGAGAGGCAAAATCACTCTCCAGCTGCATGGTAAGGGTGACTCGCATCCCCACAGCTGCCCTTCAAACTTCTGATCTAAAACACAGTCTGTCAATGACCTGTGGGATAAGTGGCAGGAGCAAAAATCTTTGAATCAATGCCTTTCTTGATTACTTGGATACTTTTCTTTCCCACGTCATCCTAAGTCTAACTTAGGGCCAGTACAGGAAATAGTTCTGTTTTCATGCAAATGCAGAACTCTGTTGAGAGAGAAGGATTTTTAGAGTTCTGACCCAGCCCAAGAGCATGAGCCATACTTCTAGGCCACTATTTCTCAACTTCAACCTGAACTAAGTAAAACACCTATCTTCTTCATGCCAAGAAAATGATACGGTAGAATTGCTTTTATTGTCATGAAATTGGTCCCAGAAAAAAACCCCAAACCCCATTGATTAGCACAACAGATTAAGGACAAAGATAGACTGAGACACTTATGCCTCAATAAGTATATGCAAATATTTCAGCTTTCCAGCCGCCTGTCAGTCATGCACAAAGTTATTTTGAATGGAGACATTTCCACAGCAGCTGACAGAAGGATGAATCTTAGAATTGGAATAATTGAGTACTTTATGGTAAAGCTGAATAATAATGCTGATGCACGACAAAATGAAAAAGAGGGCAGTTTCTCATTCATGTACGTATCAGAGACCTGACATTTTCACAGTAATACTGCAGATATGTTGCTATCACCTTTCTAGGTAAATCTAGTGAATTCTAAGTATGGCCAACAATCATTAGTGGCAAATCCAGAAACTCTCCACCACCCTCCATTTATAGAGACAAAATGAAAAGTTACTTTATATCTCTCAATCTTATTACATTCCTTCGTCCTCTACTTTGATGTCAAGGTTCAATTTTTCTTTTCCAACAAAGATGACAAGTTAATCATATCAAGAAAAATTAATGGACACATTTTCAGAAGTGCTAATTAATTTGGTCTGCTCAATTCCTGGCAATTAATACTTTCAGTCTTGATTTTCCAAGGTGCTGGGAGCACATTTCAACTCTGGGTGATAACTGAGGCAGCAAAGCCACAGAGTAACAGTAGACCAGTCAGTCTGGGTATTCACACAAATGAAGACATTTAGTAGAGGCAAGTAGTCTGGTACGGGGAAGTTTTAACTCTACTCAAAGGCTGAACCTAGAATTCCAAATTGCCTTTCTCTACTCAGTAACCCTGCTTTGAGGCCATACTGAACTCCATGGAATGCCTTGTGTATTTGGGAGTCAAAGTTAGCTGAGTTAAGATTTCAGACTTTCAGTTAGATCATTCCTGACAGATCTAGAGCAGGGGTATTACTGCAGTAAGCATACTATCTTTCCTAACTGTTAGAAAGTCATCCTGCTGCCTGGCTTAATGAATGGAAATATACTCTCAATATTTCTCAATATTTCTAATAATAGACATATTCTCTATCTCTGCCACATGAAATGTCACTCCAGAGGATCTTATGTCTTTAAAGTCATGTTCCTAAACCAAACCTTTCAGCATTTCAATGACTCCTTTTCTCATTTTATTTCCTTTGCTTTTACCTCCTCATTTCCTTCCTGCCTGAATTAAGAAACATATTTGTAGCTCATCAAGGAACAAAAATAGGTATGCTGGAAATAAGACATTTTACAGCAACTTTTGAATTTGCTAGAAATTAGTCCTGGGCAGGACAGCTCATTTCTGCTTACCACAGAAATGAGGAAAAGTTTAAAAACGTTGCTGACTCTGGACAACATTAAATGTTTGTCCAAAGTAGAAAAGGAAAAACTGATGTGAAAAAGTTAAAATGAAGCACTAGATAATCTGTCCAAAATTAATTCAAACCATTTTACTGACTGATATTTATGGTACAATAGGCAAACCCCAGATGCCACAGTAGAGGTCTCTCACTGACCTATCTCTAAAGTATTTCCAGGTGTTCTGAACACATTGTTCATCTGAGGGCACTTCTGCCTATGCACTGCACAGTGTGCAGCCAACCCCAACCAACAGTACTTCTTTTCAGTGTGTGATGAGCATGCTCAGCGGGATGGATAAGCTGTCTGAATGCTAATGTAGGGTAACAGATTTGGATTCTGATGACTTCATGAACCACTTTCTAAAGGAGGGTTTTCTGAAAAGAATAGTATGTGTAATGCATTTGTTAGAGTTGTGCACTTAACACACAGTAATTTATATTTGAAACGTAGGTGTTTTAAATGTATAGTTTGAGGTTTTTCGTTGTTTGGGTTTTTTTAAAAGGGTACAGAAGAGAACTGATGGGTAATGGTATTGTAAATATACATTTTACTGTTTTGCTGTGTCAACCCAAATTTCAGTGAAATATGACTGGAAACTCTCTTGAGATAATCTCTCAGTGGTGCCCACTGTGAGAGTGTGGTGGGTTGACCTTGTTTGTTTGCCAGGTGCCCACCAAATCTGCTCTGTCACTCCCCATGTCAGCTGGACAGGGGAGAGAAAATATAATGAAAGGCTTGTGGGCTGAGATAAGGACAGGGAGTGATCACTCAGCAATTACTGTCACGGGTAAAGCAGACTCAGCTTAAGGAAATTAATTGAATTTATTACAAATCAAATCAAAGTAGGATAAAGAGAAATAAAACTAAATCTTAAAAACACCCATCTCTCTTTTCCTCCTGGGCTTTATTCCTGAATTCCCTAACTCTTCTCCCTACAGCAGCTCAGGGGAACAGGGAATGGGAGCTGTGGTCAGTTCATCACACACAGTCTCTGCTGCTCCTCCCCCTCAGCGCACGGACTGCTCGCACGCCTCCCCTGCTCCAGTGCGCGGTCCCTCCCATGGAAGACAGTTCTCCACGAACTTCTCCAACGTGAGTTCACTTTGAAACTTGTCATTTCTGTCTTACTGTCTTAGTTTAGTTTAGCTCTTATCAAGCCAGCATTTCAATATTTAACTAATGTAGCTTTACAAATTATCATGCTAAGTTTATAATCTGCACCTCATTTTATAATTTAAAAATCTCTTCTTCTGCCAATAAACATCTGAAATAATTATACAGGTAGGACGTTTTAGAACGAACATCCTTTGGGATGAACATCTTTATTTTCTTTACACCAAATAAACACAAAGTATATCATTATATTTGCTGGAAAAACTGATGTGGAAATTGTGCCTAACTGGGAAAATTAATGGATTTTTTGGGCAATAAAGCAAAAGATATCTCATTAGAGGCTGATAACTACCAGTGTAGGTGCTAGACAATTGAATAATGTTTTGATGTAGTAGTAATGTCTAGTGACAGAGTTTTCATGCATTTAATATTATTTAATATTGTATGTTATAATTTCTGATGTTATCAACATCCGTGTAGAACTAATGGAATTTTCAATTCGCAGTACTAAAATTTTAGCATCCTTTAACACTAAAGTGATAAATCTCCTCCCTGCTTCACGTCATTGCCATTATATAAGCTAATTATAGGGATGTTGGGGAGACGGAAGGTTGTCTTTCAAGGAGGGGTAGCTATTGCATTGTTGCCTCATGACAACACTGCCTCTGTAAGGAGAATTTACCTCTGGATAGCAATTACAGATAAGCTGGATGGAAAACTCACTCTATCTTTACATTGACCGCCTTGCTTAGTTTCAATCGTTAAGCCTTCCTTGGTGGGATTAGCACCTGGAATTTTTCTTGGTCTCTTTAGCATACTCCATGGCATGGTTACGAACAACTTTCATTAAAATTGGACTTTACAGTCTTGCTGTTCCACCCTCAAAGCCAGTTCTTATTTTCCATTTTAAAATGTCACAGTCTGGGGGTTTGGTTAAGAGTATTAGAAAATTTTTCATACTCATGAGGAATTTCTAGTGTTCTAAAATTTTGAATGTAAATCCCAGTGTTTTACAAAGGAACTTAAGGAAGATACCTTGTTGTAGAACCCTTAAGTCATCTCAGCCTCACAAGATACTTTTGTTTGAAAGGATGGTGACCCTTTTAGTTGCTATAGACACATTGATGACATTTATGGACAGATTCCATGTCATCCCATCTTTATGTGTTTAATGTGAAAGTTATGATGCTCTAGTGACCCAGAAGTCCAGATAGCCATTCTTAGCACCAGACTCCAGGCACACTTTGTTCAAGGGCACAACGAAATGGAAAGTATGAGTCTTCCAGTGAGAATTCATATGCAGAAGGGTGCTGGAGAAAATTGTGAACATAAATACCTAAATGACTAATAATAATCTAGATTAAACTGATTTTGGATTAAAGATAGAGTTAAGTAAAGAATAAACATATATGTAGCCTTAAACTGCTACTATTACATGGCTCAAACACTTGTCTAATTTATTGTATAGGTGAACATACTTATTTCATATCATCTCTGCTTGGTGTAACAGAAATCTAATTTTTAAAATAATATACTTAGAAATTGTGTCTCTGAACGTCCTAAAAAGGTGTTTATCCAATATTCACGACTATGAAATTCTATCCGCATTGAGTTGTGTTAAATAAAGTTGGTTTAATTTTCTTTGAAGAAACTGCACGATGTTTTATTTTTTCCTTAAAGTTATGATATACTTAGAGCTTTCATAGTGAGAATGTCAATAGCTCAGCCTCTCCCAAAAAAAGGACACTGTGATGACATTTCAGCTCTGACCTTCGTATTTCAAATTTGAAAGCCAAACTGGGAAATAGGGAGAGGTTCCTTACATGGCAATTCAGACATCAGTCGAAGTTTCTTGTCACTGACTATGAATATTGCTAATCACTCACACGCCAGGAATTGCATTACTGGGCTTCAGGAAATGGAAGTAACTTGAACTGAAGGGAACTTAGTACATTTTTAGTATCAATTAATTGTGTCAGTTTCTGTATTGTAAATTTAGGTTGATCATATGTTACCTCAAAATAATTAATTAATTAATTAATAATAGCAATACACTACTTGAGAATATATTTCCAATAATATTGCCATCTTTATTCACCCCACTGAGTTAGGTGGCCTTTTTTATGGACCTATAACCCAACTGGACTATTTTAACAAAGTTTTACAATAGACAAGGGTCCAGTTTTAGCTCTCTAGCACAATAGCTGAAAACTGATTTCCAAGGTTTTTTGAAGAGGCTTGTGTTGTTAAACATTCAATTGAGATCATTTTCTTAATATAAGCAGACGCAGAAGATGTTTTTCTTCATATAGCTATCACTTACTTTAGAACTCCTGATCAATCACTATCTCAGGATTATTACTGTTTGCTTTCCTTGTTTAAGCAGGGGGTTTTGGAGGGTATGAATTACTATGTTTACAGTCTGAATGGTGAAGAACAATAGATCGTCCTTGACAGCAAAAATATTTAAGAATTTCTGATGTTCTGCCACTTTTACAGATCAGATAAATACAAAGAAATTCTGAAAAATATCAGCAAGATTATAAGGTATTGGAAGGGTTAAAATATTCTCAAAGGTATGAAATGTCTTAGCAGACGTGAAAATAAAGCCTAGACCTTTTTATCCTAACTCTATTTTAAGAAGGACTTTTTGTTTAAAAAATAATTGCTTCCAGTATAGATTTATTTTTGCAAGAGATTTAGCAAACTAAGGTAAACTTGTGGGACCTTTCCCAGAGTTTTGAAAATAGCAGTTTATCAATGAAATTATTCAATATTTCTGAATGTGATTTCTGCCAACCAAGACAATGCATTAGCAAAGCCCTGCTCATATGGCATATCACAAAAATAAATGAAACACTTATTGATCCATTTTAACGAATTCAACAGAAGTTATATTAAAACAAGCTCATTTTATTGATGCATCTGTCTCACTAACAACTTTTCCATGTTTTAAAAAATCTCGTGCTACACAGTTCTACAAGAGACCTTACTATTTGAAACATCATTAAGACACCAACCTTGGACTATGAATGAAGGAGAAAGAGCATTTAAAGCGTATATTCATTATATTTAAAATGTATAGTTAGATGGTCTCTTTTTACATTTGATTTCTCTTTTCTACATTTGGTTACTCTAAGTAGACTTACTCTTATTAATGATGGCCTTGCTTTGATTTATGTTGATATTAGATAGTTTATCCAAAAAGTACAGATTCTGTGGGATTCCTTCTGTTCTGTGATCTTCCAGATCTTCTTTGAGACTGTTCTTTCAAAGACTGGTTTCAGTTCTGAATAGATTCTCTCACCCTAAGAGACTACATGCTTTAACATGTAAGCAAATGGTTTTGTCCAGTGTTCTTACCACTGATTTTGACAATAAAACCAGCAAACCCAAACTGATTGATTACATATATTTTTTTAATTATTTTTTTCTGTCTGTCTGTATATAATACTAGTCTCATTATAATGTAAAATTAACTTGCAAATAGAAGAATTGTGGGAAATTACTTAATATCTGACAACAATAATGTAACTACCCAATGTGAACCGAATATGGCAGAATCATAGCAATCACTGTAAGCAGGGTGTAGCTGATAGATAGGAGCTGCCTTTTCTGGCTGGCTGCATTATTATCTCTGAGTTCACAACTGAGAAAATGGCCTCGGCTACCCAGCCTGACACTGCAAACTAGAGAAAGCTAGGTCTCAGTAAGGATCTGTTCTGCTCATAATAGGCTCAGAAAAGACAGGGTCAGTCCGCACAGTATGAACACAAAGCTTTCAGGCAACCTTTTCTTTCTCTTTTCCTCTTAACTATTACTTATTATCACACCAGTCTGTCACACCCCAGTATACTGACTTCAGATGAATTGTTGTGTGGGAGCACATCCGGGATGAGTCTAGACTGCCCTGAGAAGAAAGGTTATGATGTCCTTATCAGTTCAACAGCTCAGGATTAGCCACCTGAACCATCTTTGCAAAGAATGGACAGAGTCTGAGATGGGAGACAGATGATTACACAATAGTAGATTGCTTTAAAACCTTAATAAATTTAAGGATGTGTGTTCTAGCTCAGTGTATTGGTTTGGCACGGCCTGTTTTGGGTAGTAGGGGGGCCACAAAGGTGGCTCCTGTGAGAAGCTGCTGGGAACTTCCCACCATGTCCGGCAGAGCCAATGGCTGATGGCTCTGAAGATGGACATGCTGCTGGCCAGAACTGGGCCAGTGAGAGAGGCTGGTAGTGCCTCTGTGATGACATATTTAAGAAGAAAATCAAAACAAAGTCAC